>VYXB01007068.1:0-90602 GCA_013397135.1 Pachyramphus minor | reverse complement strand
GGGTTGGACTTGATGATCTCAGAGGTCCCTTCCAACCCATCTGATTCTATGATTCTATGATTCTATGATTCGATTCTATGATTCTCTTGTTTGATTTTGTGTGGTTGGTGATTGCCCAGTCCTCTAATTTGTCAAGGTCTCTCTGCAAGGCCTCCCTGCCTTTGAGGGAGTCAACAGCTCCTCCCAGTTTTGTGTCATCTGCAAACTTGATTAATATCCCTTCCACTCCTGTGTCCAAGTCATTTATGAAGAGCACAGGGCCTAAGATGAAGCCCTGTGGAACCCCACTGGTGACAGGTCGCCAGCTTGATGTCACCCCATTCACTGTTACCCTCTGTTCTTGACCGTGAGTCAATTGTTCACCCCCTGTGAGTAATGGATGTGTTTAACCAGCTGTGTGCTGTCCAGAAGGATACTGTGAGAGACAGTTTTGAAAGCTCTACTGAAATCCAAAAAGATTAGATCAGCTGGCTTCCTTTGATGAACTAGGTGGGTACCCTTGTCATAGAAAGTATTTTATCATAGAAGACTACTTTATCTTTAGTAATGCATCTAATCTAATATGCTGCAGTCTTCATTCTCGAGTAAAAAGGGAAATTTACAGTTTCTTGATAATCTGCAGGCAAGAAGTCTACTGTATAACTGCCTCTCATTCTCATTAAAAACAAAGACACTGATTTTTCAATGCAGCTATTTAGCCACTTACATTCACATTTATGTTCTCTGGTATTAACATCAAAGGGATAAGTGCTCACTCTCCTGGATTGGTCTGCAATACTGAATCTGTAGTTCCCACACAGCTGAGCCAACTGTGACATTCATCACAACTGAGCAACCATCTGCCTGCATATAAAACAGTTTTTTTACTGTAGACTAAATGATCTACAGAAAATTTGTTAGTTCCCAAAACACAACTGAATGTATTTAACTTAACCATATTTAACGTTCTTCTATGGAATGGGTTAAGTTTAGCCATAGCCTGTTGGTTGTTTTTTTTTTTTTTTCTGATAAGAATAACTGTAATGAGAGCAATGCATCCAGTAATTTATGAAATGTGCATTATTTAAATGCGCAGGAACTGGGTATAGGATATGGAGGGTGGAGAGGCACAAACAGGACCATGAAGTTCATTAACTGTTTTTTCAAAGACTGTTATTTATGTTTCCTTTCTTAGAATGGTTCACAGTTTCTTTATCTGTAAGACTGGGTACCTGTTAAAAATCTTTCTATGAGCATCCTTCTTGCCTCTTTGTGAACAGTTACATTTTCATCATGTCATCCCCTTACAGATGAATCAAGGTCAATCAATGGTGGAGGACACATGAAAGAGGTATTGAAAAGGATTAGCTGGAAAGAGTATTAAACGAGACAGAGAAATGATTAATAGAGAAGTGAACAGCAAAAGCAAACAAAAGAGCATTGGAAGCATGGCCACTACAGTGCCCCTTGGTCATAGAACTGAGGCCACTGTAGTTCTGAGGCCATCTCTAGTCCCTAATGGTGAGCATAAGGAAAATATGGAGCAAGTATATGCTCATTCCTGACTCTGGGGCTAACTATGATTTAAATGGAAGCCAAGGTGGCTTTCTCAGTGAAAGGCGATTTCTTTGGTTTTTGTTCCAAGGTGGCTTGAGCCCTTTATCTGTGTCCAAAGTACTCTTAAGGTCTGAATGATATGTTTCTACAATTTTTTATTTTCAGCATCTGTTCGGGTGGCCCGGCGGGGGGCAATTCATTCCCCATATTCCCTACAAGCATCTCAATAACTTAGTGAGTGCAATCAGCGTTTTGGGAGATCAACATCAGGGCAGGTTTAATTCTGATTTAGAGCAGGATTTAATGAGCTTGCAACTTAATAGAGGCCTTATTACAGTCAGTGGCTGCTGATTTGACCTTTGAGCTCCAAGAAACATAACATGGACAACTTTCCAAAGTGTTGGTGGCCACAGTGAATGAATTCATTCAAGTCCCAGAGGTGATAAATGGCTCCTAGTCCATGTCCTAAGCTCCAGTTGCAGTGTACTCACCATTTATTTCAGTAGTTTGATTGAAAAACCAATGTCTTCTGAGAATTAATATTGTAAATAAATTCTACAGATGTCTCCAAAGTGAAATTTGGTTCTAGATAGGGGGAAATTTGATCAGTTTATATAACACAGAATATTTCCTATGCTTGTTGTTGTTTGGTTTAAAGTGTTATATGAATTTCCATATAATTTTATAACACCATAATAATTTCAAATTGAAACACATTTACATTTAATGATGCATTGAATATATATAGCTGTTAATTTCCTAAGCCACAACCCTTTCCAGGATAGGTGTGCACCAATTTTTCTGTGCCTGATTGGGAATCCAGTGACACAAAGCACAGTTAAATGGTGCTGCCCCACAAAATTGTGCAAACTGACCTAATTTTTACATCTACTCTTCAGGGAAGTATGATGCAAATGACAACAAAAATATCTCCATTCTCTACATTGGAAGGCTGCCAAGTCCTAATGAACTGGAGTTCGAAAGATGCTAATCTTTGCCATATTTTTTATCATTCTTTTGCATGGCATCATGATAAGTTAGTTGAAGGATAGCTGTGCCTTCAGTATAAGGGATGTCTACTACCAAAAGTGTCACTGCAACTGCTGAGCTATGGTTTACAATATAGGTGTGCCTAGAAACAAGCTGTTTCTGAATCTTTCTTCACAGTCTCCCCAGACATTCTTCTTATTGGGAGAAGCTTCACTTATTGACTCTTCTCAGGGTCGGTCCCAGACTGGTTCATCTGCTGTGCTGCAGCTTTGTCATAGATATAAAATCAACAACAGCATCCTGTTACAACCTTCCCCAGAGGGCAAGAGTAACCCAGGTTCTTGTTAACAGATCCCTTGGGGTGTAATAGAGCGAAATGACACTAGTGTTTGTAAATATATATACATTGGGTTTATTTTAGGATAATTTGCTTGCACTAGAAAGTAGGTATGTAGCTGTTTTGGTTATTTTAATTGATAGTACTATGGCACTATGAAAGCATAAAAATATCACTTAAGAAAATGTATAAGGGAAAAGAGAGAAAGAAACAGAGAGAAAGGATAAAAGTAAAAACATATCACCATCTGTAGATCTTGCAATGAGGCTTGATTGTTGCAATTTTTTTGTCCGTTGGTCGAAGCAATCGTCTTGATTTGTCAGCGGTGGGGAATAAGCCTGTGAAACGCAAAGTCTGATGGGTTAATACACTTTCAGGCCAAATGGAAACACTGGTACCTCCATTGGGTGAGGGAGGAGCTTTCAGTCCTCTGGTGGAAGGCCTCAGAAAATTAGTCTTGGTATGTTTAGGGTGACTTTGATTATTTAAGGCCCATTCTAAGACATGACAGCAATCACCCCGTCAGTAGGCCTCAGTGTGACCTTCCCTAAAGAGGAGGTTATGTGTGTGTGTGTAAGGGAGGGCACTGGTACAATAGAAAGCACTATACTGTCTCCACAGGGCCTGTCTTTTATCTGTCTTAGAGCCCATGTGTGTCTTGTGCGACTTGCACCCACACCCCAAAACTCACCTTCTGCCCTCTGGGAGCATGCAAACCTGTCTTAAGCAAAACACCCTGGTGCCTCCACAGTTGTTTTATGTCATTAACCATTAACAGCCCAGGCTGTCATACACCCCAAAAAACTCTTTCTGATGATAAAGTCATTTTCCTACCTAAGTAAAGCTTAATTTTGGTACCTTTTGGATGTTGCAATTTTAACTTGTGTTAAAATGTAGTGTCTTTTTATGATGTCCAAACTTCACTTCCACTTCTCAGTGATGTATTTTCAAGATGCAATTAATTTCAAGACCCTAAGTTAAGCAGAACATGTTTTCTTCTCTACTTCTTCAAAAGTGTTTTCTTTTTTACCTTTTATATAGGCATGTATTTAGGAGGAATGTGCCTCAAGAATCTAAGGTTTTGGCACAGCTTAGTTGCTTAGGTTAGATTTGAATCCATTCTTTCAATTACTTTTTCTTCCTTTTTGCTTTCTTGAATAACTGACCCTATAAACAGGCTTAACTAGCTGAGAAATGTAATAGAAGTATCCATGACGTTGACAAGTGTATATAACACAATAACTCTCCAATTCTCCATGAAAACAATCATTAACCTGTTTTTATATAAACACTGCAAAATATGCATCTCTTTAAATTGTATGCTTTGATTGTGCAGTGTAAGAAATACCAAAATGTTGGTGAAAAACATGCCTTTCAGTCTTTATTGAAGTAGTGTTCAAGAGCTATCCATCCCTAAAAAGCTTTTGCCAAACAAATCCCGTGAAGCTACTTACCTCAAAGCTTGTTTGTCAGGGTTCTATGTGCCAGTCAAACTCTTTCAGTCACTGGTCATAAAGATTAATTAGTGTTTGCAGTCTTGGTCATGCTACAGGTATAAATTTAACACATGCTTTCATGAAGGGAAGAAACACCTAACAGGTGCAGCTGTAGATATTTTGCAGGCACTAGACAATATTATTATTAGGAGAAGAGACATTCTTTAGAAATAGTTGTGACTGATATACTATGGCACTAATTCGGTTTTTTAAGATCTTGTTTATCTGTTATATCCTATGAATAAGAAGTATTGCCTGAGAGTTGCAAAATGTATTCTGTATTTACATGCTGTTTGATTATTTTGGCTTTGCACATCAAAAAGATTTATCACCAGAAATATATTTTAACAGTAATTTTTTTTGCTCAAAATTGTTACAGTACACATGAAAACTAACTTTGAAATTTATTTAGTAAAATTCTTATTTCAAATGGAAATAAATAACAATAATCATCTCAACTGTTTATTTCCTAGGAGACTTTGGAAGCCAAACAATAACAGATTCATTTATTAATATTATAATGCTCTTAGAACATAACACAATCCTACAGAATTTAAACTCTAAAAATCCCTCATTTTCCAGGTGTAGGGTTGGAAGAATAAAACAAAAAAATTCTAGAAGGTAAGATATTAATTTAGAATCAAGGAGATCAAAGTTCAAGTCTCAGTCCCTCTGACTATTTAGATATTTAAATTTAATGGAAAGAATCCAATAGAAAATAATAGATAACAATAGAAAATTGAGTATTGTTATCCTATTTTTCCTGTGATGTGTTTGTATGCAAATCTACAAATCAAATAAATTCTCTAGCCTCTGGGGTTTTTTTAGGGGGATGAGGGGCTCTCGTCACTTTGTATTGAAAAATCTTTGGTTCCTTGAGAAGATGTGTGGAAAGTCTTTCAGACTTCTCAAAAAGGTTTGCTTCATTAAAAGTGGGGTTTTTTCACAGATTTACCTTGTAAATCCCCAATTAGCCCAGTTCAGGATTTGGGTTTTATGTATCAGTAATCTTTTGTCATAAAGCTCTACTCCAGGTCTATGAAATCACGATTTCTTTAAAGAAAAAAAATATTTCTCTATTTTGATCAAAAAAAGGACTGTGCAATTGAGATACGTTTATTGTCATGAGAATTCCCATAGATCATCACACCTAGGATATTAAAGACTTTTTTCCCATTACTGAAATCAATTAGGTAGGTAAAACAATTAAAAATCCATTAAACTTTCTTTTGGGGCTTCTCACTGTTTTCTACCTAAACTTCTTTGATGACAAATCTGCTTCCTCCAATAAGAAATGTTCTCATAAGGATGTTCTGCAGTGCAAAGATGCTGTTGGATATGAACATAGATTTAGTTGAGAGCAGTTGCAGGGATTATAAATTGTCTCATGTTCATGAAAGCAACGTTCTGTCCTGTCAATTTTCATCAAAACTGGGATTTGATTGCTATTGTGTTAGAGCTACTTAATGCCCACGTAAAACTAACATAAGTATTAAATAGAAATTCTCTATGTTTCAAGGAAACCAACAATACAGCTTACTAAATTTGAACAATGACCTATTCTATCAATTTGGTATTTTGTCTTTGACAAATAACCGGTGTCAGATGTTATAAATACAGCATAATCTGATTATAAGACAGTTTTTCAACTCTGAATATTTAAAACCAAATTCTACAGTTGAAAGATTTATAAGCACAATAACATTTACTCCTAATTATATTATTATAGAAATTTGTCTTTAGAGTCAATCAATTTATTTTTTAATCCTGCTAAACATTTAGCAGCAGTGGGTTCAACTAGTTATGTGTCGTGGGTTTACCAGCCCCCTGGCTGAAATGGTCAGGCCCAGGTATATTTCCGGAGAAAAAGCCAATCAAAAGTTTTAGTAGCGCCTCTGCTAATGACATATTTAAGAAAACGGAAGAGAAGGTGTGTGTCGCCGTAAGAAATTCAGCGGCCATGTGAGGAGAGGGGCAGCAGCCCCCAAGTTGGGGGTCCAGGCCCTCTCCCCCGGCCTTGGGCCGGGACAGGTATGGCATCGAAGTCCCACCAGCCGGGATGTGTAACAGCAGAGAAACAAACTCCAGACAGCAACTGCCCAGGTGAAACATGCTGCCTGACGGATTCCAGCCCTGGCAGAGAGCAGAGGATGACTTGAGATAACGGAGCTCCAAGGTCAGTTCTAGCAAGAGAAGAGTTGAGACGAGGGGGGAGTACCCTTTCCCCCCATTCTCTCCCTGCAGCACAGGCTCAAGACTGAAAGTTTCAAACCCCTGATACCTTTAGAAGATAACTGGAGTGCAGAGAGACCCCCAGCATTTAATGAGAGAATTTGTCCTGGAACAGACCAGTGCCTACTGAGGCTGTGACCCTTGTGAGAGGTCTGAATTGAACCAGAATCCTGCTAGAGACCTGTGGCCTATGGAGAGAGAGACTTATGCTGGAGCAAGTTGTTCTGGTGGGACTTTTAGTCCCAGTGAGAGATCCATGCTGGTGCAGCTCACTTGTGACCCAAAAGGACAGCAGAGAAAGGAAGAGCTGCTGTCCTGAGTGGACCCATAAAGAGTGGTCTATTTAGGACTATCTTCAGTGGGAATGGGACCTCCACGCAGCAGATGAAGGATTCATAGCCTTGTGGGTGAAGACTATGGTGAAATAAGCCAAGGTCCTTCTGCAAAGGACCCCACAGGAACAGGGGAAAGGACTCAAAGCCATTATCCCCTGTAACTGTGGTACAGACCATAATAGAGTAAGAGTGCCCTTAGAAGCCATGGGTCCTTAGAGGAGGGGATATACATCCAACCCTGAAGTCATCATGCAGCAGCGCCAGCTGAGAGCGAGAGAGAGCTAAAGTTAAATTTCCAGCTACGACACACTGAGCTCGTCCTCAAGATAACAGAAAAGACACTTTACAAGTGCTACAGTAACTGTTTTAAAGGAAGAACCTTTCTTTCCCTTTAAACTGACACAAAAAGGGGAAGAAATGCTTTTGTAAATACTTATGATTTTACCAAAAGAAGACACCTTTCTCTTGGTCTGAAAAAAGCTAAGAGAAATGCTTTTGTTAGACCTGGTACCTGGCCAAATGTCCAACTCCACGGAAGAGAGACCTTTTCCCCCGCCCTCGCCTTCCCGAGACAGGGGAAAATAGAGACTGAAACTCCCAAGACGAGCTACCACATTTATATATAGCAACCTGACATTCTTTTTCCATAAGATAAGCTAGTTTAAGTAGTAGTATTGTAGTATATGTTATTTCTTAGGTTTTATCTTGCTAGTAATAAATCTTAGTATTATATCCCTCACGTCAAGCCTCTGTTTTGTCTGTATGAAACCTCTCTCAAACTACTCTTATAGTACTTGTGTGAAGGGGGGAGTTTGAGAAAAAGGGTTGTTTTCCCTGGTAAACCCACGACATTATGCTAAAGGGAAACTACTATTCTTTTTACAGTATAAAATTCTCTGGAACTATAGAGAGACAACATGGTTATATTGACATTTTGGATCAAGCAAATTATGCACTTTTCAAGTTTTGTATCATTACATACAGAATGTAGAAGGACAACTTAGAAACATTACCATATCATGTAAGGATAGTATTAGGAAAGACCAAACTCAGTGACAGACAAAACATGGAAGGTATATCAAGGGGCACTAAAGAGCTTCAACCACTACATTAGTAATGAAAACCTGAACAAGGAAAATGTGGACTCTGCTGAACAGAGTAGGTGATTTAGTGGTTGTGAACAAAGACAAGACTGAAGTATTCAAAACATTCTTTGCCTTGATCTTTGCTAACAAGATCTCTTTACCCTGATCTGTAAAGAAATGGTTCCAGGAGAAGAACAAGCAACAGTAAATGAGAATCAAGTGCAGGATCACTTGAGATAACTTGACCCATACAGGCTCGTGGGACCCAACAGCCTATGTGTAAAGGCATGTCCTTTCAAGGCTACTCTCCATCATATCTGAAAAGTCATGGAGGCTGGGGAAGGACTCCAACAACTGGAGAAAGAAAAATGTTTAAAAATCAATCTTCAAAAAGGCCAGAGGCAAACCAGGGAAACTAACCAGCCTCATAGGCCCTGAAGAGCAGAAGACAGGCTGGATACTGAATGCAGGCAACAGCTTTGTAGGAAAGGCTCTGGAAGTCTTGGTAAACAGAAATGAGTATGAGCCAGAAGCACCCTGGTTGAAAAGAAAGACTAGAACAACCTGGACTATATGAGCAGGAAGACAAAGAAAATGTCACAATCCCACAGGAGCTGGACACTTTCTCAGGGTCAAAGCACCAGGATGCAAGTCAGTGACTCAGGTTCACAATCATCTTGGTGAGGATTACCAGGCCAGAGCTGCCTGGTCTGATCTTTAAGCTGGTCTCTGAGCAGAAGGTTGGACTGGGGTAAATTTTGTTTCTCCAACATCTTATATTTCTACTGAGTTAAAGATTTTTGAGTGCCTTACTGAAGATGAAGATAGATTGAATTTTTTTTTTTAAAGGAGGAGATATACAAGAGGTACTAAAACCATATCTCAAATACAACAGAATCAAGTTTGTCATTCTCATGTAATATACAATATAAAATGCTGAATGATTCTGAAAGCTTCAGTAAGCCAGGAGACAAATCAGAGTCAGAAGCAAAAAACAATAACTCAGAAACAGTTTGAAGATTATTTTGAAGTGGACTTACAAGTTTTCTTGTTACTGTTATGTCAGAACCAGATCTGATATGGCTCAGTTTAAGGTCTTTCATATCTTGGTCATTATTTGTCTGCTAAAGGAATGCTTTAACATCATCATTATGACGGTAGTATAGCTTCATATTTTTGCATTGGTTTTGTTCCATTGTATACTCATATCTTCAAAGCTTTGGAGGCCTGCTGTGACTGTTATCTCATATATTTTCTTCATATTGAAACACCATATAACAGAAAATCTATAAATTAATTTTTTTAAAAAAAATTATTTTAGGCAGCCAAAACTGTTCATCATCTATCAGATGTTTCAATTATTTATTAGTTTGGTACATATTCTACTTTTTGCAATTTGGCTGTGTACTTAAAGCAGAGAAAAAACTCTGGAAAATTAATGTTAGAAGTTAGAGTTCTCTTTAAAGGACAAATTTCTATTTTCAGATGTATATAGAATGAAAAATATTCATGCACCTACATTATTTTGTACAGGCAGACAAGTGAACTTCTAGAGATTGCAGATGAAAAAGAAGTGTCTATAATCACAGCAACTTTATTGAGGCAGCACAGAATTTTCCAATTTTGGAGTGAGCAACAGGAACTCTTGCACTTCTGGACCTTTTTATAGGTAAAATAAATGCATCTGCATTTATAAATATATAAATAAATATTTATAAATAAGTAAATGCATGTACCCTGAGAAAGAGAGCGTTATCTTTTCTCATGAACAATACAGTGAATGTGTGATCTATGTACAAATTTCAAATGTATTCATAATTAAATACTTACTGTTTGACCTTGTAGAAGACCAAGAAAAAAGTGATTAAGGTACATCGTGAATGTGATGATTAAGTAAGTGAACCTCAGTTAATAAAAGTACTACATGCACAGTTGTTAGACTTATAACTGGATTTCCATTCATACAGATATGGAAGTTGGATATTTTGATTTCAAATAAATATATTAGTTGATTATTTAGTATACTTAGGAGCAATCAAAGGACGAATTTAATCCAAATTACGAGGGTAAAATATTTTCAATCTTACTGTGTTAGACCTTGAGGTGTTACCAAACATTTTGTTGTTTACAGAAAAACAAAGTAGATTTCTAAGAATAGGCAGTTGAATCCTTATATTACAGGTCTAGTTTTTAGCAGAACATCTTTTAAGAAAAAATTAGTAAAAATACTACTGACTCCCAAATAGCTTTAATTTTGATGCTTTGATTTCAGAGTTGTACAAGGGATAAATTTTTTAGAAAACATAGATGACTTTTTTCCCCTGAAGATTAGGATTAGTATGGCTACACTGAAAATTCAAATGCACTACTTGCTTTTAAAAATTTTGTTTTATACCTTTATATGCTAAAATTCTCTACCTAACTTTTGAGGAATTATTAAACTTAGAGCATGCATATTTATGCACCCATGCTAAGACACTGTATCAGGATCTTGTAAATACAAGATCTGACAAATGAGGCTGTTTTCACTTCTAATCACTACTATGAAAAAAGTAAAAAGGCATTAAATTCTTAGTATAAGTTTTTATTTGAATAGAGACTAGAACAACTCACTTTGTTTGAGGAAAATGGGTAAAATGATGGTAAAATTAATGACTTGAAAATACCCTTACATATATATCTTTGCTGTGGGAATCCTTTCCTACTACATTGG
The DNA here is from genome assembly GCA_013397135.1 of Pachyramphus minor. Classification (NCBI taxonomy): domain Eukaryota; kingdom Metazoa; phylum Chordata; class Aves; order Passeriformes; family Tyrannidae; genus Pachyramphus; species Pachyramphus minor. The sequence goes on along the minus strand of VYXB01007068.1, from coordinate 79,878 downwards.
TTTTTTGTTCCTGCTGCTTTGAATGGCTGCCCAGATTGCAGGAACACTGTTCTGTCTTCCAGTTGTCCATAAAAAGTAGGTTTTGCTTTATGTTGTCTTTGATGTGTTGCTTTTTTCTTACCTCTACTTAATACACAAATACCTCAGCCAATATTTTTCCCATAAACTACCTCCCTGCTATGAATCTCAGACTGCTTTTTCTCAAAATACTTAATCTAATTTAGTTATCAGTTCTCTCTATGGGGGGTTCTTTTGCTTCTCTGCTTTCTTCCTATTCCAGTACATTATCCCCCTTTTTCCTTTGCATTGATTTTAGTGCTTGTCTGGCATCCACTTTGGTTTAGTTCATGATTTCTAGAGCAGACACAGAAGGGGTGGGAATGTGCAGCTGGAGGCAAAGAGACTAATTTTTTTCAGCAGCAACCTGAAGCTGGATTTCAATGTGAAATGCCTTATCATCCCTACACTGCACACCAGAATTTTCTCACAATAAGAAATTTTTATTGCCTTCAGGAAGGTATCCCCTCCCCACCTCTGCTCAAGTGATTGCACCTTATCCTGAGCACAGCAACTAGAAGAGAACTGACAGACAGAGTCCCCTCTGTTGTTCACCTAGGTGTCATCATTAGACAAATTACTGGGCCTGAAAGGTTTTTCATATTTGCCATAATCTGGAGTAAGCAAATTATTGAAATGGATACCTGATTATATTCTAAACTGGAAATATTACATTTTGGGAGGCAGGTATTTTTCTTTATGATACACCCTAGTAACAGGAAGAGAAACATTAGTCATAACTATTCCAAGATAGAAAAGGATTCCTTGAACATCTTGCATGTACCTCACCAAATCCATTGTCACTGTAGGAGAGCAGTTACAGCTGAGCGACTGTCAGTCACATCCTTATCCTGTTTCTTATATTGCATAAAGGCAGGTTACATTAATGAATATAAGATAGCTGCAAAAAACCTCAGCAGTATTTATGTGTTCCCAATTAACTGAACTCTTTTCTTCCCTCCCTTCTGCCCTTCCTTCCCCCAGGATAAAGGTTCATTTAGAAATTCATGGGGCATACTCAGACCGAATGTTCCTTTTCTTTCTCAGATGCAGATAATCACATCCCCTTTTTTTTTTCCTTTTTTTTTTTTTTTTCCCTTTTTCTTTTGGTTGTGGAGTTCTGACTTTCTCATGAAACAAAATATCTGTTTAAACTTTAAAAAAACTTCAGCTTTCAAGTTGACACACAGGGGTGGAGGTGGGGGAAGCAACAAGCAATTAACTTTACTAAAACATTATCTTTTCAAGAGCTAACACAGATACATGCTTCTGCATTATAACATTATTCTTAATTATTATTTAATTTTTATCGTATGATTTTTTACCTGTCATTTTGTTCTTATTACCTTTCAGCTTCATACAGAAGTCCAATAGGAACTGAAAGGAATATAGGGAAAGGATGGTCTTTCAAGATGAGGGAGGTTTCTGAAGGGAGAAACAAGTAAAAACATGTGTGAATTAAGTAGAAAAGTCACAACAGGAACAAACAGGAATTTCAGATACTCTGAGAACTAGCCTGTGTCAAAGAAGGATGCTTGGCTTTCCAATTTTAAGAAAGAATGATAGCTGTTATATAGGATTTTTGAATTATTTTATGACAGCTCTATAGCAAGAACTTATTTTTCAATTTTATTCTGATATTCTCTGAAGGAAATAACCTGAACCATAGGACACAGTTGGTCAACTTCTTTACTCATCTGTCAGTCAAGAAAAACACCACAACATTCTTTCTTCTCATAGCTGGAATAAAAATGACAGCGATATCCCCTTTTTTGATCCTCTGTCTGGGAAATGAAACACAGTGCTGCTTGCCTGTAGCTACTCAGATGAGAGAAACTAGTGATAAACAGCTGGCATGACATGCACATTTGCCATATATTTAGAGAAAAAGGTGCTTTCCATATGTCACATAAATATGTGCTTAAGATCCATGCTACTACAAACCTAAATTACAGTTTTGGAAGTGGTGCTCTTTTAGTAATTTGATCATTGAAACCGAGGAGATTTCTGAATTTAGGCAAGTTGGTTTCTATGACACAAATCTTGACAGTCCTATAAGCAGTCTTTCATTCAACTTTTTATTGATTTCTGCCATGAAGCAATGTTTTGGTTGCATGGTTCTCAATGCAGGACAAAGCCTTAATATTTACTGTATTCCTGTGTGAACACACAGAGCTGTAACACCTAATCCGTATTCATATTGGAATTGTGTCTTTACATGGCTCTCACTCTGGGTATATGCTTTCCATTAGCAACAACTGAACTTGAATTTACTTGATTTGGATTCTTATTAAAAGCTTTGACCCAGCCAGAGAAAGAATGAAGAAAATATAATTTAATTTAGTTGGGAAGATATTTTTCTGACAAAAACTTGGGAAGCTTGTGGAAGTAGTAATTGATAGTAGTTACTGAGATCATAAAAACGCTTAAAGAAAGGCTTTTTGTCATACAGAATTTGTAGTCCATTCTTTCTTTCCTTCCCACAGATGTTTTTAGTGGGTATTGCAAAAATTTGTAGTTAATCATCATCAGAAGGATAATATCTAAATGTATAAATAAATCTTTTGGGAAGAGGTGGATATTTTTTATCTATCCAATATTTATGAATTATTCTGTAAATCTGGTGTAATTAAATGACACAATAAGTTTCACATGTTTTAAAAGCTATAGACAAAATGAATCCTACTGTTTGCAGACAATCAGTCATAATAAACTCTGTGTATCTGTAAGCTGTAAATTATTAGGCTCTGAGATAATTTTGGGGTGTATGTCTTTGCATTTCCTTAAAATGTACATTTATGTCAGCTGATGACATTGTAACCTTGGTTTCAAAGTTTGTGTCTTACTTATCTGTTTACTGTGTAATGTGTTCATAGTCAAACAGACCTTAACATCTGGAAGTATATGCTAAACATGCTCTGTTGGTCTTCTTTGAGCAAGCTCAGGGTGTCAAGGGAGAACAGCTGAATTTCTACAAGAGTATTGCTAATACAACTATCTGTATTTTCCAGCTCTTCCACAGACTTCAGTTTTGACTTAATGAAGGAGCTTAATGACTAAAAATTATGAAAGACCAAGTTCATCCTCTGTCACTAACAATAGAAAAATCATCTTAACATCGAAGTTGTTATGTGGGAAGTATTGGCATCAGATGAGCAGAAAGGTCTCTTTCGGATTTATAGTCCGTGAAGCTAAAGACAATAGAAGTTTTACAATGTAGAAATTCAGGAACTTGTAAAAGTTGTTTTGCTAAAGTCGGTAGATTGGATGACACAAAATCTTTCTAACAGAGTTCAGCAGTACTTGAAGGAAGGTAGTTTTTGATTGTGGGGCAAAAATGACAGACTGTCCAATACTTATGCTTTAACTTCTGAGTTTTCTCAATTCCTCCTAGTCTGTGTTGGCTTTCTTTTCTACTGATAGGAAACATGCAGGATATCAATTGATTTGATTACGTGCAAGCTATTCCCTCACCTGAAAGGTAATTGCAGGGATGTAAATGTTCCATCTGTTAAGCAGAGGAATCTGTAAATAATTTTAGATATTAGCAGTTGCTAATTTAGTAGGAGGAGGATGAAAAAAAGAAAAATACTATAACATTTAACATGTCTCAAACATTTCAGCATCTACTATTCCCTGTTTTGTCTGAGGAGTTAAAAAAAAAAAAGAGAGAATCCCCTCAAAGAGGTGGAAGTGGTGTGGATGGAGATCCATATATGAATTGTAAATGGATGCTGCTTATGCACTCTCTGACAGTCATTGCCTTAGTACTGGCACTGTGAAAGACCACAAATCCTACTTCCTAGTTGCCTGGCATCCTAGAGATGTCAGATAAAAAAATGTACCCCATCCACTGATAGGTGGGCCTGGGCCTTTAGAACAGGCAGACACATTACAATTTTATCTTTTTTAATTATCTGTCCTTGTGTACATGAATAGTCTAAATCAATCCACCTGCTTCTCTAGATTTGTGAAGATTTTAATTAAGATGTCTTGAATATATGACACCTTATATATATATAATGTGAATATAGAATAAGGTGTCTTGTATGTTCTGGTTTTGAATGAGCACCTGAAGTACTTTTTTATCTTTCAAAGATCCAAAAATTTTCCCATTATGGTTAAATTTGTGTCCATAGAAGGAAAGGAAAGAATGAGCTCTCCACACCCAGAATAGAAAAAAATGCTCATTTATTCTCCCTATTTCATTATGTCTCTGTTAGTTCAATTTCAAAGTTAATAGGTGAAATATAGCAATACTTTATTTCCTGAGTTTGGTGAAAGTGCAATTAAAATATTATTGCAGTTTTAAGCAGAAGCGTATTTGAACTCAAGTAGAAAGGCTGCTGGATGAAGAGGTTAACCCCTTTTTGAAATCTTGAATTCACTTTAGTCATTGATGGCACAACTGGCTAAACAAAACAGAAAAAACAGCCACCTAAGTTGCACTTACTGGTAGGCAATTTTTTTTAATATATAGCTTTATTTCTGGAAAAAAAACCACCAAACAACAAAAACCTGGACAGGTATATGAAACAAAACTCAATCTTGACTTTTGATGAAAGTTCAGATTTTTAAACTGTATCAGGAAGAGGAAATTTCTATATTATGGCATTACAGAGAAAGAGATAAGATAGGTGGTTAAGACTCCTGGCACTCACCAAGTCAACAAATTTTAACATAACTCAAAAACTGTAAAGAATTGTAGCCTACTGGAGCTTTGTTCACTGGTAATAATTTAATTTATGCTACAAAGCGTACCTCAAATGAAAAAAAATCTCACAATCTACTGTAATTATAACTCCATATGACAACGTCTCAATCCACACAGTGGTTAAGAGTTGCTTTTGTCTTTCTTGTCATCATCACTACCTCCAACAGTGATTGTGAGAGATAGAAAATAATCTCTATCATTAGTAAATGATCTGAGAATGATGTCTGGTTACAAAAGTAGATTCCTTGTGTCTCTTGTGAAGAGGAGGGTGCTACTTCAGTGACAGCTGAGATATTTTTGATTACTGGTTAAGTTTTTCATCATTGACTATACTAATACTGTGCCTGAGGGAAGCAATGCTTTGTAGCGTCTTATAATTTTCACCCCAGCATCAACTGTTTTTTTGATTGTGTAGTTGAATGCCGATATAATTGAATGTGATAAGAGTCAAAAAATCTAAAGATGGTCTGAGCTGTAAGAACAGTTATATTCCTTATGCATTGATATGTAAATGTAGTTTCAAACCTAAATTTAAAAATATCTCTTGCCTTATCTGAGTCTTGTTTTCTTTCTACTTTGTGTGTAGTTTCAGTATTTTGTTATATTAATTTGTTAAATTGGATTATTGCAATGTGACTATCGTCATCCTCCTATTACTAGTTCTTAGAAGTGCTTATGATGTTTCCATTTAATGTGTTCTTGCTGTATTATGTCAGGTATGTCAGGTTTGGATTCATGTGTTGAATTCTCAGCTTGATAACCAGCTACTGAGTCACAGGCCGTGGTTGTCATTTTCCATGGACACAGAAAATATTGGCTGTCATCCAACATCAAGTTCTGATAGGCTTCCACAGTTCTTATATTTTCTTGCTCTGTTTGCTGCACAAATGTTGTCTTCTTTGTCTAGATGTTTCAGTGTGGAGCTTTTTCAGTTATTGAGGCAGAAACTTCAAGCAATTTTTAGTACTCAATATCCTTTAACTTTACTTTTCCTCCTCTAATCTGCTTAGCAATCCCTCCTCACCACACATATTCATATGGCTTTTGCCTCCTCTTTTGTTCACTTCTAGTTTCTCACCTACACATTTATTTTCATAAAGACCTAAACTTATTGAAAATAATAATGAAAATATAACCTTTCTCGTCTTCTTTAGCTGTCATTTCTTGCTCTATTTTTATTCCCCCTCTTTTCTATGCAAATTTATATATCTGTTATTCTTAATTAGTATTTTCATCAAATTTTGAAAGGGAAAAAGATAGACCTTTGGTATTCTTTTTTCTGTCATTAATCTCCATTATTTACAACTTATAAATTGTGCATAATTTTCACAGTGCTTGGATTTGTTTCCTTCAACTCACTTCTCTGGTCTAGATTGTCAGGGTACAGTCATAAAAAATATTTTGACTATTGGGACCTGCCATTTGACTTTCATATTCCTTCTCATAAATCTCTCTTAAACTCTCTCCTTCTCACTTCATTTTCATACAAATTATCTTCATACGTGTGGACTCTAGTGAATATCTCTTCTGGATTATGTTCTCTACTTTCTCTACCTTCTACTTTCTCTCTAGATTCTCTTTGCTGGAGGTACTTGTTTCTGTGTTCTTTCAACTGTGCATTACTTAAATTTAATTTTGTAGTTTTAGTTAAACTTAAGTTGTCTATTTACACTTGAGTAGGTTATTGCTATAGTGTGTTTCTGGTTTTTAGCAGATATTTGCCTGCAATCTGAAAAAATCCTCAGACACATCCAAACCTACAGCTGACCACCAAATTAAACAACAGATCATGACTGGCATGAAGTGAGCCAAGATATCATTATTTCTGTAATTAGTGGTAGGAGAAGTGCCTAAGTTTAAGTATTGTTACTGTCACCAGAGAGGTGCCGGTGCTTCAGAATACAATACATTTTATTCTGTCTAGAGACACCTTAAACAATAAATACAATATATTTCGGTCATCTTTCCATGTCTTTCTCTCTGAACCATGCAATTCTAAATTTCTAAGTCCATGTCAATTGTTCTTTCCATTTATCATCTCACTTGCCATATGCTAAATTTCCTCCATCTCACCAAACTGGCACTAGCTATACAAAATTGATTTTTCTGATTTGCTATCAAAGCATTCCATACAGCAAAAGCAATTTCTACATCCATAGAGATCTAGAATAACACAGAATAAAATAGAATGGCTCCAAACTTGTAACATTTCAACTTATGTGTCACAGAGAATTTAGTACCTCAACAATAGTAGATGTTTCTGCACTTAAAGATGACCCTATAAGCATATATCTAGAGAAAATGTTTCTGAGTGGTGTTGCAGGCTTATTAGCTGCATTATAGCTGCAAGCACAGAACTCCATGTATGCTAATCTGTCTTGTTTCACTTTAACCGTAGTGGAGATGTACCTCCTACTTAACCAGATTTATTTATTTATTAAGAGTAGAAGGTTATTATGAGCAACTAACACTCCCAATAAATTATTTTCTTAGAATCACATCTGATTTGCCCGAATTTATACATTATTTCCTAGGCTTAAGATCTACCTTTTCTTTCACTGTACCATTCAGTTGCATGTTGTCACAAGTGTGAATATTTGCAAACATGAATGAAAGGTCTGTTTAATATTGTCGCTTTTGAATTTATTTACTGTCTTGCAGAAGAACAATGCCAAAATGAGCTCAAATTTCAAAACATACACTTTTCTAACAAGAAAATCAAATGGAAAAGCATATAAAGCATATAAAAAATATCAAATAGAAAAGCATATAAAAATAGCTTCAGAGAATGAGTAATAGCAAAGCTTCAAACAACAGTACACTCCTGACAATATTGTCTGTTCTTTAAAAAAATAAAGTATCCAAAAATAATGTTTTCTTTTTTCTCCATAGGCATTGCTACAAAATGCATATTAGGCAAAGATCAAAGGAACTCTGAAACATTAAAACAATGCTACACATAGAATTTTAGAAACAATGGTTAACAATAACAGACACTTTTTTCTGAACTGACCCAATATCATATGGTACTTTACTAGTTTTCCGTCACTGAGTGAAATGACTGTTTGATGTGTAATACGACACTTAACAAACCTGTCAATGCAACACCTGATTTAATACCATAATGCCAACTATTAGTTGCTCTTTCAAAAATAATCTATAATTAAATTCCTTAAAGACTATGATGAATGCTACAGAACCCCCTTTGTCCTGAGGCAGAATTTACTCATACTTTCTGTTAAGAGATTAGGTGAAAAGCAGGTTTCTCAAATAAGTTTTGAGAAAAAAATAGGTTTTCTGAAAATGCTGTCTTGTTTAAAAAATAAAACAAAAACTTTAGAAAAATCAGAATTAATGGGTGAGAAATTTTAAAAGATATTTTTTGGCAAATCTCCCTTCTTTCTACGGTGTCTTTTAAAAACAGTTTCCTTCCTTTTTTTTGCTTGGTCAAGCAAATTTTATGACATTTTGGGTTACAGCAAAACTTCCCTGTAGCACAAAATCTCACTTCTGTGAGACTGCATTTGATTTTCCTCCTCTATTTCTATAGAAATTTATTCTGGATTGCGCATGTGCTGTAATTTTTCAAAGAACCACTTCATACTGAGTTTAAATTAGGCGCCAAGGAGCTAAGTATCTGAGTATCTTTGAAAGCAGGACCATTTAAATAATTTGGATTCAGATTATTGTGATCTAAGATAAATTTGGAAAATGAAATATATATCACATGACTAGTAGTTGGTGTTTGGCATAGCAATGCCTCAGTTTTAGAGATCTGTTCAAACCAAAGTTAAATGGCAAGGGACAAAACAAATTGATGCTCAAGTATCTAAATCAGTATAACTTGAGACTTACATTCCAAATTTCTCTCAGACTTTAGCTGATCTGAAAAATGGGGAAAAGTCATACAAATTCCTCATAGTTAATCAGGAAACTTTTAGGGATAGGAATACCTAATTCAACAATGACTCAGGAAGTAATCTGTGAAAAACCAGGCTGGTAATTCTATTTTACTCACAAAAAGGGAATTAAAACTGTAGTAAAGAAAAAAACGACAGTGGAAAACTGGATAAATAAAGTATACTGCAAGAATTCATCATGGTTAAAGTAATAAGATCCTTTTGATGCCTTTGGTATTGTTAATAGACATTTGTATTTTCTAAAAATACTGAGACTGTTCCTCATCAAAGCATAAATATAATGGAGGACTATAAAGTCACAAATTTTTTTGAAATGTAAAGATATAATGATAATTTTCTATTTTTCATGGAACTTTTCTATGAAACTGTGAGACAGCTGGAGTAAAACATTAAGAAGAAATACCTATTTATTTATTTTTTTTCCCTGTTATACTCATTGATTAAGTCATAGCTCGTAGGACCTAAGCAATAGAAGTAAACATCTCTAACCCAAGGATGTGGACATCCCTAAAACTCGTATATATTCCCATGATACACCATGGAAAATGTCACTAAAGTTTTCAGAATACCTAAATATTTCTTCCTCACCAACAATTTGTGGTTAATGTCAGACACAGAATATAAACCAAAACTGGGTTTCTCATTGGGCACTGTCTACCTGATTTATGTTCTTATCTTCCTATCCATTGAGAAATTAATACTTTTGATATATTTAGAAATATATTACAGATTAAATACTAACTTGCAAATGAAATACTCCAGAACATTTTTTTGAACTATGTAGGAAATTATCTCTGCTGTTTTGTTGACCTTTTTTAAAAAAAAAATTGTGTTACTTAAAGCAGGGATTTAAAAATTACAAATTTACTTTTTGCAGTCTCTCTAATTTGAACTTAATCTAAGAATAAAACACCTAAATTTGGGTTGGCTTAGTCAGATGTAGAAATCCATGAGTGTCTGAGATCTTCCTGCTGAGAGTCCAGACACGATTCAATAGAATTTCTTGCTCCTTTCCATATTCATCCTTGTTCTCTTTCCTGCTCTGCAGCAAATTAGATATATGCAAAAGAAATAGAACAAAGGTTGTCTTTACATGTTGTTATGCCTGTGAATGTGAATAAATGGGTATATCTAATCTCAGGAAAATTAGTAATATTTATGGGCACCATACTTGTGGCTCAGTGGTAGAATATGATGAAGTTTTTGTTTTGATCTAGTGAATCTCTTAAACTTTAAACTAATTCTAAACCTCTAAGTAGTCAAGTAGGATTTAGCAGGAACGTTTCAGACTACAGGATTCATTTTTAGAAAAGTCTTACTTTTTCAGGGTTTTGGGTGCCTTTCTTTTCTACCTTCTTCATTTTCAAAGGTTCCACTCTTCTTTCTCCTTGCATTTCCCTTAGTCTTACCCAATGTGCTTCCTCATGCCAAATAAGCTATTCTATATAGGGTGGTGAATTGTCTTGAAAAATATATGTTCTGTACAAATAACTGGGAATGCAAACTGGAAATACAAAATGGTTTTCCTCTTCTGTTACTATTTTAAATCAGAAAAGACACTTCTTTACTGCTCAATATTACATTTGAATTGGATTTATTATTTCATTTTAATTGATTTATTATATAATTCTGAAAATAATTTTTTGACTAATTGACAAAATCTGTTACAAATGTAATTATGCTTATTGGGCAGCACTGAATAAAAATCACAGGCCTGTGGTGAATCAGTTTTATATATCTATTATTTCTTTCTGTTAGTAGGATGAGATATTTCACTGTATGATGAACTGTGTAACTGTTCGTAACAGAAAAAAAAAACAAAACACATCAAAATCTCTCTATAAGGAAAAGTTCAAAAACTTTTATAAGAACTATAAAGTATTATAAAGAAGGTTGTATTTTGCTCAGCATAAAACGAAATTCAGTAATCTCTGCACAAAACCCAATGTAATTTTCTAGTTGGACATCTTTGACATAATATCAACATCCAAAATGGGTATGCTATAGTCTGCACAGTTCTAATTATCTTTGAGATAGCTTTGCCTGGTATTGATTGCTGAGCATATTTCTCATCAGATAATAGTGATTTAAAAGGATAATTTCTGATTAGGTCTGTGAAATATTTGTCTTCACACTTATTACCCTAGTTCTTATAATTAAATGACATGATGTTAGATTTGCATGCAAACTTACATCAATAGAAAGCATAAAATAGGTATTTACAGAAAGCAACTCTATATGCCTGGTTGTGATGTGAACTAAAAAAGGACAGAGGAGCCTGATGAACTCTCTTTAGTGCAGTCCATGTAGATCAGGGATTTGGCCTGGCAAAACAGTGTACTTTGGGGGGGGGTTATTGTTGGGTTTTTTTTTTACTTTTAATTTTATTTCATATTTCTATTATGGAATGCCAAATAGAGGGGGCTGTTTTGCCCATTTAGGTTGATGACTTTCAAAGAGAACACAATTAGAGGCTTAATTTTACTGAAGGGCTCATAGTAGCAGGATAGCTGAAGGGACTTTGCTGTGGTTTTTTTCCAGTTCCCAAGCATAAGCTAGGTATAGAAGCTTTAGTATAGTAGCTAAGTAACTAATTAATATCGTGTCTAAACAGCATTTGTCAGGGACTTATAAGATTTTGAGCAGAACTACTCTTTTCTGTCGCATTACTATTGAAGAAATGATTTGGACCTTTTTGTCGTATCTGTCTATCTTGGGTTTAGTAAGGATTCTTGTCACCTTGGTATCCTTATTCTTTTCCCAAAAATGAAATAAAACTGTTTATGAATTAGCAAAAAGCAAGCGGCAAACCAAACATATATATTTTGGCATATGAAAGGAAGTGACATGAAGCTCTGGTATTTAGCACAAGACATACAGAAAGAACATATCTTTCCTCTTCTGTGATTTAATAATGTAAAGGTTTTGTTCATTTACTCTACTATTCCCCCCCCTCCAATTTGTTAGGTTGATCACAAATTATACCATATCTGATGTCCATGCAATCAAATTTTCCAATTTCTCTTTCCTGTTTTTATCAGGTTGGCTTTGCAATGCCTTCCTTTTTATTATTAACTGATAGAATCTTTTGGTTAAATGAATAAACAAATTTTGAAAGACAACAACTTGGTCTTGTTTTTTTTGCCCCAACACACACGAATGCTTATTTCAACACCTCAAAATGATCACTTAGCTGCATTGTCAAATAACACTTATTAGTCAGCGCCCCAGTAAGGGCCACAGAGAGTATATTTAACATTTAATTTTAATTTATTTCTCAAGAACCATGTGACCCCAAATCATTTATAGAGAAGGCTAAGTGTCATGTTCATTTTCTGATCTGCTTCCACACAGGAACTGGAGGCATTACTAAATACGACCTAAAAGAAGATAGAAGTTAACCATATATAGAAACTCAGACTCGGTGACAGAATTAGAATTTAGCCATTGTGATGATCTCTTTAGTGAAAAACCTTCTATATCTTTTGAAGAAAGTGAAAAACAAAACACGAAGTAGTTTTTTTACCTTCCTTATAACTCCCCCAAAGTTCTGAAAGATTCAGATAAAAGGTTCAATTTTGGTTCTGTATTTATTTCTGGACTTGGAGAAGGCACTTGTCATAACCCTGAACATTGATCAGAAAGGAACTAAGAAAAGTTGACATCATGGTGAAATTGAATTCCTTGCCATTTCTTGACAGAAGGTGACATGCAAGCTAATACATTTCTTCCAGTTTACCTGATGAAATTTGTCCAGACATTGTAAGGATCCAACTCACAAGGAAACTCCAAATTCAAGCTACTTAAGTGAAGAAAAAAAGCCCGAGATAAGTCATATGAGTTACTGTAGGAGGTTCTGTGTTGGCAAAAAAGTATTTTTCATCAGCTGATTGTATTCAACTAAGTTGTTTCTACACTGAATCTTTTGTAATATAGGACAAGTTTTTTACACTTGAAACAATATTCAAATCTTCTTAATTTCCATTACTACTCATGACCTCTGTAATGTTTAGAGATATTTTGCTCTCTAACCCTAAATTGATCTATATGATTGAAAAAAAAATGGCCTACAATTCATCTATTTGGTTGCATTAATTAGATAGTCATATAACTATTCTCCTGGGAAACTAGAGAACTATGTCCTCCCATAGGTAAGTACATAGAAAGTATAAGAGTCAACTTCTTTGTTTTACTAGTGCCTATTATGTCATTAACCTTCAGTCTCTAGACAGTATTTTTAAAGCGAGGTTTAAAGTTGGAAGGACAGTAAGTGTTGATAAAGAGTCCCTTCTCCATCTGGTTCTGAGAGAAGTTAAATACTACAGAAATACCAGGTATATGCAGTGAATACTCACTTTTTTTAGCATTACATAATAACAAATATTCTTCTGGTGATTTGCTTAAGGAGAATTTGAGGCTTTGTCCCAATTTATTTTAGAGACTGTATCAACGTGTTCATTCTAGACTTGGTGTTTTATCTTCAGATTTTACCCAGAGTTACTGAAGAGAATTAAGTAAATGTGATAGAATCAAAAATCTGTCTTTTAACACTGATATACTTCAGCTTGAATATTATTACTGCCTAATTACAGTTTCTAATGCATAAATTCAGTCTAAACAGAAGATCTATGCAAATTCACTGTTTTTGATTCTTATTGTGAATTCTGTTAACTATTGGGTCTTGTGCTCAAATGTACTTTGTACGAAAAAATATAAAATCATTAAAAAAAAAATTCAAGTATGTGAGCTGTCAAACTCTTTCAAAAATAGTTGTATGATCTATTGACATAAGCATTCCAATTCAATGATATTGTAGTATTTCGACTGAAACAAAAGTCAAGATATTTTGATGTCATAGAATACATAATGAAGAATAGTCTTTAAATGTTTAAGATTTTTAGGGTAAGTCTTAATGTTTTGATTATTCTGCTGAACTTATTTTGGCTTCAAAGATATAAAGTGCAAGCTTATCAGGATATTACTAGTTTTATGTGAAGATGTATAATTTTAATATCTCTGAGACCAAACACATTTTTTATTTAACCTTTCAGGTTTCTACAGATGTTCATATCTCTTCCATTTGTCATAGCATTTTCTTGCTAAAGCTTTACAAACAGACAGTTTTTTTAAGTATTAGAAACATCCAAAATTAGTGAAATGTTCTCAAGTTCACCATGCTTCGAATAACACTTCTAATAAGAATGGTTACACATGACTTCATTGCATTTAGAGATCCAAATTGTACTTTTACAATAACTAGAAGTAAGCTCTTAAAAGTAGGCTATCTGAAATTACAGATAATAAACAAAGCAAAATGTAGAGGATAGATGTCTGTCATGGTTTAGGAATAGTACTCATCAATTTAGTGCCCCCACCTGGGAGCCCCTGGTGGCCTAGTGGTTAAGGACACGGCACTGTAACTGCCGAGGCCCGGGTTCGATTCCCGGTCGGGGAAACTCCCCGGGTAGGTGGAGCCCGTTAGCCCTGTAAGGCAATCCACCTACGTCCTGAGGACCTCGCTGCCACTGTCCAAGCTTGCTTGGCCCCGGCAGACGAACCTTAGGATTAAAGGGTGGGCTCAGTTCTGCGCGCACTGTGTCCCACCTAAAATAAATCCAATGCGCAGGCCGGAAGGTGTACAAAGACCTTCCACAGTTCTTCGTTCGCGAAGTCTGGCCATTATTATTATAGTGCCCCCACCAATACTCTTCCAAAACAAACCCAGCTTGGTCTCTCCCCCTCCTTTCCCTGCCTCTCCCCACTCTGAGGATGGAGTGGAGAACTGAAGGCACAAAAGGTGCAAATGACAGGTTGAGATAAGAACAATTAAATGTAAATAACAATGAAATAAGAAAATAGTAACAGCAACACTACTAATAGCAAAAGAGAAACAAAGAAACAAAGAGTGATTTACATGCAAAATGCTCACCAACACCAGGACAAGGGAAAAAAATGTGGACAGACACTATGCCCGTCCCACTTTCTACCCCAACTGGAAAGGGACACCCTTCTTCTCGAAAGTGAGAGAGTCCCCACCCCAGGCAATCACTAAAATTATAGTGAATAAGACAGTCTCTTGATCATACCCCCTCCTGCTGATCTGGGCCAGAACCAGGACAGATGTCATAGGTCCATATATGTGCTTTCCCTCTTTCCATAGCTCTGAAAGTTTTTCCCATTTGGAAATAAGTTCAGTAAAGTTTTCAGAATACAGAGTGACTGAAATATGATCAGCACATTTTTTTCTACAGAAATTATGATTTTCTTTGGATAGATGACCATAATTAACTAGTTACCAAGTTAAACTATGTCAAGTGAGCAAGGTGCTTCATGAAATAAAACACTCATTTGAAGTTTTATGTTAAAGGCTGGCAGCTTTTACTTGGTTACATGCCCCAGTTGACTTTGATGTAAATAGTTATACTGTAATAACTGGTTTACTACCATCTATGTTAAGAAATATGCCACCATTATATTTAACATTCATTTCAGGGGAAATACTTGTGCATACTAGATGATATCAGCCTTATAATAACTCATTCTCAGTAAATCTGAATAGTAATTACACTCTCCAAATACTTTTGTGAAAACCAAGACAACGTGATTGAAACTGGAACAACCATCAGCAAGTGCTATCAACGCCAAATACAGGGAGGACATAATCCTGTCTTTATTTAGCTGTGAAAGTATTGTATGAGATTTAAAAAAAATCTGATGCAAGAATAAATGCAAAGTCTGTGAATATTTCCTTGCTTCGGTACTTACAGAGAACATCTACTAAAGTGACTCTTTAAAGCTGATGTCTCATTGAATGACTTTCTGCTTGCTAAATTCTGACCCTGCAGAATCAAGGTCTGACAGCATGCATAGTATTAATTCCAATTCACCTATGTACAATATTAGTTCCAGTTCATCTTCACTGCAAATGATTATGTAAGGGAATATTTATAGGAAAGTACCATATTCACTTGAGGTTCATTTTTATCTGCAAGCTGCAGTAAGATTTGCTGCACCAAATTAAGTGGGAAATCTTATTTAAAACATCTTCTAACAGATGTTGGAATTGTCTTAAAACAAATCTTGACTTAAAAACATTCAAAACATAAAATACATGCATGCATATCAAGGAACTAGAATTTCACAAAGGAAAACACTCCTGACCTTGTGTCCCTCATGCTAAAGTCCAATGCTGTGTAATCTGTGACAGTCACTCTCACAGTAAAAAATAGTATTTTCTGATGTTCAGACAGAAACTCCCATGTTGTATATTGACCCTCAAGTCAGTATTGACCCCTGAAATACACCACTAGTTGCTGGTCTCTGAATAGATATGATGAAAATAATCGTCTGGTTTCTCTGGGCCTACCTGCTCAGTTAATTTTTCCTCCACTTCACTTCTGGTCTCCCAACTCATAGTTCAATAGCTTATCTATGATAAACTTATGGTATGTTCAGTTTGCTTAAATGTTTTTAAATATCTATGTTACCTGGGGACAGTCTGCTGTGACAACAAATGGGAAAACATACAACATATAAATGAGAAAGCCTTGTGGGAGATTCATTTCGGGTCTCCATCCTCTTGTTTAATTGCTTTATTTAAGCTCAGGCACTTGCCATATGTCCTTGTGTGAGAGCTGCTACTGCTGTGCCTCTGCCCAGGACTGCCCCTGCTGTCCTTGGCCTGGCATCACTGACTTGTTTCCTGGCCTGGTCTCAGACTTACACCATGGGCTCTGAGTCACATTGGCTGACTTGCTGGTCCCTCACTCTTTGTAAAAACTTTTCTTCACAGCCACTTTCAAGACTTGACATCTATTGTAAACAAAATCATATTCCGCACATGAGGAAGAATTCATGATGCACAAAGATTGTCTCCTTTAGTGAATCTTGGCTAGATGTCTGAGCATTCAAGTACACCTTTTCCAACTCCTTATGGAAACAATCCCAACAAAATAGCCATTCATGGAAAGGGTCAATATTTCAATGTTCAGACGTCTAATTTAATGAGTCAGTTTTTTGAAAGGTCCAGGTGAAATGATATCAAGCACTGTCCCAGCATATAACTACACAGTACCAGGAGAGATCTAAAATTCAGATCCTTTATTTAGATGTCAATTAAAGTATAATGCCTGGTTTGCTTGAGTCAGCAGCAAATATTGTCTGCCTGGCACTAAAGTCATATTGCCAGCATACTACTTGATGAAAGAGAGCATACCTGGCACTTGATTACAAGGAAGAAGCAACTGTTGTGACTGTGAATATTCTACATAAGGTACTCAAAGGTCATTGTGATTTGCTTCATTTTATTAAGGAAAAAACCTTCAGTAGAAAACGACAAATGGTTTGCTCAAGGTTATCTGGCAGTTGCATATCTACAAATAAGCTTAAGCCTTCTTAATCTCAGAAAAGGTGAGGAAGACAAGATTAGTTTCCTCATGGAATGTCTTGCACCTTCTTTGGAACCATTTCTGAATTAAATGAAAAAAAAGTATTTGTTAGCAATGAAGCAGTAATTTCACCCCTGCCCACCCAAATGTTCTTCATATTTCTGAATGCTCAGTAATTAGGTTTTTTTTAGTGTTCTCTCTCAGGCATTCCTTTCTGAAAACAAAAGAACAATTTTTTTTTAAACAATGCTTACTATATTTAAAATATTTTTCCATTTGACATGTTAGTTTTAATAAGAATAAATTGCACTTGTGACATTTTTATAAAACATTCTTCTTGTGTATATAGACAAATACAACCAAAGTATCTGAAAGAGGTTTATTTTTTATCTGTTCTGTTGTATTTAGAAGCTCAAATTACAGTGAGTTCATATTTGACATTATTCTTTATTTTAATCAGATTAAACCTTTATCTTTATTACTAGAAACATTTTCTTTATTCTTGATAATCTAAAAAAGAAAGTGCTTCAGGAGCTGAAATAATTTTTACTGATGTCCTTTAGTAGTTGGAGAAGGTATCCGTTTTGAAACTGCTGAAGAAAATAGTTAAATCCATTATCTGAAAAGTGATATGTTTGGGGCTTTATATAAATGGTTGGGCTTATTTTTCAATCTGAAGTAAAACTATTTGTTTTCCTGTCTGATCCTCTTTTTACTTCTCCCATATTAACCATTTGTTCTGGTTTCCTTCACTCATCTAATCTCCTTTCTCACATACTTTATTTTTTGTACCACAAGGTTAAGCTTTTCTGTGCAGGAGTCATCTGAAACGGGAATTTCCTGAATATCAAAGACCACAAAGTTTCCATTCTTCCAGACTTCACATTTTCATGACATTCAAGTCCAGTATCACAAAAGAAGCTGTAAAGAGTGTAAGATTCAATCACCTGAAGCTACTTGGAGGTATGCTTTTAAAGCCATGCTCAGGAATTTTGCAGTAGAATGGCTTATGAATCTCAGGTAGTTTCAAGCAAAAGTTTGTGTATAGGTACTGCACCACAGAGAAACAGAAAACCTGATGTTGTTGGGAAGCATAGCATTGACATGTGGCTTTATTGAATATTCATTGAAGGTTTTGTAGGCGCAGATCTTTGACAAAGATTCCTGATTCACCGGGCATGCACAGTAGCGTTGCTGTCTGCATGAATAATGTACATATTTGAGATTCTTGCATAGAAACTCCAAGTGAAAAAAAAAAAAAAGGGGGAGCTAAATACATTGAAGACTTCAATTACTAACTGTAGGAATCTATTTGCAATCCTGAAAGCCACAGATGACATCAGTTTCTAGGCTGGCTTCTCAAAAATGTGTGTCAAGTTCCTAATGACATAGAACTTCCTAGGTCTGAATAAACTGTATATCGGAATCAGCTCACACAACTTACTTTGGATTTTTCATATGTATCTCATTATTCTCTAAGCAAGCAGTTCGGAAAATCCTGTTTTCTTCAACAGTGTCTGCCCTTTTCAGTGGTAAGACACTTCTCAGATCACTGAGCTCTCCAGGCTTCTCTGATCCTGCAGTTTCTAAGATAAATGCTACATGAACACTAGTCTTGCAGATTCTTTTTATCAGTTCTCCCAAATGAGAGTATTACTCATTTTTTTCCTCCAAAGTAATTTGTGTATCTGTGAATGTGCCTCCAGAAAAATGGAAGCAGGATTATCAGTTAACAAGAAAAGTTAATTAGAGGTAAAATGATGAAAGAAGACACACTGAAAATATTGAAGACAGATGATGATCCTACTGTAAGGGCTAGCGAAGGATAAAAGATGTGCTTTGAGTACCCACAGAGAATTAAGGACAATCATATTAGGTTGATAATATTAGTCAATAATTCACTGATCCATCTCAATTTCAAATTGAAATTTGCTGTGCAAATAATTAAAAAGCAAATAAAAAAGGGACCACAAACCCATGAAATTCTAAACAAGCAGCTTTGTAAAATAAACTAATTAATACTCCTTATTTCTTTGTGATTTCAATGACAATAAAGGCCTTTAATTCCTTGCAAGCAGCTGAACTTCAAGTCCTTGGAGAATAGAGGTTCTAATGACATCTGTACTGTATATCAGTGTTAGGAGTTAATTGAGCATTTACTGTGAGTTATACAATAGTGGGCATAGGTTTTGTTTCTGGATTAATGTACAACTTGTGTACTATCACTGACAGAAATATGGGCGATTTTTCATGGTGATTAGACATTGAAACCATGTAACTAGTAATTGAAAGGTGAAACAGAAAGATCTACTCCACCCTCATATTTTTTTCTTAATAGGCAAAAATGAAATAAACAGACATTTTTACATCAATAGTCTATTTGGAATTGTTCACTCAATATAGACTTTAAAGTGCCCTGAGGAAAATCTGATCACTTGTGATGATCTCTGCTTCACATCAAGCCTGACTAACTCCTAAATGGTTCTTCACTAAGACTTACAGATAACATATTCCTTGTCTCTTCATTAATAGAGTGCTTTCACAGGATGATACAGAAACAGTTAAAACCTCCAGCTTCTCCATATCTCTGTGAGATCTGTGGTAGTGGGTTGTTTTCAGTCACTTCAATTTTCTGTTCTAACCATAGTACATAGTACATAGTGTATTATGAAATATTAAAATGAAAAAGAAATAGAACAGCACAATTCTCCATTCCATTCTATTATAGTATAGTATATTTTTCATTAAGTTGAGCAGCTTAGAGGAAGAAAAAAGACATTGCCCATTTTAAAGTTCTACAACTATTTTCATTGATACATACAATTTTCTTGCTTAAGTTCTAATTAACATGAAGGAACACAAAAATTTCTACTGAGGCTGAGAAGCTAGTAGGGAATTCTCTCAGAATTCCACCAAAATAAAACATAAGCATTCATGCAGTGAAAAGTGCTACATTTCTGATGTGAATCATGCCACGATAAGTGTTCATCAGAAATTGTGTTGAGTTTTACATTCCCAAAAATACAGAGACAGCTTTTAAAGATGTGAAATAAAGTATGATTTTGGTTTCGCGGCTTTTTTTTTTTTTTTTTAAATTTTGAATTACTTATGCCTGTTGTGCAAGTCTATCCACAATATCTGCTTTACTGAGTCATAAACAGAATTGCAAGTGTTCACAGAATGAGGCTTACCTTAGTAAAATGCTTTTATTTCCAATTGCTTGATGTAACACAGTCATTCACTCAGCCCATGCATAACTGAGTTGACCAGTATTCATCTCAGGTATAAGTGGGTGTAAATCAAGCTAAGCCATTGGAATTGCACCAACTTTCATCAATGCTGAATTTCTCTCACTCTTAAGGCAGACTCAGCGCAAACAGTTTAACGACATTGATCCAGATGAATAACACATAATTTTATTGCATAGAATACTAAGAATACTTGAAAAATTCTAGGTTAATATCTGAAAATGCATAAGAAAGCACAGCTTTACCCACAACCATTAGATCTTAAAAACACCAAAAACAGAGAGAGAGAAAAAAAATGAACACTTTTACAGTTTGTTTTCTCTATACTCAAAAACCTGTATTTGCAAAAATAAGTGCTCATCAGTCATATGCCTTATGGGTTTATTATAGGGATGTTTTATTTTTCCACTCTATGTACTTTATTTGCTCTGATATACACTGAAAGTGAAAACATGTCTGTGCATGCATTATGCCAGTATGAGAAAATGTGTCTCAGTATTTAGAGAATTGTGGTCACAGTGGTGGAATTTTTTTAGGTTATAAGAATATCTGAATGTAAAATTATAGAAATAGGTTAATGAACTATTGGTATTTAATATGGAATTGTGGTAGCTGTAGCAAATAAAATCTGATTTAGCTGACATCAAAGTAAACTCATCATGATTGCAAATATAGTCCCTTAAGTTAGGGAAGAAATACTACTCAACTGAAAACAAACAAACGACAGTTTATCCCTGTGTATCCAAACTTAACCCAAGAGAGGCTTCTGTTGTGCTTTATGATAGGAACAAATAGTGCCACAGAAACAATCCAAAGGTTCTATACAGGGAGAGAAATTGTCTGCACATGTTAATGTAAGAAGCATATATCAGTTCACTCTACAGTTTTTCCAGATGTATTTATTTCCCAGATGACATTTTTAGATGTTTTCTATTACTTGCTGAGGGAAGCCAGTAGCTGAAAAATGTATTTACAATATTTGCATTGAGGAAATTTTCTTCATAATATGGTAAATTAATTACTTTTTGTTTAAGCAAGTCTTGAGGCAGAAAGCTCTAGATGTGATACTATGTATAATTATTGTGAAGCATGAAATATGCATTCATTCTACTAAAGCAAAGTGGTAAGTAAAAGAGAAGTCCATTATAGTAGAGGGGAGAGCAATACTATATAATGCATATGTCTACAAAGTAATTGTGTTGTATTCATTGAGAGTAAGCTTTCCCTCCCAATTAGAGAACATTTCCATCCCAGCATGCTGCTTAAAGGTTAGAAAGGCATTCATTTTAGCTAGCAATACTATATATTTGAACTCCAGAAATATTGGCCTCACAAAAAGTTGCTGGCATGGGGTTATATGTACAGCACTGATCATCGGGGGCATCCAAGAAGAGGTTGCTACCCCTTGCTGTTAGCAATGTGCAAACTTTTTTCTGCAAGTGCACTGATAGATAGAAGGACAAGAGGAACATATGTTAAATCAGCTACAGACAGCTCAAAGATACACTGAGTGAAAAAGTTTACCAAACAGACAGCACAGTGAGGTTAATTTCTTCCTCTGTGGGAAAAGGGGGCCAAGACAGTGAGGTGTTCACATGAGAGGTATGGTACACATCTGTGAGGGGCCCATGGGAAGCCTCACAAAATCTCCAGCACAAGGTGCCAGGTCCATAGGAATAGATCTGGCCATACAGATTCACATCAGTGGCAGATGACAGATGGCATGCCAGGATACCACAAGAGATATGCTCCTGCTATAGCTTGTATTCACAGACCTTTCTGTCTATATTGTTTTCTCACTAAGAGTTTCAGAGGGCAGAGGGGTGCAGCTGAGAAGGTGGGATTGAAGGAAGAAAGTGTGGCCGTGATATTTCAAAATGAAGTGACTGATGAAGTTACCAGCTTCTCTTTTTCTTCTAATATATGTTCCAGAGACAAACAGAGTGTCTTATTGTTCTCTGAGTCTTGAATAAAATAGAATACAATCAGCTTGCATCATAGCAATCCTCAGTGGGATTACCTTATATCTATCATGATTATCTATGTACTATAGATTTATGTGTAACAGCCACTTACAAATCAGATGTCTAGTGGGCCTGATTTCCATAATCCTAGTATGAGTGTTGAAATACAATAAGGAGCTACAAGGTTGCTCATCACTAAAGAAGTTAAAAATTACAATTTCTTTTACTTTAATTCTCAGATCAATCAATTTTTCAGTGCCAAGGAACCTGAACAACTAACATATATCAAACAACAGCTGTCAAAGTCTTCTAAAAGACTGGTGTTTGTGAGTCTTCTAAAAGACTGGTGTTTGTGAGACTCCATTTCAGTCTACATACAACCTTGGAAACATTAAGCCTTTGGTGCAATTATTAGGATTCCACAGTCCAGTCAGCCCATAAGTAGATAGCCCAGTAACTTCCGTCTCCTGTTCACTGTTTTGTTATTTTGTTTTCTAAAACCAAATAAGAAAACATTTTGGGTCTATTTCTTCATAATCTTTATTATTATTATTATTACAAGTTGGGAGACTGGTTTTTTAACAATCGATGATCATCTTGTGAAAGAACTGGAATGATTCAATGCAACCTCTGCTGTAAGACATCCCTAGCTGAATAGAATGGCAAGGCTTGTTATGGAGAAATAGGACTTAGATTGTGCACTTAGAGACACTAAGAAAACAATTTTAGAGACAGAGAAAACTGGAGGCAGATTTGAACAGAAATTTGTTGGGGGTTTTCGTATTTCTTTGCCGGAAACATCCGAGCCCAGGAAGAGAATGAGCATAAATTCTGACTACTACAGGAGCTGTGTTTTCAGAGTATTTTTTCAAAGTTTTTCATGTTAGGAAAATCCTCTTCAATAACAGATATGTTACAGAAGTATTGTATTTTCTTACAAATTTGTTTATTACTGTGAAATAAAAATAGACTTCAGAAAGAGAAAAGTAAGTAACAGATTCCCTGTATTAAGATCTTCTGTACTGTCACTTGAATAACACCTGCAAGTAAAACATATGCTATTTTATCCTGTAAAAGAGTCAATTCCTTTCCAAAACAACTACAATCTTAGTCTTCTAATCAAAAGATAGTAGTGTGGTTGTGCTACACAGTTGGTCCGGACTGAATATTGTACTCCATTAGAGGTCTTGTCTGAAGTGTGTTTATCAAAGATTTACCTCATTGTCCTGTGGCTTCTATGTGCTTATTTGTATAACCCACAATGGTACTTTCTTTTTTAAATTCCTTTCTGAGACTGTTGTCTCAGCTTACGATCCAGTACAAACTTGATTGTTTTCTGTAAAATTGTTTTGCAGCCAACTCTTCCCAGTCTTTAGTCCATGTAGTCAATTATTGCTGTCCACATGTTATTGTTAAATATATTTATTTTCTGCTTGAAATAAAATATTTTAGTAACAAAATTCTAAGTTTGTTTGCATTTTTTTGACAGTGCCAACTAGATCAGCTCAGAAGCAAATGTAATTAATTAAATTTCTAGATTATACTTGTCATCCAGATCATTAGCAAAAATTCAGATCACATGGATGAATTCTGGATGAATCCCCGTGAGACTAGGCAATGAAAATATGTAACATTTTTGTTCAAAATACAAGCAGAAATGTTTTTCAGGAAAGACTATGTATGTGATACAAACTTCTGTCTACAGGTCTGAAGTAAAAATTGGGGATATTTTTTTCCAGTAGAATTTTGCTGAATTGACTATTTTTTTTTAAGAATCCCTTAGTTGATATTAGCTCAATCTGTGAATTATTTTATCATTTTATGCATGTATCTTGTTGCTGAGAAAGTATAGAAGGATTCATTTGTAAACACATAGCATAAGTATATAAAAATGAAACTCATGAGTGCTGCACAAAAATGGGGGAAAAAACCCCAAAACTCACTAATTAGATATGGAGTTCAATTTCATACAGAAAAAACATGAACATTCTATGTAATATAACAGCTGTCTATTTTGTTTAATTATTCTCTGTTGAATTTGAAACTTATTGAAATAATTGTCATCATTTTATTAGTTTGATGTTACAAATACTTGCCTGTTTCTATTTATTCAGATTAAATTCACGTCTACCATGAAGAAGATAATGCAGTTTTAAGTCAAGTAAAAAGGTATATTCAAATTTCCACTCTAGAACTATATGCATATAAAAAACAGATGACCAGCTATATCACAGTCTTAGTATTGGAGGGACTGGGACAAACCATGGAAATGCAGGCGTTAGCAGCAAAAAATAAATTTTAAAATATTTGATTCAAGAAATATTTCCAT
Source organism: Pachyramphus minor (assembly GCA_013397135.1). NCBI lineage: Eukaryota > Metazoa > Chordata > Aves > Passeriformes > Tyrannidae > Pachyramphus > Pachyramphus minor. Next base: position 55,259 of record VYXB01007068.1, on the reverse strand, counting down.
GAACAATAAATAAATACTCAAGTATATTGCCTGTCTGACTCTGTAAACATAATGTTTTACTGGTGAACTTTCTTCCGTTTCACAGGAGGAAGAGAGGCAAAACAATATTAATAATAATAGCAATAAGAATAATAATAACACAACTCATATTATTCAACAGATCACAAAGGACAGGGAAGAGAATTGAATTTCCCATCTTACACTCCTATACTCTGTTCCCAAGGTCAAAGTAATTGTTTATAAAAATGTAGGTCACATTTAATATCCATTTGGAACTCCAAAAAATTATTACAGTGAAGTTAGTGAGCTGTTCTGACACTCTAAAAAAAGCTTTACAACTAGTTATTACACTGCAAAATATTCTTGTAATACCATTAACCATCTTTCACAAACTTGGAAATTTAGACAGGTAGATAAAGCTTTTGACTGAATTTGTCTTACAAACTGCTCACAGACCTTTAAATGTCATTACCTCCCCTCAATCTTCTGTTCAAGTCACTGACCCTGAAAACAAACTGTAGATCACCACTTAAAAAGGTCTAGAAATAAATTTATTCTAGAAATAAATTTACTAGAACCTTGATTTATACTATGGTAAATAGAGAGTTAATTGGGATGTTACTGGTCATACCATCCTGTGTTTAAGTGTCTAATGGAACTTTCCTTCAAAACATCTTTCCCAAATTAAAAAGTGACTTGGGTTAATCAAGTCAAATTCTGCTTTCTCTGATACGTGACCAAAGCAGAGTAACTCCATTCACACTGATTTTAATTAGATTTCTGGAGATAACAGAAAGGAGTTAAGCTCATTTTATCTCATTTTTATAGCAGATTTTGATAACATTATGTTTTGCATGTTTGGGTTGATATTTCATTCTTCTCACAATGAGAGTAAAATATTTACTGTAGTGATTGTAGAAAGATTAAAGCACATTTTAGTGTATAATCCTGATCATTTACCAATTCTGAAAGGCCTAGCTAGGGACAAGAACAAAACTCTACCCACCGTGAAAGAAATATACAGGAATGGAAAATCTGTGTCTGACCAAAGCTTAAAGTAAGTTCTTTTCATTGGAAAAACCTTTTATTTTTTATTATGGTAACATGACCTTGAATCAAAACAGTGTTTATTTCATTAGTCAAGGCATGTACTTTTATTCTTCTTTAATAAATAAATAAACAAACATAAATCACTAGATGTTTAAGCTTGCAGGTTTAACTTCTTTTCCGGTGCTGAGTAACAAGTTTCATTTTTGTCATGAAATCAAAGGTTACCTGTTTCTTTTATTTACTTGACAGGAAAAGAACTGCTTGGATTATGAATATCAGTTGGGTTCTGACAAGTGAAAGAAATGGTCAGTTTTCAGTAACTGATTAAAACAAAACCAGAATTGACCTTGAAAGATGAAGATAGAAAAATAGAAACATGAGTATACCTTTTTACTTGACTATTCAAACTGCATTGTCTTCTTCCTGACAGACAATATGAAATTTGACTAAATAAAGGCTGTAAAAGTACTTAAGAGCACAGGCACATATCTTAGGAATTGGTTTCTGTGTGACCAGAATGCTAATCTAAATACTTTTCTTTAGGAACTGAAGGATTATATTTTAATGTGGGTAGAATTCAAGACATTAAGAAATTGCTCAATCCTACAAAAATATTTGTATTGACTGTTCCTCATTAGAGACAATAAGTTATATGAGGTTTTTTGAATAGTTGTTGTGAAGAATCACATGGTTGGATTCCCATATGGCAGGAATTCTTAATGGAAATTTGAGATATAAAGGGTTACACATCCAGTACTGTCAAATAGATGGACTATCACTTATGCATCACTTTTGCAATGACTCTCCAGTTGAAGAAATGATTCTGATAAAAAGAGGTTGATAATTAAATGAAGTTTCAAAAGCAGACGTAGTCAAAATGTCTTTTTTCAGTTGCACTAGCTTTCATAGATATTTAACCTAAAGCCTTGATCTCACAGCTGTCAAATTTTTCAGTGATTACTAATAGGCCTGAACTCTTCATTGTTGTCCATCTCAGTGAAAAATATTTCCAAAGCAAAATAAATACTTCACTGATAGGTGATTAAACTGTCCTGACTACAAAAATGAACAAGTTACAGTAGGTGACTCAGTAGCTAAACAAATCACTAAGCCATGGACCTTTTGCAACTTTTTCTATTTGTTTCAATATATACTTAAAAGAGAAAACACATTATTTTGTGTACCTAGTTCCCAAGTAGGGAATGAAGCTATAAATTACAAGTGTTGTCAGATTTTAATTTAACATAATCATGAGTAATATGTCATATGACCCTTAATAAAATGAGGTAATGTAAATGGATTTACAGTCAATAGATACCAAGTAAATTTCCCTTTCAAAATGTGATGTTCTTTGAGTATGTTTTATTCTTGTACTTCTTTTCCAACACTAAAATATCACTTTTTGTTAATTTAAGTACTCTTGCTGTCAGGTTTCTGCCTGTAAAAATTTTGGAGGAATCTCACATAAGTTCATTTATCTCAGATATTGTGATTCAGTACTTTAGAAGAGTTTTTAGAGGTAAATTTTAAGCTTTGGCAAAACTCAAAAGGTTTCAGCGAACTCCGAGAAGCAGCTGTCTATTAGGTCAACTTCTTTTGTCTAAAACAAAGGTTCCTGGAATATAGACAGCTTCCTGCCCTTTCCTCTTCCTTTCTGCATCTTTGTCTCCTACAACAGATGTCTAGGCTTGCTACTTTCCATAATCACCAACCCGTTTTGTCTCTGCCGAAGCTGTTGTGCCAAGGTAATGCTGGATAAAATGGTCATTATATTTATTAGATGTAATTTGCCAAAAGGAATTTCCGGGTCAGCCTGGATAATGACAGTGAGATTGATATCTGAAAAAAAGGCCTTGATTCTTTGAGGGCTAAGACATATTAATACTGCTTTATGGACATAAGTCTGGATTTATAAGACTGGATTTTATCAAGACAGTACAAAGCACGAGCAGGGAGAGCCAAGTTGTCTATAGGAATCTGGACAGATGTGGTCACCAAACACAGAAGTCAAAACACCACCATTTTCACTGACCCTTCAGTCACAGTGGAGAGACAAAACCTACCAATATAAGGATAACAAAGCCGCCTAAAATACGTTTCTGTTGAATCCTCAAGCTAATGGGAAAAAAAATTGGAAATTTTTTTGTATTCCTTCTTTATTTAAATTGTTGAAGGAATTTTTTTGTCTTCCAGTGGTCAATAAACATATTTTTTACAAAATAAAATACTTTATCAACCAATATGATGGACAAACAAGTTATCATTTTAGAATATTTACTAAAATGCAATTCTACAAACCAAATTGAATTCTTATATATTTATAGGCTATTCTATTTACTTGGAGATGTGTGAAACAATAACATTAAGCATATGGGAATATGCTGAAAGCACAGGAAGCTTACTAAAGAGAAAAGAAGAAGCACAAAACAGTAATTTACCAATTACTGTTACAGGTCCAATGCTACTAACTATATCAAATAACAGTTTCATCTGTGCAGTCTTTAACACTGGTAAGACAGATACAAAGCAAGAGAGAAAAATAATTTTCTCAAGTATAATACTGATTTTATAGCAGTTTGTGATAAGGATAAGTTCTATATGAAACAATCTTCAAATATATATGTATTTCACATCTTAGTAAGAAAAAGAAGAGCTGATTGTCATTTTTCTTGCAAATTATGTTCCCATAAAAGTTGGAATAACACTGAATTATTCTTGTGCAAAACAGGTTTTATTTTGCTTCTCTTCTTAGCAGTTACATACCCTAGAAAGCAGAGGACTGGATTCTAAGTTTGTAGAAATTGTGCCAGGAAATGTTACTTGGGACATTGCTAACTATGAGACCTGAGAGTATGGAACCATATATATCAGATTACAAACAACAAAGCGTGTCGCCTTTTCTACATAAATCTGTCACAGAAACGATCTCTTTGCTACAGTTTTTCTCTAGATAGTATGAAAGCAAGGAATTTCTGATTTTGTTATTCATACTGTATTGGGTGTTCATATCCAGGTGTTGGTATCAGGGGTGCTGAAGGAGAGACTGTTAAAGGCAGCCAGAGCTGTCCTGTGCTGGACATAGATGGTTCTAGAGAATCCACCACAGGACAGAGGTGAGCCCATCAGCAAAGCTAATGGTGCCTCTGTGAAAACATATTTAGGAAAGGTCAAAATGCTACATAGTCAGTGAGGAATGATAGAAAACATGTGAGATATACATGCCCATGAACTCCAAAGTCAGAGAGGAAGGAAGATGAGGAGGTATTCCAGACACCAGAGCAAGGATTCTCTTGCAGTCCATGGAGGACACCATAGTGGAGCAGAAAACCATACTACAGCCCATGGAGGACCCCATGATGAAGCAGGAGGATATGCCCTGAAGCAACTGCAGCCTATGGAAGACCCACATTGTAACATAGGACAAAATGATCAAGAAACAGAAAAGAACAGTTATGGGCTAACAACAGCCTCCCACACCCTCTGTGGCATTTGATGAAGGAGTCAACAAGAGCCAGGAATGACATAGTCGACCCTGGAAAAAAGGAGAGATAGGGAGATATTTTAATTTTTAATTTGTTTGTTAGTATTCAAATCTATTTTAACTGGCAGTAGATGGAGTATATTTTCTCAAATTCAAGTCTGTTTTGCTCATGACAGCAAGGAGTAAATGATCTCCTTGTCTTTATCTCAACTCAGGAGCTTTTCCATCTCATTATTTACCCCCATTATGTTGAGGAGGCGGGGTGAGAGAGCATATTGCAGCCAGCTAAGGTCAAACCACCACACCTATAGGAGATTCTGTTGTATCTTACAGGTCCTTGATATTTATTTCCTTCTAAGACTTTAATCCAAATTTATTTCTTCAAGTGATTTACAGCATTCTGCTGAAACCTTTTGCAGATTCTCAGTAGTACTCACCTCATCAACTACAAGTTTGAAGAGTGAAACAGTCAGTTAGTAATGTTTCACAACACCATTTTCATCAGGCTTTTAAATGCCATTCAGCTGTTTAAAGAAGCTTAGTTATTAACCAGAGTCTGAAAGGTGAAACAAAAGAATATGATAATTTACTGAAATAAGATTCAAGAAAAAGATCTTATTTTGAAATTGTGTTTAAAACATGCCGATGTTTCACAGAATGACTTTAAGTAATAATAATGATAGCAAGAGTGTAACATTTGTTTATTTAGAGTGGAGATATGATTTTCTAATAATTTGTAGCCAATCCCTGACTTGGTCTTGCTGACAGTGAAATTTTATACTTCAGTGTAGTATAAAACCAGAAAACTTGCTCAACTAGGCTCTATCTTTTTACAACAATAATTAAGCAGGCAATGTACTTACACTATATGAATCTGCAAACACATCTGCATGTAATGGCAAATAATTGAGGTGGTGCATAGAGAGAAACCCAGAATAATTCAAATGCAGTGATCTCCAATTCCCTGACATGTATATGTTAATGGCATAGAATCAGCTTAGATTCCCTGTAATAGCACTCTCTTAATATAGCAGGTCTCACATTTTTATTATTATTAGTAGCAATATTGACAAAACAAGACCTATTCTTGATTGCAAGCTCTTGTGAAAAATGATATTGCTACAATACCTCATTCTGGAAATCCCTAATTGTCAGAGGAAATTAAATGCTGAATTGTATTGTGGGCTGCCAGAGTAAAATGAGGAAGTGTTTTGGTTTAAGCTCAGCTGTCAACTAAGCCCCAAGCAGTCACTCCATCACTCTCTCACTATGGGATGGGAGAGAGAATACAGAGAGTAAAAGTGAGAAAACTTGTGGGTTGAAATAAAGACAGTTCAATAGGTAAAGCCATGGACACAAGCAAAGCAAAACAAGGAATTTGTTTACCACTTCCCATGTGCAGGCAGGTGAACAGCCATCTCCAGGAAAGCAGGGCTCCACCTCAGGTAATGGTGACTTAAGACAAACATCATAAGCCTGAACATGTTAAACATGATACCACATCATATGGAACACCCCTGGAGTCAGTTGGGGTCAGCTATCCCAGCTTCTCCCCTCGCAAATTCCTGTGCAACCCTAACTTCCTTGCTGATTGTGCAGGGTGAGGAGCTGAAAAGGCCTTGTCTCTGGGTAGGCACTTTTCATCAGTAATTAAAACACCTCTACATTATCTACACTGTTGCCAGCACAAATTCACAACTTAGCCCCGTACTAGCTACTGTGAAGGAAATTTATCCCAGCCAAAAGTAGCACAGGAAACCATCTAGTAAGTGAGATGAAAATTCTTAGAAGTGATCCTAGAGACAGAAGAGCTCCAGAACTAGGGGGGAAAAAAAAAAAGAAAAAGAGGCAAGCCAAATGCTTGTCTCAGAGAAAGTATTTTCTACAGATCAAAACAATACTATCAGGAAGGATTTTTCATAGTTTTTCCTCTGTCTCTTTCTCATTAAACTAAAATTAGGTCACCTATACCTCTACTGAAATCTAGTTAAATCTGAAGGAGCTACAGTGACTTCCTCCACGTGATCACGAATTAAAATATCCATTAATTAACTAATACAAATTAATTCAGAAAGATATGCAGAAACAGTGGCATAGGACTTAAAAAGGGATCAAAACTTCCTAGTTAGTTATAAAGTTATCTTTTCTCAATTGTTTATATTGTTCTGAGTCTTCAGAGCTCCAGACATACTACAAATTAAATCTTTGTATATGGATATAAATATAGATCTCTGATTTATTCTCAGGTTGAATCTCAGTGTTAAACCAAAAACAAATTACTGTTATAAACTTTCAGCTGTGGTGAAATGTTGTTTTCAAACCATTCACTCGATTTAAACTTAATGTACTAATATTTAAATTACACAACATTTAATACATTGTAATGCGAAAAATTCAGGACCGTGCAGACACAGAACTTTCTGTAGTCAGTGATGATCAAACTAAGAGCACCTGTCAGTTTACTTAAAGATGCAAGCAGTACAATAAACTAGTAGTTCTCCTATTGGAAAGGATCCTGTGTTGTATGACATAATCGGCTACGGATGATACTGGCAGATATGAATATACAAGGCATCTCACTGAATTGAACTAAGGTTACTGTGATAATTTCAAATCACAAAGAGAACAATTTTATGCTAATAATAAATGGCTTTCCAGTAAGGTGGCTGTGAGATAAAAATTAGTTCTACTCCTGACTTTCCAAAAATACTTGTTGAATATGCATGGGAATATTAAAAAAAGTAAAAGATAACAATTTCCCTGTGTGTAAACCACTTGAATGACCATAGGATCATTCTCTGCTCCAACAGTTGCGGTGCAATTAATATTGAAGTTTGAAAAAGTATTTATTAAAGAATTTAATCAAGTATTTGATTAAAATGATGCATATGTCATTGATTAACCAAAATCAGAACAAAAATAAAGTGCATGATTAATGGTGAATCTGAGAACTGGTTAATTAATTCAGTTCTCTGGATCATTTATATTCTTTCAAGTAGACTATTTGAAATAGATATGAAAAGAAATAAATAGTATTCTATCACACTTGACCACTTTAGAGTTGGAAAAAAATAGGTATCTGAAATGTAGGAAGTTTTATTAGTCAATTTTTTTATTCACTTTCTCCAGTGCCATATGTGAAGATAAAAACAAATACTGCAAGGAAGCAAAATCAAAAGGCTTCAAATTATTGTATCAATGCAGGTTTTATATATTTTACCATGTTGATAAAGAAATATAAATAAAAATATTATTATCTTTATAATACAAACCACCAAAAGGACAAATTAGACATACAGTGCTAACATTTTGAAGGCTTGCTGTAAGTGGTGGATCAAAAAAGCTGTATGTGGTTGTTGAAATTGTTGAACAGCTTTCAGATTGATTTTCATATTTTTAATAAATGCATCTTCATTGTTCAACCTGAGCTGGTTTTGGTACCCAGTACCTTTGCACAACACACTACGTCTCCTGTCCTGAGTGACCACCACAACAGATGGAAACCAAAGTCCTGGACTAAATTGACTCAGTGGACATTTTGTAGACATTTATATATATTTTACAGACATTTCACAGGCATGTTACATGATCTAAGAGAATCATATCTGTGTATTATATCAAAGGATAGGAAAGGGGGTGGTGATATGAGGATGTTTTCGATAGTGTGGCACCCAAGCATGACATAAATGGTATAGAATAAGGGGTGTAGAATGTGTTGGCTTTGTCTGGGGTAAAGTAATTTTTTGTCTACTAGTGAGGTATACCAATTCAGTGTGCTCACTGAGACTCTCCCAAACCAGATGCTGCTCTCTTGCTTTCCCCCTTCCCCTCCCCTTTCCTGCTCTGGAAATGGACTTGAGAATTGGAGGCACAAAAGGTACAAATGATAAGTTGAGATATGGACAATTTACTGAAAACACCAGTGAGATAAGAAAACTAACAGTAGCAGCCAGGACTAGTAAGAAAAGTGCACAAAGAGAGGGTGATTTACATGAAAAATGCGCACTGAACCCAAACCAGCTGGGTCTAATCCCAGCCCAAGGTACCCCATCCCAACCACTCTGCCTGCCACTCTTGCTCCATGGGAAAGCAATGGAGCTTGTCTCTTCTCTTGGAAGAGACAGAGAATCCCTTTCCTTCACTCCTGGCATGATGTAAAACGCTAGCAAATAACATAATATGTTGATCACGCCCCCTCCTGCTGATGTGAGCCAGAACCAGGACATGAGTCTAGAGCTACATTTTGGATTTGTGCTGGGCATGGTGTTGATAGCACAGAAATGTTTTTTTTTTAATTACAGAGCAACGGTTGCATGGAGTCAAGGCCTTTTCTGCTCCTCATGAAGCCCTGTCAACGAGTAGGCTGAGGGTGCACAAGAGTTTGGGAGGATCCACTGATGGGACAGCTGACTCCAGTAGCTGAATTCCATACCATGTGATGTCTTGCTGAGCATATAACCTAGCAGAAAGTTGGCTGGGGGCCACTGCTCAGGGACTGGCTGGGCATTGGTTGATTGGTGGTGAGCAATTTTTTCTCATTTTCGTAATTTGTCTTTATTGGGGTTTATTTATCTGTCTTCTTTATTTTCCTTTTTCCCTCTTCATGATACTATTATTATTGTTATTATTAGTAGTAGTATTTCAATTACCTCAACCAATTTTTTTTTTTTTTCTCAATTCTACTCTCCCAGTTCTCTTCTCCCTATCGTGCTGGAGGGAGTGAGTGAGCAGTTGTTTGGTGTTTAGTTATCAGCTGGGGCTAAACCACAACAGGGCATTATGTCATATTGCTAAATAGAATCAAGCAGAGACCACTGTCTGACCCTGAGGCCAGATGGCACAGGATCACTAAATTCACATGGTACAGTATTTGGTCCAAGGTTTCTCCAGAGGCCGTATGGCATATCTATGGCCAAAAAAAAGTAATTCTAATTCTGTGTGTCTGTGTATGGAGGGGAGGTTCAGTTCAAAGAAAGTCAAAATTGAAGAGATGTGTTATAGTTCATTATGAGAACGTTTTGACAGTGATAAACTGACAGATTTGGTGGCCATTTCTGGTGTGTGGGTTTCTGATGTAACGAATATTTGAAGATACAAAGCCAACTGGGCTAATGTTGGAGGATCTTGTAGGGTAGAGAAAGACAGATGGTGCATTATTCTCCTTACTGTCTGTGGCAAATAATCCCTAGCATATGCTAACACCTAAATCATGCCCAGGCAATGTCTTCGAAAGCACTAATTGGAATGGCTCAAATATGCCAGGGAGCATGCAAACAGTTAAGCAGTATGGATGATCAGCACTCTAATGCTGACTTTAGCTCCTGGCATTGTCTTATTTAATAGTACAGATGTAAGCTATCTGTCTCCATTGGCAGCAGAGGAAAGTTTGGGTGAACAGGTAAGCTTTCCAAGGATTGTCTTTATTTTTAATTATACAGTTCTGGCTCCTAATGAAATTAAAGATTCGGGAGCTGAGATGTTAAGTAAAACAAGTCTAGAAAAAGCAAGTTTATGGTTTGATTTCCTTGACCCTTTTAGGTCTTTTGTTTGTTTGTTTGGATGTTTTTTTCTTTCTCTTGCTAAGCTCAGTCACATGTTGCTCGTGGTATACCAGATAGTATGGTAGCATAACTAGCAATGGGAAAAGGAGGATTATTTTGATATTCAAAAAAATNGCAGGGCACGTCTCCAGGATGAAGGACCACAGACTCCCTAAGATCGTGCTCTACGGTGAACTTGCCACCGGCTGTCGCAAGAGAGGAGCCCCGAAAAGGAGATACAAGGACTCCCTGAAACAACATCTCAGCCTTGGCCATATTGACCATCATCACTGGTCTGCTCTGGCCGCCAATCGGGAGGCCTGGAGACAAACCATCTACGATGCTGCTGCCTCCTTCGAGAACTCACGCAAGATCACTCTCGAGGAGAAAAGACAACGCAGAAAGAATCGCGTCCAGTCGTTGCCACCTGAGGATTCTTTCTCGTGTCCCTTCTGCTGCCGGACTTGTCTGTCACGCATTGGCCTTTTCAGCCATCAGCGTGCCTGTAGCAAGCGCGGATAAAGCCCTTCGAAATCTTCGTTCGCGAAGCCAAGCCATGATGATGATGATGATGATGATGATGGTAGCATAACTAGCAATGGGAAAAGGAGGATTATTTTGATATTCAAAAAAATCTTAGGTGTATTGTCCTGGCACTTTGAATTTCTTTCCTCCCCTACCTCCTCTCCCCCCTTTCTCTGGTGCATGTAGGAGCTGTTTTAAATCTGATTAAGATATCAGTATACATAATTCATGATTGTTTCATTTTACAGAATGTCTAAGAGCATTTATTTGTGTGTCAAAACCTATTGAGTGTTTTGCTCTCATTGCAGCAGTTCATAGGTCTTACAGTCTGAAGTTTATCTAAGCTAACATCAGAAGAAATTAAATCAAGTAGGAAATGTATAAATGTTTAATAAAAAGTAAAGAGAAAATCACATCAGCAGCATCTCCTGCCTGACAGTCCTCAGACAAGTGCCTAAGGTTAGGTGAATCAAGTGCTTTGTGCCTGGAATTAGTGCTAAGTGTCATCGGGATACTATAAGTATTATAGCATTATATGCCACTGGGTCACATCTCAGGTACACAGGCTTCAACAAAGTACTTTGTTGGATAAATATGATGAATAAAATGGAGGAATTTCTTTCTAACTACACTGTCCTTAGCAAATAGTTTGGGGTTTTTTTCTGGTATTAATCAATCATAGACTTCAGTGCTCAGGGCTCAGGACTCACCTCAGCCAGATCAGGGCTGACTTGGTGTCAGCTGCTGCCTGTTGCCTCCCCTGCCTGAGCTCTGCCAGTGCCTCTGTGGGAAAGTTGGGCAAACCCAGAGGTTCACTGCCCAACAAAAAAGAGCCTCTGGGAGCTGAGTCTGGGAAACCAGACATGCTCACACTCAACCAGGAGCAGCCAGAAGGCAGTAGACCTGGGCAAGGAACCATAAAAATAAGCCCAAGATGAACATCACATGCCTCCTAGTGAAGGCCTTGGGATACTGAAGGCTTGTTGTGTTACCCTTTACTTTTCTGCTGGAGAGTGACAATAAAGGGACATTACGAGGTTGAGAATAACATCAAAGGATAAGTAGATATTAGTAAGCTTTACATATATTTAAGGTGTATCAATGAGTGTTTTCTATATTAATTTGTATTCAGAATCCTAGTGTTTCTTTAAGTGGACAAATAGTGACTGTTGTATTTTAGTTAAATTTTTGAGGTGTTAATGGCACACACACACAAAGGAATTTTTGAGTCTACATGTATGGTTTGTTACCTTTATCTATAGTGGAACTCTGTTTCTTAGAAGTTAATTTAAACTTGGATACAAATGAGCATTACAACCCCACTGTGCATGTGGCTCTGGGATCCCTGATATAAGAAGGACATGGACCTGTTGGAGTGAGTCCAAAGGAGGGCCAAGAAGACAGTTTCCTCACCTATGAGGAAAGCTAGGAGAATTGGGATTGTTCAGGCTGGAGAAGAGAAGGCTTTAGGGTGACCTAATTGCAACCTTCCAATGCCTGAAGGGAGCTTACAAGAAAGAGGAAGATGAACTTTTCACAAGGACATTTACTGACAGGACAAAGAGGAATGGCTTCAAACTGAAAGATAGGAGGTTTATATCAGATATTAAGAAGATATTCTTTACTGTGAGGGTAGTGAGACACTGGAACTGGTTGCCTACAAAGGTTGTGGATGTTCCATCCCTAGAAGTGTTCAAGGCCAGCTTGGAAGGGGCTTTGAGGATCCTGGTCCAGTGAAAAGTGTCCCTACCCACAGCAGTAGTCTTGGAACTAGATAATCTTTAAGGACCATTGCAACCCAAGCCATTCCATGATTCATTCTATGATAATCCATGGTTTTGATTGTTCTAAGTCATGTAATGATATTTTTAGAATGCAGGAATTAATTTAATTAATTTTTGAAAACTGTATCTACCAAGTAACCCATACTCTAGTAAGTTTTTTTGTTGTTTTGCAACATTTAAACAATTTAATTAAATATATATGTACATATGTAGGCAGGAACTGCTGACACTTCTTTTGTTCTTGCTTAGTCTTACTAAGCAAGAACAAATATATAGGACACATGATTCACAAAATACTGAAATATTTCCAATTAAAGTCAATTTTTGCTGCCTTCCAAGAGGGTTCAGCACAAAGTAGCAATTAATCTTTTTCTATAAAATGGATAATAAACCTAGTCTTATTTTTAAGTCAACAAAGTTATTTGGACTTGATGGTTTCAGTTAATAAACACATGATTAGTCTGTTCACAAAATATTTAATGTTTAGCTTCGGAAAGGATGACATCCTGAGTGTATTTGCTTTTAAAGGCTTTTGAAGGAACAATCAGAACCCCTTAGGATTTTAGACCATGACGAATTCCTTGATAACTATTTGCACAAAAAAGGGCTAGGATTTGTAAGCACAAAAAGTGCTCTTCAGGGTTGCTAACTCTAATCAAACAGGCTTCATTTCTAGAGGGCCTTGATATAATACTCTTTAAAATAAAAATATATTTCATTCCAACTACAAACTTTGTTCTTGGTCTCCAGAAGCTAGAAGGCATTAGGATAGTGTTAATGAAGCTAATTAGTTAAGGCATTGGTTAAGATTTAAAAGGGCATTTTCATCTGGCAATAGCTGGATATGTCAGTCTGCATTGCTTTTGGGTTTGTGTTTTCGTTTTTTTTTTTAGTTTTCATGTGGAGTATCTTTTTTCAAAATTTGCTGTCATCCTAGAAACTAAATATTTTTTATTAATAAACAAGCATGGATCTTTTTTCTTTCTGTTGAATCCAAAAAAATCTGGTTAAAGAACTGCTCAGAGACTTTTTGATCTTTTGAGCAGCAAAAGTATTTATTTGTCAATATTGGGAGAAATCGTGGTTTGCACCACAAAGTACTTGCTCAAGGGTAGCACACAAAATCAGAGGTTTTATATAATTTTCTTACATGATTCTTTACATATGCATATGATTACAACACCTATCTATACCTATTAATAATAGGTGGAGTACAGGTGGAGTTCAGGCGGAGCTTAGGGCGGTGTTGTTCAGATTCTTCTTTGGGCAGTGGGGCTGGGGTCCGTCTTTCATCTTCCTCAATTTGACATCCCTAGCTTTCCATTGTCTTTGCTCCAGTCCCTGAAGCTTTGAGAGAGCCTTGGCTTCAGGCCTATTTCTCCTATTCAAATGTCTACCTTAGCTTCCTTTGCCCTAATTTATGACCCTCAGACCTATTGTATAATGTTTCTATTGTTCTTCTTATGCTTAGGTACAGTGAACAGAACAGAACAGGTTTTTCTTTAGCAACATAGGTAGAGCAGGTCTGGGGGGGGCCTCCTCTTAGCAGAGAGGTAGTTCAGTTAACTCTTTTAGGCCTTGCTCTCCTTTCACTGTTTGAAAGGAGATTATGCGTAGAAAGAAAATTGTGTCTTCTTAACACAATCTCATAGTATTTATAACATCATTACAGAAATTAAAATGCTGTTACTATTTAATTAATTGACTCATTGACTCCGATCTTTGGCTAAGAGCAGAATTTAAGCTGTTGTAAACAAAATCTCCTATGTAGAACCTTTTACTTTCCTCTACTTTTAGGTTAAGACTTTCTGAACTACGTGTCTTCTGGATGAAACAAGCTGTCACCAGCCAGGGACTCAGTTGATTTTAATGGTCCAGGCTGTAATTATGGATCCTGGAATAGCTATTTTTTTCCTCTGATTGTTCCATAAATTAAAATGCACAGTGTGAACATAAATTAAGGATTGCTTGCAAAAATAAAAACCTGAAGCCACATCCATAATAGACTTCCAACACAGAAAAAGTATCAATAAAATTATTTGTGTTTTGTGTGATAACAGGCAAATCCATAACTGCAGAATTAAAAATAAATACGTAAACAGACCAGACGGTCTGAATATCGCAGTCTCAGGGATACAGTATGTAGGAAGAGAAATAAGAAATCAAGCTTTGCAGATGCTTACCTTTCATGTAGTCTTTTAGTGGAAAAAAATTATATGTTTACCACCAGCTGAAAGCACTCCTGGCATATTTTTCCTTTTTCATAGTTTCACTGTATGTGTTTGGATAGTTTTCAAAAGACTAAAAGCTGATACATAAAAGGATGCTGTGTGTATATATATAGCTGTTTCCTCATGGAAGTGAGCTTGCTGGGGATGAACAGTATCTGAACTGAAATTATCCAGACATACTCAGAATAACACCGTATTCTAAAAAATATGCCTGTCAACAGGCACAATTCCAACCAGCATTTCCTAGGAGAAGGAAGGGCTCACCCAAGACTCCACATCAGCTACCCCTCAAAAGAAACCCCTTAGAAGTTTGAAATTTTACTTTTTCTGTGTTTCATAACCACTGCTTGATAACAAAGTGCAGACATAACCTCAAGTGGCAAAGAAAGAGCTTGTTGATGGTTAACCTCTGGGTGGAATTCAGAGCCATGTTGTCAGGATACTTATTCTCCATACACAATTATGAAGACAGTTAATTGTCTTAAAGTTGGACACAACTTCCTAAGGGAAGAAGATTTTCCCTTGAGTAGCCAAGGCTGTTGACGATATAAATTAAAAATCCCACCCAGGTACTGTAGCTGTAGGGGCAAATGGGTGTTACTGTTCTCTGAGGATCCTTTCTAGAACATTTTTATCCCGAATTTTTCATTTTAAATACTGAGAGGACACTATTTCCTCTAGTCCTGTCACTTGTTGCTTGGGAGAAGATATTGGCTTCCACATGACTACAACGTTCTTTCAGGTAGTTTTAGAGAACAAGACAGTTTTAGAGAGCAAGAAAGTCTTGTTGAGTTCAACACAAGCAGTGGAAGAGTGTGAGGAGTCCTTCTCATGCCTCATGAGAAAAGTGTCAGACACAAAGTGATGAACTGACTGTAATCCCAATTCCCTGTCCCCATGTATTGTGGAGGAGGAGGCAGTACAGAATTCATAAAAGTTAAGCCTGGGATCAAGGGAGGGGTGAGGGAAGGTGTTTTAAGATTTAGGTTTCATTCTACATTATCTTACCCTGATTTGACTGGTAACAAATCAAATTAATTTTTCCCCAAGTTGAGTCTGTTTTGCCCGTGATGGTAATTGGTGAATGACATCTCACTGTGCTTATCCACGTGACTTCCATCTTATTTTCTTCCCTCCCCTGTTCAGCTAATGAATGTTAGTGATAGAGGAGCTTTTGTGGGCATCCTGCATCCACCTAGCACAATGTGAAGGTCCTTTGCAGATGTAAGAATTTTGCTGTTGATCCTGCAAAGCTTTATGCATATTTTACATGAGTTTCAGTGAGATGCATATCTGTATGATAACGCATGTGTAAAACTTTTCAGCGTTGGAAAGATACAGGTCAAACCCGGGTACTCAAGGGTACTTTAGTGGGGAGAACTGGAAACTCCACTAGTTTAATAAATAAAAGTACAGACTCAAGAAATGAACATAATCACATTACCATTCAGAGTATTAATGGGAACAAGGATTTGCAGGAATATTTTACAGGATATTGCCAGCTCTGGTGTGAGAGAAAACCGATTTTAGCTATGTAAAGCCACAAACAAACAAAAAAAAAAGTGCTCAGAAAGAAATAGGAATTTCAGGAGTATTACTTTAGTCCATTAAGGTACTAAAGACAAAACTGTTACATGGACTGAATGATGGGGGAGAATTATATGAAAACATACTTATGAATGACAAATGGAGGTGAGTTATGAATTGAATATTATAAAGTATAAAGAAGACTATGATATTTTTAGATAAGCACTGGTGGTTTATAGAGATAATACAATTTTGTTTATGACTGATTTTAGGAGCACAGACATAGGCTGAAATATAGTATAAAATGAAAACATGGGAGATGAATATTTTAAAATTTGGAGTTTTGGAAGGGAGAGGAGACACTGAAGCAATATGTGCTTCAAACCAGAAAAAGTGACCCAAGTAGAGATTACCATTTTCATAGTCAATGCAATATATAAAACAAAAATAGTGCAAGTGTTAAATTGCACTATGGTCACTAGATCTGTTTGTCCAAATCTTTTCCAGTCAGACATAAATGCCAGAATGAATGTTTAATTTCAAGTAGGCCATATCTGAAGTGGTTATTTACAAATAAATATAGTGATATTCATTAAAGAATCAATTAAGAAGAAATGTTTAGTGTTTTGAAAAGTTTACAGTAGATGGCTATGTGTAATAACCTAATGTCATATAATCATCAAGTTAACTGAAATAAAATTCTCTAAAGCCACCGGACAAATCTTCCTTTAAGAGGAAGATATCAAACGACAAAGAATATTGTGAATTGCAGACCTTGAGAAGAATGTTAAGAAAGACAAAAAGGATATTAAAAATGCAGAGAGAGATGAAATAGAAATCTGAGCAGAATGATAAAAAACAGTAAAAAAGATAAAGGGGATATTAGAAAGGAAAGAGATAATTGAAATAGATATGTGTATTAAGAGATGCTAACCACATTTCTAAAAAGATTTTGAACACTGCAAAATAAAAGATCAGTGAAGGATGAAGCTGAAAATTTCAAAATGGAATAAGATACAGAGTAAAAGAGAATAGGAAAAGAGATAAACCATTAAATTGACTTTTCTTCCATGGACTGCACAGTATTTATAAGAGAATAAGAAATCATGTCATTTGGTATTAGCTGAGTGCTCAGAATCTTGAAGGCTTTCAAAAAGGGTGAAGAAAGATCATGTTTGGGCAACCTAAAATAAATCTTTCTTACAACAAATATCTGTCAATTAAAAAAATTACATAAGACTTAAACACACACATATATATGAATATGTATATATATATATACAAGACTTAAATATGTATATTATAGATAGATATAAATATTACACAATGTACTTTTAGTTAAAAAGTAGAATCTTCAAGATAATACCTTACAAGTAAAAGACCATGATATATTTATGACTGATTTTAAAATTTAAGATTAAAGAGTTGTTTTTCTCTTAATTTAAATTAAAAAAATTAAGGAAAGGAGAAGCCAATAATGAAAATTAAAGGGAAAAAAGGAAAAGAAGAAAAAATAGAATTTTATAGAATAAGTCCTAAGAATTTATTAGTTGTTATGGTCAGATCCTGAAAAATATTTATTTTAATCCCAAGTTCCTCCTAAAATTCATCTTCTTATTAAGTAATTAACAAACTGTTATGAGAATTCACTAAAATTTTCTATGCTGTATATTTCAAAGTCTGAATCATAAGGAGCTATGCAAAAATCAAGGAAGAGTTTTGAACGCCTCAATCTCAGGACAGAGTTTCTCTATACTACTCAAGGAAAATGAAAATCTGCAGAATGCATTCTCCTTACCTTACACATTGAGTAAGGAGTCATCTAAAACCACGTTTGTTTCTTGGCTAAAAACCAAACAAACCAACAAATGTAATTTAAGGCAGAGGTGCCTCATAAAATTTGTCTTCTTGTTTTAGTGAAGAGTCTCAACCTGAAACCTTCTGATGAAAGTTATGTGCCCATACTTTTTTCGTCACTCGAGAAAACTACAGTCAGTCCTTTCTTCCATAAAATACCTCATAAAAAAGAAAATTTCAGCCTCTGCATCTTTTATGTAATTATTTGGTAGGTGATGTTAATTCATATTTCCCTTTCACCTTACAACATAATGTCTTAATACCCAGAATGTACTCTCTAAACTGCTTTAATTTTTGTGCTTTCTTCTGTAGATGCAGTGCTAAGGATATAACAAAAAATCCTTTTAACTCTTTAGCTTGATAAAATCCCTCAGTATCTGTTTACCTGAGAAGTAGTTAAATGCACGTTCTGGTCCCATATCTTGGTGCTATATATGATGTTGTTAATAACAACCCCAGCCCCCTTCCAACACAAGCCCCCTCATACCTATAACCTTTCAAGCAAGGACTAGAGATTTTGTTGCCCAGCACACATACTCTAACTATAAATCTTAGAGTTTCATCTGCGTTCTTCTTTCTGACTCACAAATTTTAGGTTTCATTTAGTTTCAACATGCTGTGTTTAATGTCCCATCTCCTTTGAGACCTTAATCCATAATAGTTAGGACTCATTCATTCTAGAAGTTTTGGAAGAGCATTTTCTCAGACAAAAAAAATGAACACCTGTCTTGAATGAATTAACACAGCTCTTGCTATTTGGTCCTTTAGCTGGAAGAAGTAGTAGAATGCATTTTGCTTGAGGCCTGATCTGTTGGCCTGAAAACAAATTTAACTCTCCTTATCTATTTTAAGAAATCCCTAATTAATAGAATTAGCTTCTGTTTAGGTACAAAAAAACACTTATTCCTCCAAAAATGGTATGGCCAGGACAGCTGACCTGAACTGGTCAAAGAGGTAATACCTTACCACAGTGTCATGCACTGTGTATAAACTGGAGGGAGTTGGCTTGGAGAGACTGATCATGGCTAACATGGGATGGACATCAGTCAGCAAATATGAAGAATTTCATTGTTTATTGCTTGTTTCTTTTGGGTTTTATCTCTTTCTCTTTGTTGTCTCCCTAACAGTAGTAGTAATAATAATAATATCAACAGTAATAGTATTAAAATTATTGAACTGTTCTTATCTCAACGTATGAGTTCTACATTTTTTGGTTATCCTCTCCATCTCACTGAGGTGGCGGAAGGAGTGGCAAAGCATCTGCATTGTACATAGTCGCTGTCTAGGGCTTAACTGAGACAAGATACAAAACTTTACACTTTCCACAGTGAGATGCAAGAAAGAAAAGTCATCTGACCATTACCCGTAAAAGCTAAATTTCAGCAGCTTCATTTTCTCTGAACTCAGTTTATAGCATAAAATCATATTTGGCAATGGAATGAATCACAACATTTTGCACTAGCTGCACTATTTCATTCAGTTAGAATCTACCCTGTTTCTCCAGATAATTGTGTAGTTCTCACTTGGCATGCCTGAAAGCTTAACAAGAATTTTTCTGTTGCCAGTCTGTTCATTTGTGCTTACATTATATATCTTGGTTTGCATTAATTTCCAACGTATGTATCTTGAAATTTATCTCTGCAAACACATTTATTGTGTGAAGCAAAATGTGAAACATTTTAGTGTTAAATGGAATCACATGGATAAACAACCATCAGATTAAATAACTCAGTAAAGTATGTTGCAAAATGTGAAGTACCTTTATTTACTTAAATACCAGTCTTTAAATTCCATTAAATCTATGTTTTAGGAATACTTTTCCATATGATTGCCCCTAGCCAAAAATTGCACATAATACCCACCTCCAATTTAATTTAGAATATTAATAACAAAAGCATAATACAGACTTTGAAAACCCAGATGATTTTGTACTTAAAATACTGCTTTAGAAAGCAAAAAGGAAGCAGATCATAATAAATACTATATGTTCACAGACATTATGTGAGGATTTGTAGCATTATGGCACATAATGCTTGGTATATGTCAATATATTATTATTGTAATTTTCTATGTGCTCATACTCATGGAAAAGATTTTTGTTTTCATGTATATCTGTTTTTAGATCCCATGTTGAAGTGATATTGAGAACAGATTTTGTCTTTCACTTCTTCCTGAACTTCAGAGCACTCACATTGTTTACAGAAATATGGAATTTAAATTGTTTCATTGTTTGTTGTTATTTTATTCTCTCAGAAGTGCAAGATGGCCTTAATGCCATTCCTTCTTTTCCATATCTTTATCAGTTGTAATAGCAGAGTCCTGGCTGACAGCCATCCATCTGGAATTCAATGTTGTGAAAGTAAAATAAGATTATTTAGGATTTCTCCTCATCTCTTGCAGTGAGTATTTATATGCACATGAAAAAGGCACACAAAAATTAGAATCACCTGCAGCTCTCTGTAAACACAGAACTGCCTACCTCATCAGGCTGAATGACTTTGCCCAGGCACCCTCAGCCATATGCAAAAACATTCTCCAACATAGGAGAAAGAGAGATACATACATACACACAGACACATGTGAACCAGTTACATACCAATACACTCTAAACATAAATGGTATTTAAGGACCTAGTAGGTTAAACATTAGAATGCTTACTACCCTATGTAAGACACCTGAAGAGTCCTTGCTTTTGAAAGAATTCCTTTGAATAATCTCAGTCTATTTATTCCATCTGAAATAAAATAAAATTCATCCATTGAGGTAGCTGCTCCAGTGTTAGAACATTATTTATACCACTGATGAATATTAAATCTGTTGTCACTGTTTTCCAAATGCTTTTCATGGTATCCTTTTAAATAAAAGCATTTTAAGAAAGATATTGCTCAATGAAGTTCTTGGCAAAGATCCCATAGGCCTCAAGGCTGCTACTGAATGGCTTTAAAGCAGTAGACTAAGGGAACCATGCCAGAGAACAGGTTGAACATACTTTACCTATGTCACAAATTGAAATCCTTGGTCTTGACTGAATGTATCCAACGCTCTGGTAGACAGGGTCATTGTTTCTGAAAAAGATCTTTCTGTCTTTATGCCAGACGTAAGCCACAATAAGAAGAGTGTAAACCTCTAATTATAATAGAACCATTACTAATAAAAGGCCTCAGATCTTTAATTGACCTGACTCCACAGGGTCTGAAGATCCATCTGGGCTCTCCTTGACTAGAACTCTATTTTCACTTGCTGTTGCCTAGCCTGCCTGAGCTAGACAATATTGTTTACAGGAACAGTCTGACAAACTGAGGGAGTCAAAACCCCCCAAATACAGCAGCTTTTTTAATTGATCCTGGGAAAGGCTGATGGACCACCTCCAGACTTGAACTGGGATACAGTGAGAAGAAAGTTTTCTCTGATAACAAACATAAACTCAAGCTACCAAAGATCAAGGAAGAATAAATCGCACCATGAGTAGAATTCTCTCATTGAAGCTTTTTTTTGAAAAAGGCTTATTACTGACGCTAGGACCCAGAGGGATATTGAAAAGGCAAGCACCAACTGGAGCAGAAAGCTTATGTTCAGTAATTTTAATTGTCCTACAAATGAGGCATTTCTGTATTAATTAGGTAGTCTGGACTGCTTAGATATTATTTGAACCAATAGTAATGCCTTTGTTGAGTGCCTTTTTTTTTTTTTTTCCCAAGGTGTTGAAAACACTAAGAGCATTGCTATAATTTTAAATTTTGTGTATGTGTGTAACACCAGAGTTTGACCTGCCCCATAGTAAAACCTTTTTTTGATTTCAAACAGACCTGGTGGTTCAAAATCACTGAGGAGTTAGCAAAAATATTAGAGTTGACAAATAGTGTTAAACAATTGCATATGATTGAAATAAAAATTTTCCCAAATCCTCTGTTGCGCGTGTTTTTGTAATACGCAAGGGATCAGCTCAAGCCTTGCCTATTGATGATCTAATATCAAATATCAGACAACTAGGAGTGTTTGCAAAATAATATATGTGTAGCTTAACAATCCAAGTTTGTGTACATACCAAATGTACATACCAAACACAGAATTTTGTTTCTTTGGACAGTTTTCAAAGTTTTACAACAGGATTTGAATAATGTCATAATACATGTAAGAAATCCCTTGAAAAGCATCATTTGTGGGGGAAGTGTAGAAAAAAAGGGAGGTAATCCAGTATATAAAGCATAAAATTTGACCAAAAACCATAAAAAATTGGACCTGAAGTACAGGTATTTAGGAATAAATAATAATTACAATACTTTTGTCTTCTATGTTTACATTAAAGGTTTGTATCTTAAAGAAAAAAATCACCGTAATGCATTTGAGAGAGTCATAATTTGTTTTTAAATGTTACATAAATAATTGCAAATTTTCCAGTTATTATTTCCAATTTGACAGAGCTCAAATTTTTTATGTCTACACCCATTTGACACTTCAAAATTTAACACATTTTATTTTAAATTGTTAATTTTAATATCACTTAAGAAAGCTAATCTATATTCTTGCTACATGGCAGATAAATAACCACACTAAATGATGCAAAACATTTATTGTGGTAATAAACCCATAATGCAGTTTTTCTGATGGTTTAAAGTTGTCCTCTATTTAATATAAAACAAAAGTACACCTTTTTCTTTTCATGCCTCTTCTTTAAAATCAAACAATCTGAAATACAATAATTCTTGTTAAATCAATAACAAATATGGGTTCATACTAATGGGCAGAGATTGAGATCTATTGTAAAACAAACTTCTATACCACTTCAGCAATGGTGTAGCTACTCCACAAGAATTCATGAGTTAACAGAAAAACTAGAGCTAAGAAGTAGTCTGACAATGCTGATAAGACTTACTTATCATAACTAAAACTGGAGAAAAGCACTCAACATGTAGAAGGCAGGAAATATTTGGAAGTTGACAGGATTTTTTGCTGAATCTTGACAATGTTGAAAGCTGTGAGATCATTTCACCTGACAATTGACTCCACTAGGTCCAGGTTTTCTCCTGCAGTAGCTTCCTCTGAAGTTACTTTATTTGTTAAAGATCAGATAATTGTTCCCTTCTTAGAAAGATGAGGGATTGGTTTGCAGCCTGTGCAAGTTAGCAAAAATCACTGCAAAGTATACAAGTATGTAGATCTCTTCATATTTCTTTCATTCTCACCAGCCTTAATTGAGGTTTTTTTCTCAAAAAAGTTAGTTATGACATAAAATTGGATTTTTTTTTTTTTTTGTCCTTAGGTGTTTCCTTCATTCAGTATGTTCCTTATTTGGTCCTTTTCTGAGTCTTACTTGACTATTTCCATTTCTTAACTGTGGAAGTCAGGATCCTTTCATAGTCATACCGCAAAGCAGAGTCAGCAAAACTGAGTTTCAACAAATCACATCCTTTCAAGTCTTAATATATAACTTCTTTATTTGTATCAATCTATTATTACACACTCCCTTGGTATGTTTTATGCCACCTCCTTGCCTTGTCTTTTTTATTTAAGACTGTAAAACAGTTTGCAGGAAAGAATCCTTGCCAAATGTAAATCCAGTTCGATTTCAAAGGAGCTACCTCAAATTACATCAACCTCCAGTGTAGCTCATTATGTTCCTTTTCATACCTATTTTGCCTTATTTATAGCAAGAGAATAAGCTATGATCTACATTGACTACTAAATTTTAGGCTGAAATGTCTAGCTTTATGTTTTCTATTTTAGCATTTGTCTTTAACTCTATTCACAGCTGTCAAGGCATTTATATACTCTGGTAGCAATTCCAAGTACAGAAAGAGGCAGCTGAAACTGTCATACAAGTTAGAGATTTCTTACTTCCTCCAGGCGTCTAACTTTCACAATACCAGCCTTTATTATTAACAGATTCAATTATTCTCCTCTGACTACTGTCTTATAGTAGTCCTACTGTACACCCCATGTACCTATAGTATAGCCTGATAGGAGTCATGGCCATACCTTTATTCTTCACTGTCATTTTTGTAATCCAGAATATTTACTGATCTGATTATCAGGTGCATTTATGGCATTAGTGGTAAAAGCATATTGTCTTTTCCTGCTTTTAGTTATGATGGTTTGCTGCTGTATTAAACCATTTTATCAGAGATTTATATTTATATATCTCTCTTGGTGAATAGTTTTAATAAAATTTTTCTCCATGAAGATAATTTAATTATTTTAGATACATAAAAATATTTCTAGTTAATAGAGCTGTCAACATATTATAAAGCATAGAAATTATTTTTACAGTACATACAGACTTTTGAATGACAACATTTTTGCCTCAATCAGTTAGAACTACACAAATTTTAATGGTAGAAAATAAATCCTAATTTTTTAGCTTTGACAAAAAATTATTCAGCAAAAGTGGGAAGAATCTGGAATATATTTTCCACCAGCTTTATTTCTTGCCACTGTGTAGCTCGTTGGAGACACTTTTATTATTCCTGTAAGTTAAATCAGTTGTTCTAATTTCATTGCAGCATTGCATGCTCTTAGGATCAGACAGTCATCTTAAGAGCGTAGAGGTAACACAAACTAATCTATGATAAACACCACATGTGTATCTGCAGGGACTCATTATAATTTCTAAAAGCATTAAAACGTGTAGGAATGTCATTTGTGGAACAAGACCAATATTCCCCTTCTTAGCTACTGGTAACAGAATAAAGATCATAAATCTTTTAAAAGGTTTTAAAAAATAAAATCATAAAAAATCTTTTATGTTCTTTCTCTGCCAGATGTGGATGACACATATGTTTTTATACTTAAGCCTGCTCCATCATCAAGTTGGACTTGATGGTCTTAGAGGTCTTTTCCAACCTATGATTCTATGATCATCACACACAGGGAAGAAATAGAAAAGCAGAAAATAATAATTCAGATAAAGACAAATAGTGAAGTGTCCATCTGGATTAATGGCTTTGGTAATTCATAACTCCTGTCAGAATATGCTTTGAAAAGATCTGCTTATTCAAAAAAAGAATACTGATTTTGTAATTATTTGTAAGCAGTAATTAAATAAATCTCTAAATGTTGTTTGTCACTTCTATATTTTTAATTTCTTAACTCTACTGTTGAGCAGATAAAAAATAACCCTATATTTTGCGTACCTGTTTCTTATGAATATTTTAATTTTAAAAATATATATAATTTTACAGGTATTTTGGCCCAGATTGAAAACAAAGCTTATATTTATCTAATAATATATATTGGAAATCCTTCACTAAAGAGAAAAAAAAGGAAGGAAAATATTGTCATAGTGCTCTGACTGATACTGAATAGTGACTACTCAAATTGCTTATAGTTTTTCAGTTACTCTTTTTTGTGACAATGACCATACACAAAACTCTTTACTATTGTGATTTGGTAGCAGAAACTTTCACACTCGAGCTACTTCTTCAGAAGTTTCAAGTGCAGTGATTGTTTATGAAAAGTGTACTGTGAAAATCAATTTTCCTCTCCAAATATTTCAAAGGAAGCATCTGTCCTTTGTGTATATGTTTGTTGTAAGTCTTCATTGGAAACCAGATGAAGTTCAGTCATATCACAGTTGTCATCTGCAAACACAATTATACAGCTATATTTAATGCCTCAGTGGATAACCCCACATTACAGTTTAATTTTCCACAGAAATCTAAATTTGTTCTTGGACTGTGTATTTTCTATCACATTAGATAATCAGTCTGAGGAGAAATGCAATTTTAACTCAATCAACAATGCTTTGAAGATGGTTACGTAAAATAACGCGCACAGCATTTAGTATGCAATCCAGCATGTGACCAGTCTGTTCATTTATTCATTGCTGGAAACATATTCTGGCATAAAACTGAAACTTTATGATGTTCTCCTGCTCCGTTTGTTTGTTTGTTTGTTTGGGTTTTTTTGTTTTGTTTTGTTGTTGTTGTTGTTGCTTTTTAAATCATGGAATATGGCAGATTTTTTACTGTTTAAACTGGAAATTTCTGGTTCCATCTCTGACCTCCAATACCAAAGTAGCATTCATAGTTCATAATGCCATGAAATAGATATGACATTTATTTTGCTGTATTGTTGAAGCAAATAATATAAATTACAGTTCAGAATTAATTCTGTCTGCTGATAAAGGATTGTTCTCTACAGTATATCCCTGTGTACTTATTTTAGTTGGTTTTAAACTGATGGGAACCATTGGACTTCACCAGATCTTCACATACACAGCCTCATGTATATAGTTATACCAACTCTATCCTCACGGTATTCATCTTTCATTTTCTCTTAATAGTTATTTCTTATTATTTTAATCCTAGAGACTTTGAGTGCTATCTCTTTTCTTCTGGTTTGCAAACAGTAAAAGATAGTCGTATTGCAAGTGACACAAAATACTCATTCTCAAGCAGGGACATGGTTCAGTTTACTTCATATATATTCTTTCATAATATTCAGTACCAGACACTTTAGAAGAAGGTGTAATAGGGTGATTGAATTGTAGCATGAAGCAAAGTGATTAGAGTGCTAGCAACCATGTCTGAATCTGGCCAGCATGGGGAATTAGAACTGAGCTGCTCTATTTCCTCTCAAGTTCAGGTGATCCACAGATATAAATTAAATGCTATCATGGATCCTGAAAGGAATAAACTAGTAGAAGACTCTTTTTCTATTGTCTGAAAAACTGATTTAATAATAGGGTTGGTACAGTTCCTTCTCGAACTTCTTCCAATCCCATGACCTTTCTGTGAAAAGAAAACTAACTCTATAGTTTCCAGAGCCAGTGTCCTCAGCTAGCTGCTGATACACTTTTCAAGGTTATCTGAGAGTACTTTTGTAACAAACTTTGAGTACTGTGTGTTGGTCCCATACAGAATTATTGTGGCTGCAGATTTCACATTTTATTTCTTTTTGTTAGCTTTCGATGAGATCAGTAAATTTAGCTACACTTTTCAAGAGGAAAAACACAACTTGGTAGCAGTAAAATATTTAGCTCTTGTCATAGATTCTTGTTCTCTTGTTTCCTCTCCAGGAAGTCCTCCTTTTATCATCACTCAAAGAAAGTGCAAGTTCTAGGTATCCTTACCCAACTCATAGTCATACACCTGCAGCAGGATGAACGCAGGCTATAAAGCACAGAGACTTCATTATAGAAAAGCCTGATGAAAGCATCAATGGTGACTGTTATTCTCTTGAGCACATATATGGAGAGCGCTACTTCTTTTGCTTGACTATAGGTATCAGGTGTGTCTACATGCTTCTCTCAATCCCTTTCTTAAACAAGAAAACTTGAAGAAAGCTAAGTACAGGTGAATATAGAGCAAGCGAGACAGAAATATTTTTGTGTATGCCTCTGTGGATATAGGAACATGCTGACATGATATAGGTGATGGGCTGACTGTGGCAAGCGACTAAGCACCCACACAATTGCTCAGTGACCCTCCCCCCACAGTGGGATGGAGCAGTGAACTGAAGAGCAAAAATGAGAAAACTTGTGGGTTGAGATAAGGACAGTTTAATAAGTGAAGCTGTATGTGCAAGCAAAGCAAAATAAAGAAATTATTGACTGCTCCCCATCCACAGACAGAAGTTTAGACACTTCCTGGAAAGCCAGTCCTCAGCACAGGCAGAAGTTACTTGCAAATAAAACCACCATAAGCACCTATGTTTCTCTTTCCAGCTCATTTCCTTAACCTTATTTTGGTAAGCATGATACCATATGACCTCGCTTTGATTCAGGTCAGCTGTCCCAACTGTACTCCTTCCACTCACTTGCTTACCCCCAGGATCATTTTTGGGGTCAGGACCAGAGTGAGAAAAAAGATACTGAGTAAGCACTGATCAACAGTGGACAAAATACAGGTGTGTTACCAGCATTGGTTTCAGTGAGAGGTACAGAGAGGTGTAGCATGGGACAGTTGTCATAACAACAGAAGTGAAAAACTGCCCTTCGAAAAAAGGTTAGAGATAGTAATGGAAACTGAAGTAAATTGTTTGGAGATGAGAGGAGGCAGAAGAAGATACTAAAAAAAGGAGACGGATATCTCTGCATGCAAGCAGAATGGTTCATAACCATTGTAGCTGGTGGAATTTTTACTGATATAAAGTCAAATTCAGTTTTATTTTGCTCAGACTGGAGATTGAGGCTGCATTCAAGACTTTCCTGAAAAAAGGTTGGAGGGAAATTCTGTATACTTTTGGTCAGATTTCAGTATGTGCATAGTGATTCAGATTCTCAGTTTTGTCATCTACTTGGTACCACAGGCATCTCCTTTAGAAAATTAAACTCTTGATGGCATTTGTGAAGGTCACTGAGACAGAGCTGAAGGCAGTTGCTTTACTACTTTGATTACCAAGTCAGAGAAGAGTCATCTCAGTACAATGTGTCTGATTAGGCAGGAACTGTTCTGTCACTTTATTGCATGCAAACTTATGTGTAGTTTGTTAGGAGATATCCTAATCTTTTTTGATTGTGGCTGTACAAGTATGATGCGTGAGTACTTTTCTCCAAAATATGTTAGACTAAAATATTGTATGTACTGTAGGGAATTTTTACTCTTATTTCTGTTCCTTTGCTCTTTCTCTACATTTCAATCTTTCTACCTACTAATATTAAGGTGCAAATTACTTCTGTTCCAAAACCATGAAGAAATGAACTTAATATAAACAGAGACAGAAATAATCAGTATCTTTTGACTGCAACTAAACTACTGCTCCAGATTCAAAACATTGTCATCCTTTCATTTAATACTTGATCTTGCTTTCTTGGGGCATTGAGAAGGGGAGCATGCGCAGGCTAAGCGGTAATTTAAGCTATGCCTTTCTCACTAGACAGTTTCTGCAAACAGTCACTTTGACCACGATTGTAAAAGCCAATTTTTTTACGAATTGTCAGGCTGAAAACAGGAGTTTAGGGTGAAAATAGGAATTTGATTTGGGAATTTCTGTGTAGGAGTACTATACTGACACAATATCTTGCATTTACCATACTCACTGACTTGGTAATCAAATCTGAAAAGTATTCAGCTCTATTCTGTATTCACAGCAAATGTAGCAAATGCCTACTCCTTTGTAAATCATTTGTCAAAAACTTAATTTCAGAGATATCTCTCATAGTATTTAACATACCACATTTCCTTCATTATCATTCCAAGAACAAATTAGGATCAGTGCTTGAGCAATTCATATCAATTACAGGCTCTGCGTCTGTGCCTGCAAGCAATTTTATATTTAAATTCACATGTTGAGTTAAAACATACTTATGTTGACCATCACAGCAGTATTTTAATCCATTGGACTTCTGTAATGCAATAATTTAGTTCTGTTAGAGTCTTAGAAATCTCTAGTGGTACATGTAAGTTTTTCTTCTTTTAGTCTTCTTAGACAGAGGGATGTTATAAAGATTTTCAAGAAAAAAAATCTGCATCTGATGTTTTTTATAAAAATATTAGGAAATAATTCTAATTACTGAATTTTATCACATATTATTATAGTTGTGTGGGTTATAAATTCCTCAATTATAGCTGATAATTTGTAGAAAGAAAAATTTGAAATGTTCATTACGAACTCCTCCTTTACCTCTTTTTGACATGAATCTTGTTATTAATAGCCTTGTGGTAACATAATACTCTAGTAACGTGAAAAGTTGCTTGACATAGTTGTAAGTGTGATGCCACGCTATTAAAGTCCTATAGCCAGAGCCTTTGTATTTCCAATGGAAAAGTCTTAGGAATCTAGGATCGCCTTTTGTCAGAAACTCAAAAAGAAGGCTTTGGAGGAACCAGTGTTTACTCTGTGTTTGCTGACTCTAAATTAAGAAGACAACATGGGCCTTAAACAAGAGGAGCACAGAGTATGTACAGGAAGAAGTAGCTCTTGTGACTATGTAAAAGAAGAACTCAGTATCTCCTGAAATCAAGACGTTGATGACTGATACACTACATCTCCTTGTCCATCCTGCCCAACGCTGAAAGAGACAGATGTCTCAGCACTTGCAGTACAGCACTGACATCACTTTTGGTGATGAAACATAACTTTTGATTCCTTGGAGGAATAAGGAGCTATGCCAGCACTTGTGGAAAGAATTCTCTGACATGAGGGAAGATGGAATGATGAAAGAGTAATGGAAAGCGCAAAGTGGAAGAAAAGAACTGCAACTGTATCATCAGTTCTCCACTTTTTGTAGGCAAAGCTCAGGGAAACAACCTAGGGAATAACAACCCTAGTTGGACTCTCCAGTTAGTGTAAAAAAGCTCTGCAGCTCAAGTATAAGAAGTAGACATGGACTCCGACCATGAAGTATTTGAGTACCATAATCCCACACTTTTTACAATATAGACAGCAAAGGTAAAGGAGTGGATTGTCTCTGCTTATTGATCTAGCATCTCACTAGACCCAGGCTTTACATGACAATATTTCCTTGTGAAATACCTCATAATATGCAGTGTGATGTAACATATTGAGCTACCAGAGAACTAACTTATTAATTCTGACTTTAACTATATACATATTTGGATACTCAAGAGGCCTTCTTGGGGCAGTCCAGCAGTTGGGATAATATATGAGATAGTATGGATTTATGTCACTAAGAGCAAGTTAAGGGTTGGAAACATTAGAAAGACTACAGGAAAACAATCATCAGGGGACAAATTTATGTGCCTTTGTGAAAAAATGTAAGATAAATTGCCTAGGACCTTTACAGGTCTAATTCTGCATTGTTATTAAATTTAAAAGCATAGTGAGTTTCAAAAGTGGACACGACAGGAAAGATGAGGTGAGCTGAGATAGAAGACTTAATAAAATAAATCACATCTGAATGCCTAAATCATGAAGATCAGTTCAGACTTTTGCCTTTTTTAATAAAATAATTAAATAAAAGGAAGTGCTAGTTTTCTTACAAAAGCTGTATTTTAAAGGCTAATAGATTTGTAGAACAAAGTAAAGACCCTTGGATGAAAAGCATTATAAGTTATGAAGAACTGGTGTGACTGCTATCATAATTATTTTCTTTAGACTTTTCACACAAACTTTTGTTTGGCTAACTGCTCAGGATATGTAGAATTTTTTTTCTGAGAACACATCCTGGGCTTACAAACCTAGAAGTCTGAGCTCAGTTCAGCTTTCCTGTTGTGTAAACATGCAAATCTATGTGACCAGGTTGTGGTGGTTGTAAATTTTCATCTGGCTTCCCACAGATAATTTTAAGTGCTTTCATTCTGATTTTGGCAAGGGAGTTCTCTGTTCTTACAGCAGTTGCACAGCTGAAATAATATAACAGACCATTGCAAAAGCAAATGCTTACAATGGATTTTCTCCTACTGTTCAGAAACAAAAGTGAAGGCCAGTGTGAGCAGTAGGAGGTCAACCTATCTTTATTTGATTTAATTCTGTCTGAGTTGTCTCCTGTAAAACCTAATGAAAACTCAATATTGTCAGCATGGTGTAGCAAACTATTCAACAACTTGAACTTAGAATCTTCTAAAAGATTGATTCTTTGTTCTACCTGCTCTGCATAAAACTGCTAGCTGAATGTATTTAAATTAATTAGAAACCAAACAGGAAAGATTCCCCCATGCAGTTTCCTACACTTGTTTCCTTATGACTGTTACTCTTAGAAAGGAGAAAAAGAAAGCAAATGAAATTGCAGACAGCATGAAAAAAGCATCTTGGCAACAACTCCCAAAATTACAGCAATGCGAGGTTATTCTTCTAACATTATTTTAAAGGAGAGGTCCTGCCTGTGTTCTATGTTATTTAAAAGTTTTGTCTCGAACCATCTTTTCTGTCAAGTCATAGATTGAATCTCAAACTTCAAATCATATGAGAGACTTATGCTTTATCTCTTTGTTAAGGTTTCTTTCACAGTTAATGAAATGTCAACACCTCTGGAGACTGCTTACTTAACCTAAACAAGGGCAGCCACCTGCACTGAATCCTTGGCTAATTGGGCATGTCCTTCCTTTATTTCTTCTTCAGCTGATAATTGCCTCTTCAGCGCTCACTAATTCATTGTGTTAGTCAACATATTTATTTACTTGAATAAACTAAGAAAATATTATTTTTATAGAAAACAAAAGATATTATTTGACTTTTATTAATACCACCAGGGACTCACGTTTTTCTTCAACCAGTAGCATGGAACTTCCAAATTTTTCTGAAAGATTGTTTTTTCAGCTCCTGTTTTTCTAGCTACCTAATTGGTCAGCCAGAAACAATGTTCTCTTTTCTGCAACTATCAGAGAAAACTGTATAATTTCTCCCTTTTTTTTTTTTTTGTTGTTGACTTTATGTTACTCTTTTTTTTCTCTCGCTAGAACACAGTTGAATAAAACTAAAACAAGGGTTGTTTGATCACCTTTGGAAAGAAGGTCAAACAAACTGATAAGGAATTTTGTGAAGGAGAAAATCAATGGATATTGTTGCTGAAAGTACTTATGGCTATAGCAGGTGGACAAATTACTGTGTTAGCTTGCATGTGTCTGTCTGACTGTAAATGAAACATGGCATGTAATTGAATGATGATTTCAATTTTGAGTCCGAAGGATAGAAATTTAGATTAAAAAATGGAACAAAATGGATCTTGATAAAAGTCATACTGTTTGATATATTCTACAACATAGGTCCAAATATAGAGCTGGTAGTTGGCGGTAGTTTAGGAAATACAACTACAGCACTGTTTCATGATTATTTTTGCACCCTTGACCAAATAAATAATTAAACAATCTGGCCAATATGTTGGCCAGATTGTACAAAGTGACTTAAAAAAAATAGTTTTTTACAGACATTGTAAGTTAATATTTATTCTTAACTGCACTCTCAGTGACTTCAACACTTTTTTATCACCCAATAAAGGCAGTGATCAAACCTTGTAGTTAATGAAGAAGGTCACAAAGAAATCATTTCATCCCCCGTCTTACTGATGGGACAATTGGTTGAGGGAACAGGAGCACAGGTAGTGTTTTCCTCAATCTTTCCAGTAGCAAGGAAGAATATCAAAAGGAACAGACAGACTCATCAATCAATACATGGATCCAAGGCTGGTGCCATTGGAAAAAAATGGAGTTTTTTGACCATGTGATGGTCTATACAACACCAGGTCTACTGTCACCTGATGGGATGCACCTTTCTTGAGGCAGGGAGGGGCGAACCATAGGACCTAGAATAGCTCATTGATAAAACTTTAAACTAGATTGCAAGGGGAGAGGGACAAAATCAGGCTTGACAGTGATAAGCAATGGGATGGAGTGCAAAAACTTAAGGAACTGAGCACTTGTGGGATCCCTCAATCTCATCCACAATGTGTCAGTTAAACTGAACTAAATCTAAAATGTCTCTACACCTACATATGCAGCATGAGGAACAAACAATAGGAGATTGAAGCTTTGGTTCAGTCCCAGAGATATGACGTCATTGGCAAAAGTGAAACCTGGTGGGATGAGTCTTATGACTGAAGCGTCCTGTTAAATGGCAGTGCAGACAAGGTGGGGGTTGTGGTGGTGCATGTACTGGAAAGGCTGGACTATAAGGAGCTTTCAGTTGAAAATATCATGGTTGAGAGCCTCTTTGTAAGTATTAAGGGACAAACAAGTAATGTGGATGTCATCGTGGGATTCTACTATAGCCCACCAAGCCAGGATGATGAAGCCAGTGAATTATTCAAGGAACTAAACGACATTTCCAATTTAACTGCCTTTGTTCTTATGGGGGACATCCATTTGCTGGATGTTTATTGTGATTTGTGATTTTTACCATGCAGCTGGTACAAACAGGTGCAGAAAATTCCTAAAACACATAGAGGATAACTTCATGGTGGAGGTACTAAGTGAATCAAATAGGAAAGATGTCCTCCTTGATTTGCTGCTTGTTAACTGAGAGGGTCTTGTAAGTGAAATGGTGATTGGTGGCTGTCTTGGCCACAGCAGCCACAAAGTAATTGAGTTTAAAATCTCTGTTGACAGGAGGAAAAGTGCCAGCAAAACTTCGACCCTGGACATGAGGAGAGCAAAATTCAGGCTGCTCAGGGAACTAGTGAGCAAGATTCCCTGGGAAAATGGTTTTGAAGGTGCTGGGGTCCAAGAGTGATGGCCACTTTTTAAGCAACACCTCCTATGGTCACAGGAACAGGCAATGCCAAAATGTTGACGGTCAAGCAGATCAGGCAGAAGGCCGGTTTGACTGAGAACGGATCTTCTTTTGGAGCTAAGGCAAACAACCAAGGTGTATGCCCAGTGAAACCAAGGTCAGGTGACGTGCAAGGAATGCAGAGATGCTGCTCACCACTGTGAGGAGAAAACTTGTGTGACCAAAGCTCAACTGGAGTTGAAGCTGGCTAGAAATGTGGGGGACAATAAAAAGTTTGTAAAATGCATTAATAGCAAAAGGCAGTGCAGAAATATCACTGGGCTGTTAGAGGATGAGGATGGTCATCTCACAGATAGGAACACAGATAAAGCAGAGACCTTTAATGCTTTCTTTGCCCCTGTCTTCTACACTGTTGACGGGTTAAGGGTGTCTCAGTGCCCTGAGCTTGGGTACTATAGCTGTGAGAACGATAAAGTTCCAGACAATCCCCGTAAGTCTGTGGGGCCCGGTAGGATTCATGTGAGAACACTCAAAGAGCTGGCTGATCACAGGATCACAGAATCACAAAATAAGTAAGGTTAGAAGGGACCACAGTGAAGTCATCTGGTCCAACTTCCCCGCTCAAGAAGGGTCATCCTAGACCACATTGCACAGAATTGTGTCCAGACAGTTCTTGAATATCTCCAGTGAGGGAGACTCCACAACCTCTCTGAGCAACCTGTTCCAGTGTGTGGTCACTCACACGATAAAGAAGTTTTACCTCATAATTAGGTGAAACTTCCTGTGCATCAGTTTTTGCCCATTGCCTCTTGTCCTATTGTTTTGCACTATTGAGAAGAGCCTAGCTCCATTCTCTTGATATCCTCTCTTCAGATACTGATAGACATTGATGGGGTCCCCTCTCAGTCTTCTCTTTTCAAGGCTAAACAAGTCCAGCTCCCTCAGTCTTTTCTTGTGCCACTACCTTGCTTGTCTTCTTAGCCTTCTGTTGGACCCACTCCAGGAGTTCCCTGTCTCTCCTGTACTGATAAACCCAGAGCTGAACACAGTATTCATATTTGTTAAACTTCATCCTTGTCTTGCTAGCCTATCTCCAGTCCCTTAATTCTCTTTGTTGCCCTCAGGTACCTGATGTGATTCTTGGGATTGTCCTGTGCAGGGCCAGGAGTTGGACTTCAGTGATCCTTGCAGGTTCCTTCCAACTCAAGATATTCTGTGATTCTATGACTATCATGCCTGTCAGAACTATAAAGAACTTTCCCCAAATGGAATCTCCGTTTGCCTTGGGCTTGACTGTAGCTTTGGCCTGGACATGGGGCAGCAAACTGCTGTG
The DNA here is from genome assembly GCA_013397135.1 of Pachyramphus minor. Lineage (NCBI taxonomy): Eukaryota > Metazoa > Chordata > Aves > Passeriformes > Tyrannidae > Pachyramphus > Pachyramphus minor. The sequence continues at coordinate 19,866 of VYXB01007068.1, read as the reverse complement.
TACTGTTAGATGCAAATTGTCACTGTCTTCTCCCATTTGTTGTGCAGGGAGGGTACCTTCTGACAAGCCAGCTACTCCAGCCTTTGCAAGATTATGCTTCTACAACAGCCTGCACACACTGGCATGGACCCTTGCACAAAGAGCATAAGCAATGTCCTGAGGCTTCTGTTATTCTTCCCTGGAGAACTGAAACATAACTAATACAAGGTGTAATGCACGTGGTCTTTACTCCCTTGTCTGGTTACTGAAAATGTGCCTCAATTTTCCCTTTCCAGAGACCTAGGTTTAGAGAAGGAAGATAGGAACAGATTAACAAAGCAGGCAGGTTGATATCTTCCTTTCTCACTTTTTGGTAATTTCATATCCATTACATTTTCTCATAAGTAGAATACATAAATCCAATTGGCAATGTGAGAGAGGACACAGAATAGTCCACAGGATTAGATTAAGCTGACTCAGCAATTATGAAGAGTTTATTACAAGGAAGACTTTCACTTTCCTAAAACATTCACATTAGACAATAACTAATTTTTTTTTTCAATTTTATATCCAGAGTCTTCTTTAATGGCATAAAACATAATATAATCAACAACGTGAGATAATTTTACCTTTAAAAATACGATAAAAAATTACTAGCTCTCTTCTCGACTTAGGTGTTTTTGTGACAACTTTGGTAATGTGGTTGTGCAAGTTATCCAAAATCAGGCTCATCTTTTTCTTCTAAAAAGTAGCTAGCAGAGTCTTGCCCGCATTCACATTTTATATTTAATTGATTCAGTTGCTTAGCTTTTACAGTTAGTCAAGGAGGTGAAAAATCTCTGCATGAAGGGAACAGACCCACATCTCTCTTGCCCCTCAGCAGAGTGCCTGGTTGCAAAGTAGGTGACAACCCTTCTCTTCACCATACATGTTAGTATAGCAGAAAGCAAATTACAGAGTGCAGAGAGTGAATGAGGAAGCAAATGGGAGCACAACTCTATGGCCCAGAAATAAGGTCACTTCTTGGCAAGGGAATTTTTGGTTCTGATATGTGGTCATAACATTATTTATTCATTTTATCCAATGGTTTTTTAATGCAAAATGAAGAAGCAATCTCAGACTTCTGTGCTGTGATGGCTACACTCTTGTCTGTACTGAAGCTACTCTATAGCTAATTTCTCTCTGTTTACATAAACTGCAGTCATACAAATGTCTGCAACATTGATTTATTTTTAAGCTGCCTGTTTCTCCTCAGGCACTGCCTAGAGAACCTGGATGCATAACTCCAGTATCTGAGAATGCCCTAAACAATAATGCTCAGGTACTGCAGTGTGCAGTGACGAGATAGCCAAGACTTGCAGCTCCAGCTCTGTATGACTAACCATAACAGATGTAAACAGATCAACAAAGTAGCTTTTAGCAAACCAGCATATATACCCCCTGCTTATCCATTTTAACACTAGGACAAAATCAGAGCTATATTTCTAGAAAAGCACTGGATACCTGTCTGGGAAAAAAAAAATAAATTATGAACAAGTAAAACATCAACTGTAGAAAGCTCCAAGATATTTTAAATGGTAATGGTGATATACTCACCATTTACACTATAACATAAATAGCATATTTTTTATTTTTCTGTATAAGGCACAAAACCTACTTCAGCATATTTCATTATTCTTAGTATCTTAGTGTTGTCCCTTCTGAGGCCATATAACCAGCCATACACTCTGTTGCTGAAGGCACTGCAGACTCCTGCAAAAAGTAAGAGGTAGAATCAAGGATTCCCTCTTCCTAGGAAGATGGTAATCAATTTTAATTGAGAAAAGATAAAATAACTGGTGCAGGAAGTTGCTATGTCCTAAATGTTTTTTTATGGGACTGGATTTTGGAAGAAATTTTACAGAAGTCTAGGACAGAAGAAGCCAGGAATCTTCTCTTCATCTGAATTTTGGTATATGTTATGGTTAACATCTGCAGAGAAACAGGGACAGAAAACATAAATATCAGTTAAATTACTTACATAAATTTGCACAGAAGATACTTTAGAAAAAATATTAACATTATGAAACCAAATACTTAAAATCTAGAAAAAAAAAAAAAAAAGAGAAAAAGGCCACTTGGTCAACTGTAAATTAATTCTATCAGTTTATGCTTCATATGTTACCTTATATGCCTCAATTAAATAATCATACACTACTATTTTGAAAGAGCTCTTGCTTCACTCAATATTTACAGTTAATATCTCCAGCATTAAGAAAATTATCTGTTTCTCAAAGTGTATTTTTATCTTGCTCAAAAAACCTGTTGGTATGAAATCTCCTTCCTCTATTTTTGCCTGTATATGAAGTGTTGAGGTGTTGAAATGTTGTAGTTCTAAAGGAATGGAGTGTACCTGGCTCAGGTGAAAGCGAATACAGCTTAACAGAAATTACCCTGAAACTTCCTAAATTCACATATACATGCTGATATTTTACAGAAAGTCTAATGTTGTCAAGATGAAACAAAATCCCAGTGTCATATTTATTGCAAGCAAATAAACCAATAGACAACACTATAAAATTATTTCATTTTACATATCTGAGCTTACAAAGCTGAGCAAATTTAAAAGATACAACTCAATATAAAACATTTAAAAAAATAAATTGGGAATATTCCACATAACAGCTGAAATGTCAATTACAAGTTCCATAGCAGGTTTTTCTAGTCCTAGTTTCGTTCTTATTAAAAATTGACTTAGACATAGGCACAGTAAGTTATGCTGTCTTAAGATGAACTTTAACAAAACCCCATGTCACTTGCATATGTCTTCCTTAATATGATTTCACAGTGCTACAAGTCTTCTATGATAGACTTAAGAGTTTGAAAATTGAGCCAGAGGCCTGAATTCTAAATTTTATGTTGATGATGTAAGTATTCCTTAGGCTAGGATAGATTCTCATCAGCTTGGTTTAAAAGTACTTAACTTCCATAACTTCCCTAGTAGATTAGTTTTTTACTGTGATCTCATGTGTCTTGTGTCTTGGTAACCCACTTGTGCTCCTCTAGTACATTTTGTGTTTCACATTTTTTAATCCCAGGCTTTGAAACATCTTCACTATAGCAGATCATCTTTTGCTACAAGTTGCCCTTTTGCAGAACTAATGTGGCAGCTAAAGATATGTCTTATGGGTGTTTGTAACATTTAATCATCTTGCCTTTCAACCATTCACCATATTTCAACTTGCCATAATAATAGCTCTGGGTCATCTTTTATCAAAACACATAGCAGATGCCCAAAGATGTATTAGCTGACTTACGTGTCATTATACAGTGCTTTAAGGTCTCAGTGTCTAGGACCTGACCCAGCAAATTTATACTTAGAAGTGTATGACAAAAACCATCACTTGGAATTAATTGATATGCTTAACATAGCACTTTAGGTTTTTTTTTGAGTTGGATTCTCATTTGGATAAGATGTTTTAATCTCCTCAAAATTTTCATTGGTGTTTACTCTGTGTGACTTTCTCATCCATCACAGAGTCTTGAGGCAGAGGTGGCCATAGTAACAGAGATCTGCAGAGATCAGTGCTTTACTGACAATAGTTGATACCAGTCTTGACAGCTTTTCTTTCAGATCATGGTCAAAAGAAGACTTCTTTTTCTTTATGTTGATGCTCAAATCAAGCTTCTAAGTAATATAATAAAAATAGTAATATTTTGTGTATCTTTTTAGGTTTTATTGCAAGCAATACATTTGAAAGTGGTTGGAAAGTGGTTGCTGGAAATAGCAGATAAATTGTAATTTCCAGTGTCATACAGCACTTCTAATGTTTGGTTAGATATAAGGTCTCTAAAAATTGAGAGTTTTCTCATTTGAGGACTTCTGTCTTTAAGTGCAGAAAGCAGCTGTCTTCTCAGCATATGGCATTTGTAAAGGAGTACCAGTCAAGCATTTTTATCCCCATCATAATAAAGTGGGATGGTTAACAAAAATTCCACTCATCAATTGTGTATTATCATTCGCCAGTGTGATAATTATTTCTTTTCTTGAAACTGACTAGTTGAAGAGAGACAGCAGATGACCAAATCAGTACACACCACACCTGATCATACTGGTTATGGTAAAATATGAATGTTAACCTCTTAGCCCATTTCAATGCATTTCAATGTCTTATCTATGGAAAAACTAATTCCAGATTTTTAATGCTCTTCTTCTAATCTGACTATTCAGTAGGAAATACAGCAATTTTTTAACGTAAACTTTTATAAGCTAAGTAGATTTCTCTGTGGATACTTAAGTCAATTTTGTAGTGATCAAGGTCATAGTACAGGAGTACCATGTACATTTCAAATTTTGTGTCAGTGTTACAAAGTAGTAGAATTAATTCAGTTCGATCTAAAGAATTTTGTATTACCATGTCTTCATGTAGGTGGCTATAGGCGTGTTTCTAAACATCTGGTTAATACAGTAAGTGAAGCATATCAAATGACTGAGATACCACAAAAGCAGACTTTCAGAAGAGCATTCACTGAGTAAACACAGCCACCTAACATAGTCACGTATCAGAATATACCTTGCTTGGCTGCCAAGTGTCACTCAAGACAAAAGTGAGTCTTCCTTCTGATTCGTAGTGTACCTGCCACATAGATATCTCAGGCACTCTTGGGCAGCACCAGTTGTAATCAACTAATAGGCATTTTCAGACTCCTGTCTTTAACTTGAGTCTATTAACTAGCTCTTATACAGAAACCTACAAGTAGACACTGAAGTTTAGATGTCTTAACCTCAAGTTGAATCTGTCCTTTGAGCTTAGCTTGGGATCGAGGGAAAACTTGAACCCTTCTGCAGTGTCAGCTTAGGAATACATGGAAAACACACTGATACCCCCACCCACCCCCAAAACCACCTCAAATTATCCTCCATGTAGACCTTCAAACACCTTAATAAATCCTTTAGTTTCCCAAAATTAATTCCATTCTTTCTTACCGTAGGACTTTCAGAACTGAGTGACAGTGGGAGATCACAAAGACTTGTCTGGGCTCTTCATGTTCTCCTGTTCAATGGCAGATGAAAGTTAAGTGATCCATAAAATATACCTGAGAGTAGGCAAAGAAAAGTAAGGCAGAGAAAATGAAATTAAAATTTTAGGTATGTTTCTGCATCTGTTCAAGGTGTACTGAAACCTGTACCTGTATTTCATAGATTGCATAGTTCAGATCATTATGACTCTGTAGGTATCTCTGCTGGTTTTAGGTGAAAGAAGTTGTACTCCAGCTGAAAGCATGCTAAGGGTTCACTTTCCAGTGACAGTGTTAATATTGCAGGATATCACTCCCAGATACTTGCTCTAAAAAGGAGAGGGACACAAGGAAAGAATGCCCTTTGGATGCAGAGCAAAAAAACAATTTAATTATGCTGCTCATAGTCTGCTGAGAAAATGGAATAGACACATCAGCATAATTTAAACTACCTTCTATTTATCAGCACTTCCAGCCATCATTTTGCTGGCCTTGCCCCATTAATACAGATAACATTTTTATGTAGCTCAAAGTTCTTCTCTTGTTGACTCATGCTTTTTCTTTGAAGTGAAAATGAAATTAAGGGTTTATCAATATGGAATGTGACTTCACTTCCAGTACTTTGTGCTTTTTGAGACATTTCAAGTTTTGTGCAGGGAGATCTGAGGAGATAGAATACTTAATAATCCCAGCTGTACTTTCAGTTCTACCCTTAATACTACAGTTTTAGTGCTATACTCCCCTACTTCTTTATTGCTGCTTTATCAGCATCCTCAAACTTTACAAAATGTCAAAAATATGAGTTTCTGGGCTAATCAAAACACCATAGCTGCCTCCTCAGCAGGAAAGTAAATAAATCACCTCATTTCTTGTCAGTTGTTAATCCTTAGAGGTCTCTACTTTTGTTGTTTCATACACATTTTCCATACTTTTCCAGGTCTGCTTAAATTCAGTCTTGGGCCAGATACCAGGAATGTGTCTGGACCTGCAGTGCAGAGATGAAGGAATGAGGGAAAAATACATAAAAATGCACAGTGATACTGCATCTCTGCAGAAGAGTAGGAAAACACATCAATTGGGCAATGTAATCTAACCATTCTTAATAACTTCTTGTGGTTCAACTAACATTCTCAGTTATAGAGATACTATCAGGTCTCCTGCTGTCATATGTAAATTATTACATATAGACACCAAATTAGTCTTTCTTCCAGATTATTTCAGTGGCTTGCTGTCATTCTTTGTTGATCTATTAAAGAGGAAGATGGTAGCAAAAGAACAGTGGGCATTACACAAGCAATGACACCCAATCCATTGTCCTTTAACATGTCAACACACAAGGTATTATACGGTACAGTCTTGAAGTACAGTCTGGGAATGCAAAATCCTTACCAACGACAAGTAGATCTGTCTTGTAATCTGCTGAAGAAGCAGAATGACTCTGTTCAATTTCTGATCCTCTATCACTGAGCTAGTCAACTTATTCTCCTTCTTAGTCAACAGAGAGAAATAAGCACTTTATATGATGTATTTCAGCTTTCTATTTTATAGTTAAATATACTATGCTCTACAAATGCCTATTACTTTCTAGTAATGGTTTAGATTATAACTAAATAAATTTACACATAAAATATATACAAGTTCTATAAATATATATATATGTATATATATGTAATATACACATTCCTGGAAGCTGAAGACATGATATAACCAAAAATTGAGGCTGTTTGCTTTAGATGAAACAAGACTGGACATGTTAGAAAAAAAAACCAAACAAAATACTGAAAGGCACAGGGAAAGGGAATTGTATTCTCTGTTTACCTCTGACAGTACAAAACCCAGGGATATTTGGTCAAATCAAAAGGAACAACTTTATAACTTCGGAAACGTTCTTCCATCAAGACAGACTGAGGAGTTTCAGAGCCATATTTAAAGACTATCTGTTATACATGAGATACATGGAAGCTACAAAATGAAAGAAAATTATTAGAAGATGAGATAATAAAGGATATGGAAGAAGTATGCTCCAATGAGGGAGGGAATAAATACGAAATGATTTAACCACGAAAGTGATAAGAGCATCTCTTATCAATGGCATCTCTTATGCAACAGATCTGCCTGTAACTTCCTGCATCCATGCAATTCTATCATATAAAATGTGTACAGTAAATTAGAATCATGGCATTATAGGACAACTCAGGTTAGAAGGGACATCAGAAGACCATCTGGTGCAACCTTTTCTGGGAAATGGTGATGAGATCAACTAGGACCCTTTCCAATCACATCTTGCAAATCTCCAATGATGGGGACTCTACCATGTCCCTGGGGAAGTTGTTCCAGTGATTGATTGTTTTCACTGTAAAACATCTATTTATTTTATCAAGATGAAACCTTCCCTCTGTGTACCTGTTGCCCCTTGTCTATTTTCTGTGCCTTTTTGTGAAGGGAGCCTCATCTTTGTGGCTGCTCTTTAAATAGTAGAATACCATGAGGAGGTCCACCCAGGCCTTCTCCTCTCCAGGACCAAAGACCTGACTCCTTCAGCCTTTCCTCATAGGGCAGGTCCGCCAACTCTTTAATCATCTTCATGAACCTGCTCCAGTCTTTCTGCATCCTTTTTGAACTATGGGGATCAGAACTGGACATAGTATTCCAGGTGAGGTGACACATGTTGAGTAGAATGGGATGAGCACATCTCTATCTCTGCTAATAATCTGCAGATGCAGCCAAGAATCTGATTTGCCTTTATTGCTTATCCAACAGGATAAAGCACTTTGCTGAAGTAAACAACTTCCACTGCTCTCCCCATGTTGTCAGAATATGTTATTTTGTCACAGGAGGTTATTTAGTCAGGCATGATCTAGCCTTGGTAAATCTGTGTTGGCTTTTCCCAATAATCTGCTTCATTTGGTTTGTCATAGTTTCTAGGAGGACTTGTATCTACTTGGTCCTGTAATCTGGACAAAGGGTATTCTAGAACTGCTCATTCTCAGGGAGACTAGAGATCTGGGCTTCACATATGATCTAATGTGGCACTGAAATAAAAATAAATTTAGACTGGTGATTAGATCTACACCTCATATATTTGATTTGTGGATTTTAAACCTTTTCTGTATTATTTTTATGCAAATCCCTTCTGTAAAAGATTTTCACTAAGAGAAAGAGAATAAACTTCCAATAGCATCCAAAGATCTTTAATTCTCTATTTGATCTCAATATTTTAATGAACAAATATAGGATCTCTTGCATGAAAACACGCCACAACAGCTCAAACATATTATAAACGAGAAGTTGGATTTTACTGTGATCATATTTTTTATTAACAAAAGACAAAGCCATTAAGCAATAGACTGATTTGGTTTTGTTTATCCATATTTATATACAAAAATGTTCATGTTTCTTGGAAAGCTGCATGCCTTAGGTCATCACTACTCCTTTTTCCATTTCTTAGGTAACTGCTAAATTCCCATCTTCCAAGGCAGAACGTTGTGCCTGTCGTTCAGTGTGACAAGATTAGCAGAGATTCTCTGTCATGCATCTTGTCTTTTGGCAGCTCAGTGGTATAATTACTTATAATGTCATTGCTGTTACTGCAGCTATACTCAGCTTCTACTCTCTTCTCTCTTATTCTGCCATCTTTCAGTGCTATCAAAAACCATGCATCAGCCTTGCTAGATTGGACCTCATCAACAAAAGAAACTTTTCCTTAAACATATTGGAGAACCTGCAAATACACTGCCTAAAGAGAGGAACTTCAAAAATTGTCATCCTTGTCACCAGCAACAGGACTAACATTGTCACAGTATAATGATAGGTGCTCCAATAAAATCCAATGCCTTTATGACACCATCCAGATTTTTTAATCACTGGTGCCAATCAGAGAGGGATTTCTACTGTGAAAGGAACTATTGCCAGAAGAAAAACATTCCTAGAGGTTTCTTATCACTTCAGGGAAGCAAATATACAGCAACAGATTCATGTTTGATCTTTTTCAAAGGTTACCTTGGACTCCTAAACACTAAGTTATATGCAACCAAAACACATTTACATATCTTTTTCTTTTTGGAAGCAAACTGAGCATACACTGTAGAAATTATTTGACATTTGACCTCTTAAGTGACTGAAGATCTGAATTATCTATATCTTGATCAGGGTAGGAAGTCATGTAAACAACCTGGAGGGGAAAATTTAAAAAAAGGAAAAAAATATATTAAAAAAATAAAGACATCATTCCTATCATTTGCCTTTATACAAGAATGCTAGCTAGTTGACCTTGGGTGAGAAAATTACAGATACAATTAATAACTTGGTCTTTGTGCCAGGTTCTTTGGAGATTTTATTATACGGTTGATCATTACTCTTGTTAAAAGTCAACAATGGGGAAAAAAAAGCTACTGTTTTTCTTTTTTAAAGACACCTATATGGCATGACGTTTTCACCTACATGTGTTGAATTTGCATCAGGCGCTGCCAGATTTTTTAGCTGGGGATCATATCTGTCTATTAGTTATGGCAATCTAATCAAGACTTGAATCAAGGTGAGGTAGTGGAGTTGACCTTTATGCAAATGAGCAATTGGAATGTATCAAGCTCTGCCTAGGGCTGAAGGAAGAATGAGTCGAGAGCTCATGGGTAAGAATTAAGGGTCCAGCTACTCTGGGTGACACTGTTGTGAGTGATACTACAGGTCACCTGACCAGGAAGGGGAAGTCAATGAGGTCTTCTATAGACAGCTGAAAGTAGCCTCACAATCACAGGCTCTTGTTCTCATGGGGAATTGATATCTGCTGGAAAGACAAGGCAACTAAGCACAAACAGTCCAGGAGCTTTCTCAAGAACACTGAGGATAACTTTTTGATACAGGGGATGAATGATCTAAGAAGCAGAGTTGTAGTGCTGGACCTGTACTAGCAAACAGAGGACTAGCTGGGGATGTGAAGGTTGGGGGCAGCCTTGGCTTCAAGTGACCATGAGATTGTGGAGTTCAAGAACCCATGTGGACAAAGCAGAACAATAAGTTACAACCCTGGACTTCAGGACAGCTGACTTTGGCCTCTTCAAAAACTTACTTGGAGGAATCCTATGGGTTAAGAGAGTTGATTAATATCTGAGAATAACTTCCTCCAAGCTCAAGATTGGTGCATCCCTACGAGTAAGAAACCATGCAGAGGGAGGGATGAGTGAGGAGCTTCTGGCAAAGCTGAAATGGAAAAAGGGACAAGCCACTTGGAAGGAATACAAGAACATTGTCAGAATATGCAAGGATGCAACAAGGAAGGCAAAGGTCCATTTGGAATTAAACTTGGCAAAGGATGTCAGGGACAACAAGGGCTTATTTAAGTACATCCGAAGCAAAAGGAAGATTAGAGAGAATGTGGGCCTACTGCTGACTGAGGTGGGTGCCCTGGTGATGGAGGATACAGAGAAACAGGTGTTACCCAATGCCTTGTTTGCTTCAGTCTCTATGGTGAGGCCAGTCCTCAGGAATCCCAGAGCCTGGAGGCAACGGAGAAAGTCTGGAGAAAGAGAGACTTTCCCTTGTTTGAGGAGGATTGGGTTAAAGACCATTCAGGGAAACTTGACCCACACAAATCCACCATCTTTGAAAGTTCATGGAAAACAGGATTGGTGCCTGAGGACTGAAGGAAAGCCAATGTCACTCCAGTTTTCAAAAAGGGTGAAATGGAGAACCCAGAAAACTACAGACTAGTCAGTCTTACCTCCTTCCCTGGAAAAGTGATGGAATACCTTGTTCTGGCTGTCATCTTTAATATAAGGAAAAACTTTTTTTTGAGGGTGACAGAGCACTGGAACAGGCTGCCCAGAGAAGTTGTGGAGTCTCCTCTGGAGATATTCAGAACCTACCTGGATGCAATACTGTGCAACCTGCTCCAGGTGAACCTACTTAAGCAGGACTAGATCTCCAGAGGTCCCTTCCTCAACCATTCTGTGACCTTGCTTTTGACTGCTTAGCAACTAAACACTTGAGAAAAATGAGATTTTAAGTACTTTTAAGGGACTGTACCTTTGTCCCAGTAAATTTTGTGAGTTAGTCACCTTTCAACTTCTTTTCTGAATAAATAGTATTTATCTCTCCTCCACTGATAAATGAAAGATATTCATAACCCACAGGAAAAAAAAAAAAGGAATTAGAACTGACGAGCTCCACATCTGGCATACTTACCAAAATGTGGGTGTATATGTGCTCTATTATACAAAATATCAGAACAATACAGAGTGCAAGAAAGTAGATTTTTCAGTTTTGTGAAACCAGACTAAGCACATTTGTTTAAAAAGACTGGAATTCTGATGCTTATCTAATTGACTTTTTCCAAGACTAAATATTTAAACTTGGCTGTTTCCACCTTTGTTTTTATGTTTCAGAGATTCCAAACATCCTCTCAAAGAAGCTATCTTTATTGTACAAAGGTGTGTTACAAGACACGCACATCCTTCCTATATGCAGCATAGATGAAGTGGTATGTAGAGGTGCTTATCCCTTGTTGTGGAAGGAGAGTAGGTATTAGACATAAATTAGGCATCTCTTTTGTGACCCAACATAAAAGGCATGAATAACTTAATGAAATGTGGTAAGTTGTCCATCAGGGGGTGAAATTTCTGTCAGTAGTCCTACCCTTTTGTACAAACCTTTCTAAAATGCCCTGTCAGTATTGCCTTAAATCTTCTTTCACTGAAAGCAGAGATATATAACAGAAAATTCAAAATTTCCACCTTAAAAATGCAACAATTATGACAAGACAATAATTTTTATTTGGCTAGGGACATACAACAGTTACATGGTTATATCCTTCACATAAGGAAAACTGTAATATGTTTAGCATTTTAAAAATGGCCTGGATGATGGAATATCACTAGGTGTATTCACAAATTCTCATTGTCTGAATTTGCAGTAAAAAAATGAGGTGATATCCTTACATTTTTTATTACACTTCTCCCCAGCCTTTTTTCCCTCACATGTCCTGTGTTCCTTTATTGTATTTTTCAAAATTTTTTTTCAAAAAAAAATTTAGTAAGGGAAAGAAAGGGAAGTATAATGCACAAGATTAACACTGGCAGAAGAATAGACATGCATGACCGGTTGTTGGCAGTGTCTCTAAAATAAAGCCCACATTTCTTCAGTGTACTTATTTTAGTATGATAAATTGCATTCACTTTTCCTTTTTAATGCTTTTTCTCTTTCAAATGTGCTAACATGTAAGTATTCAAAAAAAATTTAATTACATTTTGGCAGCTCATTGAACATAAACACTACATCCTCAATGGGCTTTTGGACTTTGCCCATATGACAAGACTTGTAGCCTAAAAAGATTCCCAATCCCCTGATGTTTACAGGATTTAATAACTGCATTTAAAAAATCCATTTTTGCAGGTCATTCTCACAGGCTACAATAAAATATGAAGACATTTAACTTGTCTCTTAGTATTTTTAAAGCGAAATATATGACTGAGGAGTGTCTTGAGGAGAAAATTCCTAAAAAATCTTCCAGTTCATCTTCTAGTATATATTTTCTGTTAAAATTTTGAGGGTGGAAAGATCTTACTGTTAAAGTCTACAGGTTTTGCTTATAGGAACCTAGATTTTTATATAGATTTTTCTGTTCATCCTGAAAGTTGAAGTGGATTGAATGGATTTTCTGGATTAATTTCTCTGAAGGGTTTCACTTGGCTTCTGTTCTAAATTAAATTAAATCCAGAATTTGTTCATGAGAACTTTTGTCTCCAAATAGCAGCAAATTTCTGTGTGTGACTTCACCTCAACATATATCAAACCTGAAAAATAGATACTGTAAGTTTTCAGCCACAAACTATATTAGAATAATCTCAGACACTCTATTTAGAGTCAAACTCATAATTTGTAGTAGCTAGTGATCAATATCAAGTTTTACTTAAAAGTAAAAATTTGTTTCTTGCCAATTTTAAATATCTATAAATTTATGTTAACTGTAGGAATAGAGGAATTAAAGATTTCTTCCAGTATGCATTAATAGTTATTTAATTGATTTATCAGAGTCAATCATCCAATCATTATTATTATTTTAAAAGTTTTGTGAAGATAGAACCCCAGAGTATATTAACTTCAGATATAAGCAGACATCTAATCTCGCTTAGAAGCTGTAGTTTCACTTTTCTACTCTCGGCACATTTTTACAATTATATATTCTTCCTGCATGTATCACATCTCAGAATGAGTATGCTTATTCAATACTGTTTCTGTCTAAAAATGTAATTTCAGATTTCTAGAAGAGAGCTGGAGCACCAAAGTTTCCCAATGTCAGTTTATAGTGTCTATGATTGTTTTTTAATTAATTTTTTTGTCCCGAATATGCATGGTATGATTATTTTATCTCTAACTTGCTACCTTCTGTAATACTTTTATAGACAATCCAAGATATACTAATATTAAGAAAAAAGGCTGTCTCAGAGCCTTGTGAGGGAGGTTAACTTTAACCAGGCCTATGAGACATAGTCAAGAAGTCTACTCACAAAAGTTCCTTAATATTACCCTATAGGCATAACTGTTTTGAAAATCACAATAGCTGAAGTTGTCAGATCTATTTAATGCACAGGCTATTCTCAAGTACTGCATTAGTACTGCTTGAAAATGAACTTAATTGTGTTTATTTTTTTTCTCTTTTCCTCCTATACTTCAATGAAATATTAACACAACTTTTGCATCCTGTCTCACAGAAGTAAGAACCTCTCTGTCTCATAGAAGATAGAGAAGTTCCAGTCACTGTACTGTCTGGGATTATTTAAGAGCAGAAAACCTCAAAATATTCCATACCAATAACAGTGCTTATTAACCAATGGTTGTCTTTGACAAAAGAAGTTCATTCTGGCAGACAAACCCTCAAATTAGTGTACACAAGTAGATTTTCTTAAGTATATCTTTTACTGGATAATAGCTTTAATGAAACTTAAAACACCAGTGCTAGTTTTGGGAGGACATTTTTCACGTGCTTCAGCCTTAGAGCTGACCGCTAAAGGTATAATTTCCACTTGCTCACTAGCCTGCTGTGACACTGACAAGTGAATGCCTCAAGCAATAATACCAAGAAGAAAGGAAAACAGCATTCAAGACCTATAGTTGACAAATGCCCATGTTTTTACTCCCAAGAACCATTCAGAACAATGGCAGGTGAACCTGAGTGCTTTTTGCCTGCTACAGATGAAAACAATCAGAGATCAATTAATAAATGATGCTATTTTCCACAGCTGTGAGACTGTGATTACAAAAAGGATCGAAACATAGATTGACTTAGGAAAGACCACCTTGCTAGCTTGACAGGGTCACAAAACCACCAAGGAAGTCATTTATTATTTCTATTCATTAAAGAAAGGTTATAGTCATCTTTCTAATTACTTTTCTTACTTAGGACTGCTAACTTTTTCACAGATTGCTTGTCCCTTTTACTGACCTCTGTATAAAATCGATACATATTTGCATCTTCTTTGTGCTCATTATGGTGAAACATGACACAGACTGAAGATAAAACATATCTTTCTCTGTAAGAGCAGGCAAGCACTAAAAATGTTGATGATAAAGGTTTGGGTTTCCCTTCTTTTTTGTCATTGATCCTTTTATATATTCTTGCAAAATTCATATATTACGACTATGCTTACCATTGCTTTAGGATGCTTCAGAAAAAATGAAGCCAATATAATATGCAAGTCATTCCAAGAACTAAGATACTGTGTGCATTGTTTTTTGTTGTTTTTTTTTTTTTAATTTTGAGTTACCTAGACTCACCAAAGCATTTTAAAAGGAAACACCTTAATCTCTTTTTCTTTACCTTTATGTTGAGCTATCCATCAATCCAAAGCTTTTTCAAATGAAAAAAAGAAGCGACACCATGAAATTTAGAGCTATATATGGATTAAGGTCATATGTTTTGATGAAAAACTACAGTTAGCAGAATAATTTTGTTCACAGAATTAAGAACGGAATCCACTTTCTTATTTGAATACTAACTTTTTCCAAACCCAATCTCTTTTCATAAGACACTAAGTTACACATTTAGCCCTGTTCCCAGCTCTATCATCCTAAAAGCCTCAGAGACAACTGTCAGCTTTGCCAGAAGTCAAGCCATTCGAAGTTTAATTCTGAAGAAAAGTCACTTTGGTTGTTTGTTGTTGATTTGTGGGTTTTTTAATAAATCTCTTCCTGTAATAAAAGATAGTTGGCATAAAACTGAAAAGTCTCCATTATTGATTTTGGCCATAAATTAACTAGATTCAGAAAATGCATGTTATAATTTGTGTTGTTATTAACTACCATAAAGAATTGTTTGTATTTTATTTGATGTTTCAAAGGACTTGCCCTTTTATTCTCTTACTGACCTAAGTCTGTCATTTTGACAAATCAGTGAATACAGCTATTCCAAAAGAATCTGCTTCTGCTCTCAGTTATACTGGTGATAAATATACAGTAACTTGACTAAATGTAATTAAGAAATATGTTATTTGAGAGTCTGGAAACTTAATAGACTTACTTTAGATAGTGACCATCTGAGATAAGAGCAGAATGTAATCTTCAGACTGGAGCATTGACAATGACTAAAGGGATTTGTGCTTTATAAACAGAAAGTCAGGAGAACTCTGTCTTCTCATTGACTATAAATCATTATGAAAAGCTGATGAGTGAAGTGTGGATCTTTCTCCAGGAACTGTTGTTTTTTTTCCATGAAAAGAACAGCAAACACAGATGATAAAATATTTTTGTTAGTACGTTAAAATTGCCACTGCTCTAATGATTTGTATTCATGGTATCATCTTAAACTACTAGTAGCTATAATTCATCATATTTCTAATTTTACAGAGGCACAGATGGCTGTCCACTCTAGTGGTCCCAACATTAGTAAGTTAAACATGGAATAGCATGATTGATTAAAAATTGTAATCAGACATTACTCCTTGTAATTGTGATTAATATGAGTTTACTATTTCTGACAACAATTACTTTTCTTCTTTCTTTTTAACAGAAGGAATAGAAAGTAAGTAGATTACAGGCTTAAAAAATCAAGACTTTAGGGCCAAATGAACAATTAATTTTAATTTCAAAAATATAAACCTGCTATTAGTACTTTACTTTTTGGATGGCTTAGGGATTCCTATTATCCTTTTGATAATCAGATGAATGTTTTTTCAAGGCGAGCAATTGTTCCCTGTGGGAAAGTGACAGCTAATAATTTACCTGTATGTTTTTCTCTGTAGTGTTTTTCTTTTAAGCTTACTCTTTCAATAGTAACATGTTAGGGTTTGGGGTTTTTTAGCAGTTCCTGTGCATTCCTTTGAACTTAAAATCAGATTTATATTACCTGAGGCAGTGAAAATTAATGTACTGATTTCTATTAATGGGGGGTTTTTTTGCATTCACCAGAAACGCAGTTAATAGATTCATTTGGGTTTGGATCAGGCCATTGTTTCTTTCCTACAGGATCCTCGTGGTCAAATAAACCAGGCCTGCATTGTGATAGAATCCTTGACTTCAGTATGACCCTCTTTCCTTCAGAGGAGCTTATGAAATTTACACTTAAATTGATACTATGTCTCTATGTGTTAATTTGGTGAAGTACTGTGTTTACACAACAAACTTTTCATAGCAGGTGAGCTGCAGGGGTGGCTTCTGTAAGAGAACACCACAAGATGCCCCCATGTCAGACAATTTCATCCAGCTGCAAACCCAGCTAGACAAAGCTGAGCCCATCAGTGACAGTGCCTTTCTGTAAACAGTTTTAGAAAAGACTAAAAGCACTGCAGAGCAGATGTGAGATGAAGTGAAAAAAGTGAAGCAGCCCTGCAGACACCCAGGTCATTGAAGAGTGAAGAAGGTGGGGGAGGAAGTGCTCCAGGAGATTCCCCTGCAGCCTGTGGTGAAGACCATGATAAGGCAGGTTGTGCTCCTGAAGCCTATGGAGGTCCAATGCAGAGCAAACATCTACCATGGAGGATATGCCCTGAAGCACATGGCTATGCCCTGAAGGAAGCTGCAGACCATGGAGATCTCATGCAAGAGCAGGCTCCTGGCAGGAACTGCAGCCCTTGAAGAGAGAGGAACCCATACACTTGAAGGTTTTCTGGCAGGAACTGTGACTGTGAGGAACTCACACTGGAACAGTCTGTTCCTGAAGGAATGTATCCTCTGGAAGGAACCCATGCTGAAGCAGCTCTTGAAGGATTGCAGCCTGTGGGAAGAACCCATGATGGAGAAGTTTGGGAAAGACTGTATCCTATGGGAGGCACCACATTCTGGTGCAGGATAGGAGCAAGAGGAGGAAGGCGTAGCAGTTTTTCTTGTTTCCTGACATATTATGATACGATACAATTTATTGATTTTATACCCTCAGTGAAACAATTTCATTTCCCATCTTTCCTTCTGACACAAGATCTAGTCTTTCAACAACCTGTGGGATGCAGGCAGGGAAAACAAAAGGAGGAAGCTAAACATAACATTTGGGCAAAGAGTTCACAGAGAAAGATTGCTGACTCACAGCATCTCTTGTACTGCCTTTGGCAGATAGATCTTAGGAAGCTCAAGGCAGAACTTAGAGCTACTTCCCTAGAGTAGAATACTTACAGATGGTCTCTTTGGTCTCGTTACCACTTATTCTCCAAAGGCGAAACAGGAGAGTACGGTTGTTTCCTTGGCTGCAGGGGAGTTCAGATTTTCTCTTATTTTACTTGTAGTGATAAATCTTTATTTTACTCTCTCCTTCTTATTTACGTCTTCACATCTCCAAGACTTATATTTCTTTTTTCTCCTTATATCAGTGTACTGCTGCCCATGTGATGCTCTTGCTCCTTCTTATGTTGGTGCCTTTGACTAGACAACTGATTTCATAACAAAAATAACAAATGTTTCTGAGGAAAAACTTGTAGAATTTACATTTGTAGAATTTAGCAAATAGATAGAACTTGCTAGAATTGACAGAAGTTTCCTTTCCAGATGGTTAAAAGAAAACAAACAAAATTTTCTTCTGTATTTTCTTTTTAACAAGATACCCTGCATATTATCTCAACTACAGTTTTAATTTCAAATGGATGGGTCTTTCTAAGATCAAGAATTCTAGTAAATTCATTGCAGCTGAGGGATGAATGGTAAGATGTCATGTGACAAGGAAGGCTGGGTGTTAAGACTTCAGTGGCTACGTGTAGGGTTTTGAGGGGAGAGGAATTGCCCTCCGCTGCCCATCTCTTGATGGGCATCATCCAACCCCTGAAAGCTATGTGCAACTTTTTCCAAAAGATGATCAGTCCTGTATAATTACAGCTGGTATGTGCTGTATCACATGGTGTTGAAACCTGCTGTCATAAGAGATGGCTAATTGGCTATTTGATTAATAGCTCTCTACTAGACTCCATCTGTAGTGAGATTTAGCCTATGGTTCTCAAACCTGGCTGAGGCACACCTCACCACAGCCCACCTGAGCAGCTACATAGAGCTGAAAAATCAGTACACAGTGAAAAAAAAAAGTTATGATTGAGGAAAAGCCTTCAAGTATGTGCAGCCACTGTCAGAGGGTCGCAGTTCTTTGCCACTGACCTAGAAGTCTTTTTAAAAGGGCTTAGTTTCTCCTTTAAAGAAAACATTTCCATTTTCTTGCATTGTAAAGAGAAAAGAAAGAAAATATCCATGACAAGTAAAAATCCTCTCCAAAACCATAGTGCTAGAAAAGTTTATAATAGGAATCATAATGTACTGCTAGATTAACCAAAATGAATGTGAGAAGGGCAGTAGTATGGAGGCAGCTGTAATTCCAGAAGCTATGCAATAATGAAGTTGCCTGTGGCCCTAACCCCTTTTTTATGCTACCCAGAGACAAGTGTAGCTGAGCAGGCAGTTCTCTATGCATTGCAGTATCCAGGTGTTTTAACAAGCTGGCATAGGATGCTAGTTAAAACTAAACTCAGGACCTAACAGCAACTAAACTAATGGGGGAGAACTAGAATTTGTTTGCAGTGCATATGATAACTTGGGAGAAATGACAATGAAGTAAAAAGAAACAGCCTATTAACAGAAGAGTAAGTTACAAAGAATAAAGCACATACATTAAAAGTATGAAGATTATGGAATATCTTAGTTTGTTTTGTTTCTACCATACCAGTGCTAGCAGATCTGTGAATGGGGGTCAATATAAAATATATTAACATGCTTCTGTATTTGTATTACCCATTTTAGAAAGTAAACAGAAACTTATTAAAAACTGTTGTAAATTGCTTCACAGGGAAGTATCAGCAGTGCCCAGAAAAGTGCACCTACAAAGAAAGCTTTATGTGCTTGAATCCTAGCAACTAACTCCACATACCTATTAGCTATCCTTTTGAATTCCATACCTCTCTAACAACAACAACAAAACTCAAATAGGATTCCACATGGTTTCTTTACAGTTGGCCAATTTTCTGAAGACTTTCAAAGAGACATGAATACTGAGAAAATATTTATAGAGGCAAATATTTATAGTGGAATGGTTTTATAAAACAAGTTCTTCTGGATAGAAAGTCCACAGAGAACAGTAGCAAAGGCTGATCCAAGTGTATTCAGCTTTAAAGTTGTGTCATTATGTTAAAATTTCATCTTTTACTTATACCTGTAAAGAGCTACACCATCCATTCATGTAACAGCAATACTGCTGTTTCTCACCTGATAGAGAACCATTCCTGGTACAGTGCTGTATACTTTAAACATACTTAGGGAAGATATTCCTTCCTAAATA
This sequence comes from Pachyramphus minor, assembly GCA_013397135.1. Taxonomy (NCBI): domain Eukaryota; kingdom Metazoa; phylum Chordata; class Aves; order Passeriformes; family Tyrannidae; genus Pachyramphus; species Pachyramphus minor. Next base: position 158 of record VYXB01007068.1, on the reverse strand, counting down.
TATTGACATGCAAAAGAAAAAAAAGAACGAATTACAACATGAGTAAAAATGCAGCAAGATGCTGTCTCACTTCTTTGGTTGAAAGGGAGTGACAGATTTGTGAATCTATTATTATGATTAATTTAGTATAGCCTTGTATCCAATGCAATCTTATGTGT
>VYXB01007067.1:249151-394429 GCA_013397135.1 Pachyramphus minor | reverse complement strand
TCTTTGACATTATCACTTAATTATCTTGTGCTGTTTATTTAAACAACAAGGCAATTAAGAGACATTGTCAATGGAACAGAACTCTGGCACAGGCAAATGGTCTCTGCTGTGAGATAAATGTCAAGATATTTAACAGGCAGCAGCATAACAGGAGAGAGATTGTTTCCAAAGCACTGGGCAGTGATTGCTGGAACATGGTACCATTGCTACTACAGGATACCTTACAGACCTTCTCATAGTTATTAGTTGTCTATTGCTGGGAATTCCCTCGGTACTATCTCCAGATACAGTTGTACCTTATGAATATGCCTAAAATACTCTGCTGGAGTTTGGCATTACCAGAAGGATGCTGTAAATGCCAAATACCATGAACCAGAAAGAACTTTCAATATAACAACCAGAGTAGCAGTGACTTACGGGAATTAGCTAAACATAATTTAGGAGATGACTTGTGGTCTTCATGGGATGGAGTAAAGGCATTGCCTTATCTCATCAGACCAACAATTCATCTAATCCAGTGGCTGACAGCACCCCACAGTAAATTGTTCAAGATGCACACCTTTGCACCAGATAACAATAGAACAATATACCTATAGGAGAAGTTTCTGCCCAAGATGTAGAACTAGTGGTGTTTTCCATCCTGCAGTATCAAGAATGATTTGTCATTTCATTGTTTATTCTAAGGCAATCATGCTAACCTCTTGCATAGCTTACTTTATTTGGAATACTTTTTATTTTGTCTGGGGTTCCATCAAATAACACTGGAAATTTTCACCTACTAACTATGTAAGGAGAACCAACCACCTTTGGTAAGCACAGAATGCTTATGGGAAAGGAGCTGGTAGGAATGAAGACATTTTGAATGGGCTGATGGAAAGGAAGGGGGTAGGTCTGAGGTTTGAGGAACTTTGTGAGAGAAGCTGTTGGGAGCAGGGGAAAGGAGCATCCCACATGGAGCATTTCAGACATGCACACTGAAAGCTACCATCCAACCTTGCATCACCCCCATTGTCTGTTTTGTTGTTGGAAAGGTGATCTTTCCAGGAAAAGGCTTTCTCTAATCTGGTGCATGTTGATGGCAATGATTGACCAGACTGGCCTGAAAATATCCTTTCCACTTGTTCTTAAGGGTACAGAGTTCATGTTTTGGGTTTATGTACATTTCTATATAATCACTTCTATACAACAGAAATAATAGCGGATTACTCTGTGAGATACTGCTTTAAAAATGAATGTATTTATTTATTGATATTTTTAAGTGCTTATGTACTCCTTCTTGTGCTCCAGGGCAAAGGGTCCACCTCTGCTAGAAACACAGCATTTAAAATTCTGGTTTTGAGCCTAGAAACTGCAATTGCAGAAATGATATCCATTGTGGGATAGAAGCAGGGGAGAAGAAATGGAATGGAGGGATGGAAGGAAATGGGAGCTATCAACAAAGAGATATAATTTGTTCTTTAATACTGCTCTGATATTCTATCTGTAGTTGTTGAATATTTTCTTTCTTTCTTTTTTTTTTTTTTAATCACCTTTTCTCAGTGATTCCAAACACTGGGAAAACACTGGTGTTTATGTTGCATAGATTATTATGACAAATGCCACCACCACTTCTTCCTGCTCTATCGGATGAGCAAGCTCGATTGCTTGATTATCTAAAGATCATGTCTGACTTCAATTATCATTACTTATTAAATCAAGTTTGACTCAGAAAAATAATTAAATGTTTAAATGAAGGCATTCTACTTTGTCACACACTTGGGTCTGCTGGCAAGTCTATGGAACAGTTGTTAATATTGAAAATGAGATGAAAGATGTTCTAAATTTATCTCCCCATCATTTCCATTCAGCCTAATAATGGACATTTGACAGTAACACGTTGTTGAGACAGTGAGAATCATTTCTGAAATGAAATGAGCCCACACCTTCAAAAGTAGTCTCACAGAAACCTGGAATCATTCAGGGTGGAATAGATAAATGTTCATTCACCTGGGAGCTGTATTTTGGCTGCCTTATGGCTCGAATAAAAATGAACAATTTTCAAATGAATATAAAATCATTCTTAAAAGACTCCAAATGGAAAGTATATATGTATTTTCCAGCATCCATATATAAATTAATATGTACCATCTGGGTTACATCTGGTGATATTAAAGTGTTGTCTCATGAGCAGAATAGGTGTGAGAACCAAGAAGCAAAGCTGAGCAGTTCTGGCACTTGCTGCAAAGGAGACAACAATCATATGTAGTTCCAAAAGTATACTGCCTTGTCCCTTCACTGCTGCTGCTTTTAAATCCCTGCCTCCCCACTTTTCTCCCATATTATTGCCTATATTTTTATTTTCTTTTTCCTAAGAACTTCTTTCAGCATCTCCATGAACCAGGCTGCCGTTTCCTCTAAGTCCTGGGTTTAGCTTTTGCAGCAGGCCTTCAGTCAGGGCAGCAGTAACACTGTAAGTGAAATCTATGGGTCTTCCATCTCCCATGGTGCTCCCACAACCACCCTCATCCTCTTCTCACCATTCTCCAAAAATTCTGCTCTGAAAAGCATACACCTTTGGTTCCCCTTGTTGTCTTCAGTCTCTGAGTAAACCTTTCCAGTGGCTTGCCTGTCTGTATTCCATCCTTTTCCAAGATTTTAAAGACTGTTACCCATCTGGACCTCTCCTCACTGTCACCTTCCTCTCTTTTACCTTAAATTATCCATCTCCCCCAAACCATATGTGTAGCTGCTTCATTTCTTTCCATGCTCTATCTGGACCCTTAGTCATGTGGGCTCTGAGAGATCCCAATGAGCATCTGTTTGACAATTATGGTTGTCTCCTAAAGCATGGAAGCACATCAAAATTATCCAGCCGCTCATAATGCCACGACACCTCCAGGTACTTTAGAAAAGACTGTACTATGACTTTAGCACACATTCCATAGTTCCAAAGTAAAAATTGAAAATAAAACAAATCATTACTTATTTTAAAAGTGATCTACATACCACCTAGAATAAGACTAGGACATCAGCACTGCCCACAGCGTAGAAAGTGCAAGATAGAAACATGGAAAGACGAAAGGACTACCTGATGTCTTCCTGCAGACCTCAGATCCTGAAGGATGGTGAGCTATATTACCTTTCAGAAGTCAGTTCTACAGTTGGAAAATTTTGATCATTCTTTTACATAGCTATATTTTTTTTTTTTCAAATAGAGTCAGGGGGTTGTTAATTTGATAACAGTGATCTTCCCACAAAGCAAGGGATTGGATTAGATGGCCTTTCCTGCTCCTTTTCAGCCCTATTTTCTTCGTTTTTTGTCAGCTACATAATCACATTCTGAGAATGGCCTTTTGGCCTCTTCCACTGACAAACCCACCCATTTTAAGAACATGCACATTTCAGAGGAAGTGTAAAAGCTCCATGCAGAAATCAAACCTCAGCCACCCTGTATTGAACACAGTGCAGGAGCTGATGCCCGACTTCTGATTTACCATGTGTGAAATTAAAGTACTTCAGTCCTCATATGAGCAAGGGAGAACAGCTCACCACTACTCACCTGAATAGATTAATCTCTCGTTGCACATAAACAAAAAGTATGTCTGTTCCTCTGGCTTTTCATATAGGGAATGTTCATCAGTAAGACCTCCTCTCACCCATGGATCTGTAGCTCCATTTCAACACTTAAAAAATGTGTCTAGAAATGTGCATAGAAAGCCTCTTTTAGCTCTGACTCACTAGACACCAAGTTACACACAAGTCTGGCATATGTTTCTCTCTTAGCAATGCATGTAGCACTGTGTCAGTGCTCTCCTATCATGCTGATATTTAGGAGATCTTTTTTCTTTTCTTTAGGTCCTTTCCTGGGTGTAACACCACTTGGAGAGGGGAACTGCTTCTTTTTTAACAACTCAAGATATTATGCCTTCACACATTTTAACATTCAGAAGCTGGTTTTCAGACTGACATCAACTGTCTTGAATTATGTCAAAAGGCAGGTATGTCTCAAACTTTCTCTGCAAAATGCATTGTACAAACAAGACACAGCAAAAGCCCGAATTTCTTCCCAACACACCTAAATCAATCAGGTAGAAGGAAGGATATTTTCCCTGCATTTTACACACAAGAAACTGAGTTAAGCAAAGAGGCTCATCACTGTTGTGGACCAAGGACTGGCCCCTGTGCTTTTGCTGTGGTCATCAACCCAGAGGTGGTATCTTCTTTTCACACAAGACAAGTTGTCTTGAACTTGGGCTCATTGCAGAAGAGAGGGATTAAATCAAAGGTGTCTCCTTCACTTGGATGAAGTATGGTACAGGTGGAAAAGCTGCAATATTTTTTTATTTTGTTTTTAAAGGAAACATTAACAAATCTGCAGGCAGAATATTTTTTCAGCTTTCTTTCCTAACCCTAGAGTGGTTGTAAAACCTCAGCAGTTAAAAATGTTTTCTCTGGCTCCAAGTCTAATGCATCCATAAAAATTACATTTTAAATAAAGAAAACATGTTTTGTTCCAGCTCCAGAGTGGCTCTAAGACATTACATATTTTCTAAAAATGCATTTTGTATTTAAAAAAATCCTTCAATACACCGTGACTAATTTGTTGAGAACTCCATATACATTCTAATCTTCAATTTTTCAATCTTAAACCAACATTTTGGAGTCTGGTAGAAGAAAAGCCTCAGATTAAAAACCTTTCATATTTTCACCTCAAGAGCACATTTAGTTCATGGCCTCTCTGAAGGTGCCTGGGGTTAGATTTTGTGTTCTGTGAGAAGTAAAACTCCCTTTGTTTTCAAGTCAAGTCCAGATAATTTCAAGACAGCCTGAAAAGGTTTCAGAACTTCAATAGTAAGAGAAATGATACCAAACACTTCTGTCGCTTTGACTAAAGCTGGGATTGTCCTCAGAGCAGAAGACCCTCATGAGATATGCGTGTCTTTCAGAAAGGATCCATCTTGAGAATGCACTGCATGATTTCCATTGTTCTTTCTGAACTCTAGTAAAGGTTCCCTCTTCAATCTTGAGCAAGTCACTTAACAATTTTCATTTCATTTTCTTCTTTGCAGAATGGGAAAACTAATTTTTACTGGCCTTCAGGCATATCGTGCAGAGAGATCAATTCTCATGCTTTCAGCAGGCAGCATTTTGCAAATGCCAGTTTTAATGGAGCTGTTCTGAGTGAGGACAGGGGAGGAGAATGGATGGTGCTCAAACTGCCCATGAGAACAACTTGTCAGGGTTCACAATGTGCAAAGCTCAGGTAAAGTGCACCTGAGCTTTACTGTGTCACACTGGAGGTAAAGGACAAAGGTGAAATTAGGGGTTAGAAGGGAAGAGCTCTCTTCAAGGATGGATATAACCGTATAAAGCTTTCTGCTTTCTTCTCCGTTGCTAACTCTTCTAAGAGCCTCCAAAACTTAGTCCCTGAGAGCCTACATACAGTATGGATTATTTTTCCCTTGTTCTCCCCCCTTGTTCTTGCCAAAATGCTCTACTGTAAAATTCTCCTGTGACATACCACAGGCAGCTTAGGTCTTGACTATGCCTCACAATTATATATAACCACTCTTCATTTCTCAGATGAAACACATACCGACCCACACAGGTTCTGGTATATATCAGGTCCATATGGGACTCCAAGACAAAAAGTTGGGAAAGGAGCAATGAGTAGAGTTGCTAAAAAGAGCAGAAGAGATCATTCAGATGTCTTTAGGTTCAACCACCCTCTGTCCACTGTAGTTGACTGGGAGTATTTTGCCTTTGCGGAGTGCAAGTTCAAGGATTTCCAGCTCCAACTTACCTTCCTGACTCGTTCTGTTGCCATAAGTCAATGAGAGCTGTGGGATAAAGGCTGCAGCTCACAACCTCACAAGAGATAACTCTGTCACCAGCTCCTGCGAGCACAGTGCACAGCAAAACTGTGCCCAGGGAACCTCTGCCTTGCCAGGACCAAGACACAGGGCACACAGGGCCAGCAGAGCCCTGCCTTCACAGATACACTTGCTGCCCACCAGTCACAGAGCTAAGCCGGTTCCCTGATCCTCACTGGAGCTCTTCTGGGGACTCCTGGAGATGATCTGCATTTCTCTGCAAAACTTCTTGATAAGCCTTTTTAAATATTGAAAATAAAACACTGAAGCAAAAGCAAGCGGACTGTAGTCATCTACACTTGGAATACAGTGAAAGGTATAGACCCTTTATTTTTTTTATATAAAGTGATTTTAATTTCATGTCTGGAAGCACCTGCTGTCCTCCTCTAAGATTCTCAGCTCTGTTTAGTATGAAGAGTTATAAACATGGTTAAGCAGAATCTGTTTATGTTGAAAGGTATGCTAAAAAAATGCCGTGGTCAGCTCTTTCTCATGCTAGAGAGCCTTAATGTCAGGTATGGCCATAAAAGCCACAGTCTCTTCTTANAAACGCTGAAGCAAAAGCAAGCGGACTGTAGTCATCTACACTTGGAATACAGTGAAAGGTATAGACCCTTTATTTTTTTTATATAAAGTGATTTTAATTTCATGTCTGGAAGCACCTGCTGTCCTCCTCTAAGATTCTCAGCTCTGGTTAGTATGAAGAGTTAGAAACATGGTTAAGCAGAATCTGTTTATGTTGAAAGGTCTGCTAAAAAAATGCCACGGTCAGCTCTTTCTCATGCTAGAGAGCCTTAATGTCAGGTATGGCCATAAAAGTCACAGTCTCTTCTTATCAGAGAGAAACTGAAATACTCCCTTTTTTTTTTTCTCCCACAAAGGACCATCACATTCTTCCTAAAATAATGACATTGTTTTTTCATATCCCAATAATTTTGGTTAGGCGATGATGAAGCCATCACAAACATAGTAGTGAAAGACTGGAGAGACAGCTCTCAATTACCACAGTACTGTTTTGTTAGGTTCCTGATTCCTGATTCCTAGCCAGAAGCAGCATCGTCACCCTTTTGCTAGAGGTGACTATGAGAGCTGAAGAAGTAAAAGAGGAGAGTGGAGGAGAGTATGGTTTTGTGAACTGTGTACAGGAGACCCTGAATTTACTGCTTCACCTGACTGTTTGTTTATGAGATGTCAGCAATCCCCCTGCTGCCATGGGGCAGGGTGTCTGTGACGTGAACACAACCAATGGCAGTACCAAATGGTGCCACTGAGAATTAATTGTCTTTTGTTACATCAGTTTAATGAACTGTTTTTCAGGGACATCTGGCTTCCCTGCCTGAGGGTGAAGAAAGGTACCAAGAAGGTAGGAAAAGGCTTTTCTTCAGCACAGTTTGTCTCCTATATTGCTTGCTGCCACGGCCCCGCTCTTTTGCATGGTTGATCCACGCTGCTAGTTGTTCCCTTCCATGCAAAATCTCCTCTCACATTCCTCATATTTACACTAAAAAACACTGCAGAGTCCACTTGAGGCCTTTCCCTGGCTTTCATGATTTCTGCTAAGCTCTTTTCTGCTCTAAGAAGAACCTCACCACAGCACGCGGAAAGAACAGGTACCAGCTGGGATAGAGTGACTCTTGACACCATTTCCTACATTAACACACAGGATCAGTGGCTCTCTAGGAGAACTGGGACTTTATTTTTACTAAATGACCTGTGCAAGCATTTCCATTAGAGATGGTTTGGTGCATTATAACTAAGTGGATGGAACAGAGTGAGGGTTTATTTATTTAGGGAATTTTGGATCAGGTGGAACATCTGGTTTTCATTGAAATCCTCAACTTAAAAAAAAAAAAAAAGTGTGTCCAGCTGGGTTAATAGAGACTCAAGGAAGGCAGGTGGCTGACATGAATGCAAGAGAGTTGAAATGGGATCAAAACATGAGCATCCTCTGAAGTCATGGTTCAGATCATGCCCGGAGAGCATTTTACCATCCAGTTCGTAGGCCTGAATTAGTAAAAGGATTGCTTTTAAGTGCTGAGTGTACAAAGAATCATGTAGTTTCTCTGAAATGTTTTTGTTTTCTTTCCTTTCATTGTAAATCTTAGTATCATGTGATTCAGCCTAACCATTGCACAAGTTTGAAAAAATATTTGAGCAAGCATTTTGCAGTGGGTAACAGTAACATACTCAGCTTTGTAGGAGCCTCAATACACCCATGTTGGATAGACCAACTGTGACTTGTTCAGAGGCACAGGATACCCAACTTAGCTGTCTGTACTAGGAAAGAGTTTTGAGAGGGACAAATAATGCTAGGAGCCAAGCCTGGTTGAAAGATTTCTTCTGAAAGAAGTCACAACATGTGGAATCTGCTGCTGTAGTTTCAGGAAACAGGAGTGATGAAAAGAGAAACTTTCCCTCAGTCTGCTGGTGCTCACCACTTTCCCCAGTGACACAGGATGACTCAGAGTCCCTAGGATTCCTGGAGAACAAAGTCCTTTCATTTCTAACTAGGTTAGACTTCCTTTTTAATGTGGGAGATGTGCCCTGCACAGTACAGCAATTTGTCCTAGCTATCACATTTGATCTGGAAAACATTTATTGAGGAAACAGAGAACCTGCCATGGGAAAAAACATTGGGACTGGCAGAGACTGTTGAACATTTTTCTCAGACATCAGTAGGTGCTTTGAAATGTTGTTTTACACTTTCTATAAGTAGCCTTATGTCTTGGCACTGTGTTTGTGTGAGAAATAATGTGAAGAGATGCCCTGTTTGTGTACAGGCATACGTGCCTGTTTTGCTGGCAATGACTGACTGCTAGCCTGGCCCTGAGACTGTGGGTCAGGACCAAGTGGTACTATTTTGTGATTGTATCACGAAAGTGATATTTCAGTTAATATTTTTCAGATGAGCTAAGGATTACATGAAGGAGTCAAAGAAAGAACTTAGTCCCCTTGATCCTCAGTCCCTGCTCTAATAAAGGAGTGATTAACATTACAGTTCATTATTACTTTCAATTTCAACTCCCATATGAAGCTAGAGGAACTGCAGTACTAGTCAGAATCCTATTTTCTGCCTGTCAGTTAAGCAAATGAAGTCCCAAGACAGTCTGACTCACCTTCATATTTAAAAGAAAATTCTTTATTCCAACACACCTGTGTCTTTTTAAAATGTGTCTTTATTCTGAAAAATGACTGTCAAAAAATCACATCCTTTCACTCAATTGATCTATTCCCTGTCTGTATTTTTTTCTAATGTATTTAGTAGTAAAATGAATTTTTACAATTTTTTCTTTCACTTAGGGTTGACAAAGGTATGAGGGAAAAAGCTGGTTTCCGTTCTGGCTCATGTGTCACCAAAACAGTTGTTAAATGCTTTCTGTTTCCAGGACCAAAATGCTATGTTCTCAACTATTCCTTTGCAAACTCAGAGGACAATTTGTTTGCAAAGGTTTAATTGCAAGCAGAATTTGATGTAATGAAGCTTTAATGGCAAAGCTGTATGAGCCAGAAAATGCACAGCTTGACTTTCAGATCCCAAGCTGAGTCTGCAAGTGGAGATGCTTCTAAACTGAGAAAATGTCATTCAAGTCACTCAGGCACAATAAATGTGAATCCCTCACCACCCTTTTTATTGTCAAGAACAGGCTCACACGAACAGTAATGGAGGACTAAGATGCTGATGGTTACTTCTGCATAACTAGGGTAGTAGATAATGGCGAGACTCAAAGACGCACTGAGTAAAAGCTGTAAATGCTCAACACATACAAATGACCAAATGTGTTTTCTTCAGAGCAGAGCAACTGTGGTGCACCAAAAATGCCCAATCTTTCCAACTCCACCAGTTTGTCTAAAGGGAAATGTCTCCTTAGAAATCTTCCCTTGGGCTTTCATGGCTGCTGTGACACTTCCACTTTTGCTCAAGAACTCATCTGGAGAGTCAAGTTCTAGTAAAGTCTTATGGTGTAATGGCCATAAAAATCCCTGATTTTGGGTGAAGATTAGTGAAATGTGCCAAACAACCAGGAGTTCAGGACTGTTCTGTTGTGTCTGTTCTAGGTGACAATAATAAATACAGCAATGTTCCTTGAAGAAAATGACAAAACAAATAATTTCTACCAGCTAAAAGTGCCCAACAAACTTTCCAACTCCTCATTCAATTTACTGGTGTGTTCTAAAAATCATTTTTATAGGAAATCAGTATTTAGAGTCTGTTCACTTATCTTTCCTGCCTCAGGTTCTTCCTACAGGCAAATCCAGTCTAAATAAAATAGCTGACACTGTCCTTTTTTACATAGGCAAGTACTGAGTATCTGGAGACTCTTGGCCTTTGAGAATGTTTCCAGGCAAAGCCAAGCTGGTTAATCAGCCATCTGAAATGTCACAGATGGCATGTAAGAAGGTAAAGGTAGACTTTGATAACTGGGTAACTCTAATTGTTGAGAGAATGTTTTGTTCTGCAATCATTTGTCCCTTACCACCATTATGTTGTTGCCAAGGACTGAGTTAACCCCTGATGCAGCTTTATAATTATTTTTATGCTGTGGGTTGAATCATGGAATGGTTTGGGTTAGCAGGGACCTGGACATTTTGAACTAGATCAGGTTGCTCAGAGCTGCATCCAGCCTGACCTTGAATGTTTCCAGGGATTCACATTTATTGTGCCTGAGTGACTTGAATGACATCTACCATCTTTCTTGGCAACCTGTTCCAGTTTTTCACCACTTTCATAGCAAACAAAAAACAAATCTTCCTTTTATCTAGTCTGAATCCACTCTCTTTTAGTTTGAAATCGTTACCGCTTGTTCTGTCGCAACAGGCCCTACTAAAACATTTGTTCCCACCTTTCTTATAAGCCCCCTGGACCCACTTCAATAGGACCACATCCTCTACTGAGGACTCCACAGCTGGATGCTGTAGTTCAGGTGGAGTCTCACAAAGGCAGAGCAAAGAATCAGAATCACCTCCTGGATCCACACTGGCCACACTTCTATAGATGCAGCCCAGAATACAGTTGGCTTTCTGGACTGCAAGTGCACATTGCTGACTCATGTTCAGAATGAATATCAAAGGGCACTTCAGATAGTTGTTTTCTAATATCATATTTTTATCTGAACAATCAAATTAAATAAAAGAATTAAAGGCCAGCTCTGAATCTTGTTAAATTTATTGTCATCCTGCAAATTGATGGAGATATCTTTAAAAGTGTTCCATAATAGCTCAATTCAGCTGTCATGTAGTTGGTTATAACTCGCCCTATTTTTGCATAATTTATTTCCCCTAATATTTTGATTTATTTGGCCAAACACATCAGGGTTACTGTATTGCTGACTTATTTACCTGTTTCAAAAACTATAGTTCCTGGCTGATTTATCAGTCATTCCAACAGACTAGGAGATAGAGTGATCCCTGTATCTTCAAAGTGCTGCATGAGGTTTTAGCACTCATCTCTCATTAAATTCAATTATACTCAAGCTAAAAGCATGAATAGTTCCCTCTCTTTACTGCCCTCTTACCTACAGCTAAAAGACAGGCAAGCCTGTGATCATTCTTTTCTTCAGGTGCCCCATGTTAACCCAAAACTCAGTAAATACAGTTTTTATAACCCAGAGTCTTTCCGAGCATTAGTCAATGCAGCACAATGCTCTTTATTTAGCTTCACAGTACAGTGAGAGAAAATACTCTGATGGGCTTATTCATAGTCTCTATATGGTTGTCAGTCCTTCACTGGTTATCTGCTATATGTGCTATGAGTATGTCTAGCAGCCACTTTACTGTATATGGGGGTGTGTAACTAGCACTCTATGGAACAGCATATTCCCCAGCATTTTCTAAATGACTACACTTCAGTGAAAGGAAGTCCAAGGCCAAAATTTTAACAATTTTGTATAATAAAGAAAGAATACCTATTAGTGCAAAAATAGTTTACCCTTTAAAAAAATTATTTATTTATTCCTTAAATAAAAAGGGATCTCAGAGCAGTAATTATTAATCTTCACCTGACATGCTCTTTCTACCCAAGTAACCCAAGGTCTTCTTTTTCCAACAACGCTTTCACACCCACCTAGGAAAGGAAGGGAAAGCTTGCATTTTTCCTTGTGTTGTGCTATGGAAGTGAGGACACAGAGGCTCAGAGCAATGAGCTCCTGCTCAGAGCAGCCTCTCAGCCCCCTTTAGAAGAAGATAAGCAGTGACTTTGCTAGCTATTGTTGGGAGCAGCTCTGACCTGTGGTTCTCCCAGCCTGCTTACACAAGACTATGGGCAATGAGACCTGAGCAATGTGTATGACATACTTGCCTTGTGTACCCAAAAAGCATCTCAAGATGAAGGGCAGTCTCATCTAATCAAGCAGTTTCCCTCTTTCACTCGCCTTTTCAAGAAGCAGCAGTTATTCTGCTCATGGTTCTATTTAAAATTCTGTGGCCAAATTGTGAAAGACTTAACAATATTGTACATATGAATTAGAGTTGAATTATGCCAATGCAAAAGTGCAGGTGAAGATACTGGTGTTGTCTGAAAACTGAGCAGGGCAGCCTTTTACTCTAGATTCTTCTTCCTGTTTAAATTGGCTGCTAGAAATCAAAAAGCCTTTCAAATTAAACACAGAAGGTAAGTCTCATCCTAAATCCAAAATACAACACTATGCCAGTTACTAGGAAGAGAATCAACTCTATCCCAACTGAAACTAGGACAATGTGCATTTCTAAAACAAAGTGAGGTGATGCTTTTCCCAGTAATTAAATACGTCATCACTGTAATGCACTAATTTCACTTCACAGTAGATGCTCGAATACAAAAAATTACAACTCTCTATTACATTCACCTCCCTTTTATGATTACTGTCCTGCTATGAAACTAATGCTAAGTGTTTTGTATTTCCACAGCCTTATAAAAATCTTTCTTAAACCTAACAGAAATCAAGTGTTGGTTATGAAATGTGAATTTCTGAATTCTGCTAGATACTCACCTAAAACAGACAAGACACACCAAGGAATTACAGCAATAAACAGAGACGCTCTACTGACTGTAACAGTCAGTAGAGAAAATTCTGGATTTTCAAAAATTCTGGACAGCACTTTCTGTCCAGATTTCATTCTTAGCATTTTTGTTCTCCCAAATATAATTCCACAAGTTCGTACCCATAGACCGTTATTACCCAGAACGCAAGAAACAATTGGCTGTGGTTACACTTTTCTTCCATGTTCCCTCTTTTACTGTTTCCCTTCACTCAAATATCATCTCATATCAATGAATCAGAAATCAGGTTAAGACACGCCGTTGTCTATAAAACATTTTAAAATGGATAGTACAAGAGATAGCACTCTAGTCCTCTCTCCTTTTAGAAAATATATTGTTCCTTCCAGCTTTTAAAGTTGGCTCTATTACAGATTCATTTCCTATACATTGTCACAGTGATGAGTAACATGTATACAACTCTGTGGCTCTTGAGCCTTATTTCTACCTTAAAGTAGCTGCATTGCATCCTCCAGATTGCTGACAGAACTGGAAGCAGATGCTCTGGAAACGATTTGGATTTCAATAAAGGAAGGAGTCTTTTTCTGGTTAATAGATTATGTACAGATTTCAGTGGTTGGATTGCAGTCATAAACCATAAAACTAGAACTTGAGGTAATGAAATTCAGCTTCTTTCTTGTTCAGAGGCTTTGTGAAAGATCTTGAGCAAGCAGTTTAGACTGATATAGAAAGTAAGCATTTCCAAAATCTTTAAGGAAGTGTGTCTAACTTTTTCTGTTCTTTGGGACAGCAGAACCATCTCATAACAGCATTCATAATTATATTTTCGAAAGGTTCATAAGTGTTCAGATCCTATACTGAGATCCCAGAAATTCTTTTCTTGGAGCCTCCTTTCCTTTTCTGTGACATTATGTTTGTGTATGATAAGGAAAATTTTCCCTCCTTCCTGGCTGCACCTTTGCTGAGTGGGTTATCATAGAATCATAGAATCAGATGGATTGGAAAGAACCTCTGAGATCATCAAGTCCAACCCTTGATCCAGTACTACCGCAGTTACTAGACCATGGCACTAAGAGCCACATCCAGTCCCTTCTTAAATACCTCCAGGAATGGAGAATCCACCACCTCCCTGGGCAGCCCATTCCAGTGCCTGATTACCCTCTCTGTAAAGAATTTCTTCCTAATATCTAATCTAAACCTCCCCTGGCAGAGTTTGAGACCGTGCCCTCTTGTCTTACTGTTGGTTGCCTGGGAGAAGAGACCAACCCCCACCTGCCTACAACCTCCTGTCAGGGAGCTGTAGAGAGTGATGAGGTCTGCCCTGAGCCTCCTCTTCTCCAGACTAAACAACCCCAGATCCCTCAGCCTCTCCTCATAGGGCTTGTGCTTGAGTCCCTTCACCAGCCTGGTCACTCTTCTCTGGACCTGCTCCAGCACCTCAATGTCTTTCCTGAACTGAGGGGCCCAGAACTGGACACAGTACTCAAGGTGTGGCCTTACCAGCACTGAGTACAGGGGAAGAATCACTTCCCTGCTCCTGCTGGCCACACTGTTCCTGATAGAAGCCAGGATGCCATTGGTCTGCTTGGCCACCTGGGCACACTGCTGGCTCATGTTCAGCTTCCTGTCGATCCAAACTCCAAGGTCCAATGTAAGCTTCTTATAAGAGTAATCATTTACTGGTTTGTTAGAAGAGTTTCTCCTTTTTCTACAAGCCAGAGCCATGCATGGGGCAGAGACGGGTCACACATGATCTGAAGAGTTGTTATTTCTTTTTTAGAAACTAATAAGGTCTCCCATTGTACCTATCTACTTCCTGCTACCCAACAGACAGAATTATTAACCATAGCATCCATCTGTCTACTTTCTTCAGAGGATCTTTTTGATAGCCACCTGTGGCGATCTGTGTTCCAAAAAGTCTAAAGGACTTAGGATTTACTGTTGTAATGCCTGAAAGTCATTTGACCAACTCAGTCTGTAACTAATGCCTTTTGCAGACAAAAAGCGGCAGGCAGCAAATACAAGTCTTATGACTAACAACCATTAAATAGCTTGAAAACATTCAAGTTTCTAAGATGTTTACAAATTGCAAGAGGAACATTTTGCAGAATAAAACTGCAGTCCTGGAGCTTAATACTCGCTCTACTATTTCATTACTGCTTCTGTTTTATATTAGCGCACTGAGAAATTTGTATGCGTCTATGGACCTTTCAGTAACGTATACCCAAGGAATTGCCAAATGTTATTCAGGGCTGCTAATACGTAATAGTTCTAATGAATAATGTTTTTGTTAAGAATGTGGCAAACTGCTATTTATTCAGATGAATTCCAACCAACCATAATGCCTGGGTCTTACTTCTGATGTATGAACACAATAATTACCAAACAAAATTCTAAAATACAATTTGTTAACTTGGAGGCGATTGTGACATACACTTAAAGTGTCCCCAAAGGTGCTTTTGGTTGTTTTTTTTCCCCTCTGAGTCTTTGTATATGTAAGCAGGATCTATACTTACTGAATCCACCAGCTGGGTTTCTTGATACATTTCTGCTGCATGCATCAAGATCCAATAACTGGACGTGAGACATCAAAGCAAGTCGTTACCTTTTTACCTAGAGGATAAAGGAGGAAATGAAATTTCAAAATTGTCAAACTCTTTTTCATTTTTTATTATGTTTAGGCTCCAAAGTAACTTACAGCAGTTTTGAAAATATCCTCAGAACGTGTCCCAGAACCAGCAGAGCTTTTAAGTTAGCAAGAAGTAGCACCAGAAACAAAAGCTGTGTATTAGAATGAAAAGCTATGTAGTTTGCTCATGGGCCCAGGGAGAGACCTACACAGAACTGTCAGAATCAAACTGTCAGAACCACAAGCAGCAGGCTGAGCCTGTGTGGATCGGAGAACAAGAACAAGTGGTGAGGGGTGTCATTGGCTAGATAGAATCAACTCAAATACAAAATTCAGCAATTATGTGTTTATTAATTTTAAATAAACACAATGTTGATGTCTTACTGTGGCATAGAGGACTGAAAATTCATTTAAAATGCTAAAAACATTATAACTAAATGGTTTTATTGGAGATTAAACTAGAACTAGCACTGAAAAATGAGGTGAATTAAAAAAAAAACATGACTGAAAGTAACGCATTTCTGTGGAATTAAAATTGTATGAACATAAAAATATTTTAGAGACTAGCCTAAAAAGTTTCAAATCACATGGTTTTATATCCAAAACTAATCATGTGAATCTGACTAACTTGTATAGTGTTGTATGAATTTCCCATCAGTCAAGATTGCTCAGGACATACACTTTCTCCTGTCTCTCTGCAGAGTTTCTGCTGAACTTGCAGAGTTGTAGACATGTTTTATACTGGCAGAGAATCATAAGCATTTCAACTTATGCACAGATAAGAGCGGAAATTTGCAGCCTCATAGGTGGGACACAGATGATACTGCAGGTGCATTAGTATGAATACAAGTGCCACACTATTTTTATCATTACTCATCTGTGAATTTAAAGAAGAGGCAGTCTTCTCTTCTGCAGCTGAGAAAGACCAGGGGAAAAACCTCTGGAAAATTCAAGCAGCTGGGCTGGAGAAACATTTTTGTTTTGTACAACTCATAACTTCTAGCATTTGCAAAGTACAGTAAATACTGAGACAAGGAGGAAAAAGGCTTGGGCATATCACTAGTTAGTAAAGGAAGGGTGTTCCAAAAGAAAGGGAGGGTGTTACTGCAAACTGTAGCACATCTGTGAATGTTCTATTTAGCCCTGATCTTTCCCATTATCACTGTAGTTTTTTAACACTAGATGGAAGTGATAATTCTTGGAGGAGCTTTTCATATACATGACCACAGGCAATTAACAGTTGAGGATGGCAGAATCTACTTTATGACAATACAGAAAACAATATCTCTGTGGTTGTGACTGATTATGCTGAAGCCAATTCTCACAGCTTGGGATACAAAGGAAGAATTTGATTTTAAAAAAAGTGAAAAATATGTTAGGGAAGTCTTGTGTGTGTGTGTTTTGTCCTGAATTCTTCTCCTGATTGTTTGACATTGCTTTTTCACAGTCCATTAGATCAGCATAAGTGATGGCAAGTGGGCAGGCAGATGCAGATTAGAGGCTGGTGGGAAGAAGGTAGAAACCTTTAAAACTAGTTCTGCTTCCTTAAAAATACTGTGTTAAATGGCATCTGGAGACAGAAGGAGACCTTTGTATCTCTCGCCCAGGAAAAGGGCAGTGATCTAGGTTTAACTTGGAGAGGTTGTGGTTCAACTGATCCTTGCTGCATAATCCTGAACCTTTGTGGAATCCACTGAGTTAGGGAACGCTGTCCTCATCAGAAGACTAAATGGTCTCATGGTGTCTGGCCTGGCAAATCACATCTCATCCAGACACAGCTGTGGCCAGAAGAGCAGGATGAATTGATTTGGAGTGGAAAAAAACCCTTAATTTTGTCAGAAAAGGTCATTTTTTCTGCACTGGTTTCATATATGGCTGCAGAAAATTATCTTCTCAGTCACATTTAATTTCAAATTGTACGTAACATATATTAGTATCACCCTCTCAGAACATTTTCTTGCTGGTATTTTAAAATGGAAATCTAATTTTAAAAAATCAAAAGAAAAGACAAGCTAGTTATTTTTGACAAAAATTTTCACTCTCCCTGTCACTGTAAGCACTGGGGGCTTCCTCCTAGTCTGTCCTGTCCTACTGCCCTAGCCAGGGACAGGGCAGGACAGGGGCAGCCTGGGGAGAGAGACAGTGGGCAACTCCCTGGGGTAAGACTGGCCAAGGTGGAACAGAGGGTCAGGCTGCCTGAGAGCATTTCTTCATGCTACCAAAGGAACAGACCACTCAAGGCTGCCCTGTTTCTAAGCCAGCTCTGGGCTGGCAGCTAGATCCCTGGAAGGGGATGCTCCCAGGGTCCTTACAGCCCTCTCAGAGACAGGTGAGGATTCCTGGGAATGTGTTCCTTTTGCTAAAAGGAGAGGAAGGAAAAGCCCTTTTGATACCTTAGCACTGAGTAGTAACTTTCTCGCTGTGTGTGATTTTTGCTCCTGTGATCCATTCCATCTCAGAAGAAGAGTGGGAAGACTGGAGGGTGGTAATCAACAGGGCAGAAAACATGGAAGAAAATGAGACATTAATTAATTGCCAAAATTATGCTGCCATAAGCCCTGGAACGATTAGTGTACTGTAGCTCCCATTGGAGTTCATTCCCCCATTGCAGTATCTCCTACTGCTTTCCAGAAGATGATGGAGTGATGTGACTGGCAAATGTCATATACGTGTTATTCTTTTAATTCAAAAAGATAAATTTAGTAATGCCTTAGGTATTCCTCAGCTTACTCAAGACCAGGTGAATTTGGGGTGTGGATCTTGCCCAGAGGAACACTGACATTCCTCTCTGCACACCCACTACACAGATTTAGCATTCAAATGAAGCAGCCACATGATTTTTGCTCTAGAGGATCCCACTCAGTACTTTCTCCAGTGTTCCCCATTCAGCACAAAGCCAAGCACTCCTGTGACTATTTTAGCAGACATTATTCAAATTAGATATTGATCACAGTTTCAATTCTCGCAGAGCTTCTTCCTTCTTGTTCTTCCACAGGCATTAAAAATATCAGTTGGATGACATTCTTGCCACACCAACAATTTAACCTCTGAGGAACTGAATCACAGGTAGGTGCAAGCTCCTTGCTTTGGATGAACACTGAAGTTGATGAGGTCCTGACACTTCAGATGACTGCAATTTTTAACCCATAACACATTCTCTTACGGCTCCGATCCACCAGTCCTACCTTTGTGAGTACTTCACATCTCTGTTAGCCTGGGCTTCAGAAACTTGCACAAAGAGTCCAGAAAACAAGGAGCAGACAGGTTAATGAGTCTCACAAGAAAGTAAGGTTTTATGTGACTTGCTGAGCATCACAGAGGAATCCTGTGCCATAGATTTAGATCCAGCTCTCTAAACTTGAATTTCATAAACTAGTGATGAAATAATTTCTTTGCCTCCAACACGTTTAATCAGAGTCCCAAATTCTTTAACAAGGATCCTCCAGGTAATGGCACCCTTCTTCACTGCAGAATCATAACACCAGAGCATCTGAAACTGTTCATAAAATGAGATGGATCTAGCAGAGAGGCTGTAAGTTCATATGAATAGTCTGCTTCAAAGTGCACACACATAGAGACAACATGGTCTTAGATGCAACCTTAATAGAGTAAATTTTAGATGCTATCTCAATATAGTAAATTTGTTACTTAATTGAAGGCTAAAATTTGAAACCTATTTTTTTGATTTTGAAATGTCTAGTATAATTTTAACATATCCAGCTGTTTTAAGTTGTTAGAGGACTCTTTGTAAAATCTTCCTTCTTCTGCAATATGCATGCTGTTATTATGTTCCAGAAGAAAATTAACAATGAAGGACCAATTATACACCACCTTTTATGTTAGATGTGTAGTTTTCAAGTGTGAGAAGTGTAATAAGAACATTTCTTTCTGAGGGGGGAGTTTTGAGTAGTAGCTTTTTACATCCACTCCATACTTATATTTTGTTAGTGGCAATGACTCCATGAGGAGCTCAGATGAGAAGAGTCAGGACCTATAATCCCAAAGTCACATTTTGCAAACTTCACCCATTTAAACGTTCTTTTCTCAGTTGTGTCTAGAGACAAGAATTTGTGAGATACTGAAGTGAAAGCCATCTGATGAAAAAGAAAGATGCAGCCCAGGAGGATTCAGGACCTCTTGATACCATCTATACCAACAAGAGTTTAAGACACAAAATTTAAGTCTGGCCAAGACTAATAAACTGATGGAGGACCCTCAGAATGGGCTCAATCCCACAAGGGAAACAAACAGCTAGTGCCTACAAAAACAGCAAAAGAGAGTTGCAGTAGGGCTGGAGGCAGGACCAAAAGCCTGCCCTATAGGGATGTCCCTGGCACCCTGCACACAGTACGTGTGACTGAGAAGCCACAGGGAGTTGTTCAGTTCCTGAGACTCCATCTGCCAGCATGATGGGCCTGCAGGGTGAAGGAGGTAAATCCTCCTAACATGCCAGATGCGAGTCCACACCTGCATCCTCTTTAAAACAGTGCCTACTTCTCCACGCCATGGAAAAGTTGTACAGTACACGGAATATGCAGAGTGACAGGAGTTGGCAGCCCTTTAAGCCCAGGCAACTATTCCATCATTAGTCTGAGTATACAGTCATGCAAAGTGATAACGTTTATTGCTGATTTTGTTTATACTTGCGTATACTAAGGGGTTTTCAGCCAAGAGTAACCGGCTTGTTCAAACCCAACTCATTTGCAGCAGAAGTGATCCTCAACCCTGCTGCATCTGTGTGCACCCTTGTGAAAACAGAGGGTGGGTGGCAATAGCATTGGGAGCAATGCCAATCTAGCCTTGCCAGCATGGATGTATACTCTAAAATATCCAGAGCTACTGTACATGGGGAACCATGGTGAAAAGGACAAGCAGATGTGATTTAACTAATTGATGGTCTAATTAAGATCTGAAGAAGAGGTGGATGATTTAGTGCTGTTGGAAAACAAGTTATTGAAAGGATTGAAAATTGATATAAAAGGTCTCAGTGGTGTTTAACAAACAGAATTCACTCAAAAATGTTTTTACATGTTGCAGACCTCATTTTCTGCAACAGCTCTGCCAGACTATGATCACCATGCTCAGTGCAGAGCCAAGACAGCACAGCTGGGGTGAGCAGGGGTTGCCACTGAGTTTTCTTGCTCTCATCTGTTTGATGTGATGCTTGTCCCTTAGACTGTGGCATCAGTCAGTAGCCAAAACAGTGTGTAACTTGTCTCTCACTTCAGTGAAACACCCACGCTCACTATAACATGTTTTTTTCAGCAATTTCCACTCAGTTGCACTTTTAAGTGCTTTAAAACATGTCACTCCATTGGGCTGGATGTGATTTAAAGAGCAGGGAATTGCTCAAAGGTGGTTTTACCTTCTCCTACTATTTGCCCATTTGCAATTTTTCCTATTTTTTTTTTTCTGTTTCCCACACAAAAATAAACTGCTGGATCTCACATAGTTTTGTCAAATTCTATCCATCAGTCATAAGGTGGTGCTACACTGTTAGGGAAGCCAGGTATCTCTAAGCTAACCTTGCTGTTAGATTTCTAAAACAGATATTTGGGCAGGGGAGGCTGGGAAAAGAAGACTTTTGCTTGACTGTTCGGAAAGTCAGTAGTTTTTTTGTAAAGAGGGTCTTGAGACAGGTGAGGAGCTGTAGGGATAGTTGAGATTTCAGAAGAATTTGTAACAGAATGCTAGAACTCGTTTTTGCTTAGGAAGCCTGCAAAGTGCCTTCTCAAAAGGGTTAGATGGTTTTTTCCCTTCTGCAGTCCAGAGGAGGTTACAGAGAGAGCTGTGCCAGAGAGAGATAACCCTAACAGACATGTACAGAGGTCTTGGAAGGCTGGGGAGAAACAGAGAGGATACAAAAGACCCTGGAGAGGGTGGGAACTTGCCTTTCCCTCTGAGGCCAGGTACTGCCTGGAAGTGCCAAGAGGTTTATAAGTTTTAATGTCTTTGCCTCCTAAATAAACCCTTTTTGAACCCTTACCACTGCCTTGGCATTCTTGGGGAAGATACCTGCATATGTTTCACCTTACAGCAAAGGCAACATATGTAGGTGACGAGGAAGGATCTTTCACAGTCTGCATCTCTTAGCAGTTTGCCCCATGGGAAAGGAAACCATTTAGTCTAGGGAATCACTGGTGATGGGATAGCTACCTTTGAACACAGCTTTCATGCCACAGCTGGGCAAAGGGAGTGAATATGAGTGACAGCAAACCTGGTTTCCTGTGTAAAGTGATCCTACTTGCAAGTCACGTCACATTCTGTACCTGGATAGCTCATGATGTCACATCCACACCACCCTTGTGTAGAGGGGGGGAGTCCCAAACCTATGGGATTCACCATAGCTACAATCTGCAAAGACCAGTCAGCCCTTGCCACTTAGAAAGGGAGACTGTTAAAGAATCTGAGTTCCTAAAACTAAAGTCTGCAGATGTTTTGCAAGTCCAGCTTCCCACACAGACACAAAGGGGTTTTATCTTTCTGGATTGATTCAATCAAATTTGACACAGATGGAGATGATTCAAAGGAAATTAACATCTTTAAAAAGCATGAAAATTAAGGAGAGAGTCCCTAGGAGACACACACATGAAAGCAACCAAAGAATCTACTCCAGAGAGAAGCTTCACAATCCTTGCATTACAGGGCAAAAAGGGGAAAACCCCCCAACAAACAAGAAAAAATAGTCTCCCAAATGTCAACCAAACCAGCACCTTCTCAGATACCAAATTCAATCATAAGACACAGCTTAGTAGAAACTCTGACTCCAGTAGTTCAGATGATCACGGAATAATTTGTTCTCTGTGGCAATTCTTCTTCTTTGAACCTGCTTCCTCCACTTGGTTAAAAAAAGGTTTTAATGATTGTCTCAGTGCAATGCTTGCCTTTAAAGACTTGGGGGTTGTTGCAGAGAGGGCCTTCAAAGAATGAATGAAAAATATGTTTTCCTGATTGTCACAGTAGGGGTGGCCAAACAACAATTCTTCCAAAAGTAGGACCTTTTATTGTACACCCGCTGCAACTTTTATACACTTTTCTGACTATACATGTCAAGGCATAATTGGTCTCTCGTTAACATAAATAATTTACAATTGGACACATAAACCACACATGTCTAAAAACAATGATTCAGCACAACAGACAGGAAATCCATTCTGTGTCACATCCTTCTGGTCCGTGTTTGCCACCTTGCCACGTGCAACAGTTCCGTCTTCAGTTCTCACAGTTCTCGCAGAGACCCCGGACCAGCTGGGGCCCCCCACACCTGATGGCTGAAATTAGTTGTGTTTTAGGTTGATTTTATACCAGATGTATGAGAGAGAAGTCTGGAGTACTGGATGTATCTTCTTGTATGTTTGTACCAGCAAAGGAAATATAGTAGAACAAAGAATAAGCACTTGTTTTATGAGGCCATAAAATAAATGAGCACAATGTCACCAAGTGCTGGACTTTGTTCAGAGTTATCTGAAAGATACAAAATCATGAGACGTGCTAGCTTAAGCAAGAAGGACATTAGTGTCCAGACACCAGTTTTCTTCCCTTCTCTTCAGCACCCTGTTTATTTCAGGAAGCCTGTGAAGTTCTGATCCTCAAAAATATAGCCTGTGTACTTCTGAGTGGAGAGAAACAGGTGAAACTGTTGATGTGGCTTTATCATGGGTTTTGAAGTAAACCAAGGTGTTTACTCTGTTCTTGCTGCTAATTGTACCCAGTTTAGAACTGATCTCTCTCAGCACAAGAGAAAAGGCACTTTTCAGCTAATCAGACAGATTTAAACAGGAATCAGGGCTTTTTTAAAGACATCACTTACAGATAGACCTGATATTGATAGTGTTGATATTGGAGGAAAAGGAGCTGGGAAAAATAATTCATAAAATTTTCAGTTACAGGTACAGTCGGGAAGGGACTTGGTACTTATGTCTACTCTTCAGAATTACTACCCTCATTTACTCCTTTATCTTGGACGTGCCTTAGGTACTGAGGTTACTGTTTGACACTGCAAATAGCTAGCATGCTATCAGTGCCAAACAAATTTTCTATCTCTGAAGTTCTGGCAGAACTCACCAAGGAGGCAGCAATCAAGCACCTGTGGCTTCCACGGGTTGGTACCAATGCCCCATCTGCAAAAGCAGGGTTTGGCTCTCCAATTTCTGCCAGTTAAAACCTCATAAAATCTGGTTTTTTCAGTCATCACTCTCTGCTAGACTATGAGTCAAATTTAGGATTTTTCATCCAAGCTCTTAATTTTCTTCACCAGCAGAACAATTTGTAAACAATGCTGAAAGTACTAAGTATGTGCTTCAGATACTCCTTTACTGATTAAGACTCACATCTACTATTACCTGACATGGGGCACAGCTGGGCACAGATATGGATGGGATCCTCTCGTCCAACCATAACACATACAAAAAAATCTATAGTAATTGTCCCATCAAACCAAAACAGCTTTCCACACATCCCTAAGATCACCAAAACCAGAACTCATCAGATATGAAAGCCCTCAGAGTGCCCATTTACCCAAACTTGGAGAGATTTTGAATGGTGCAGGACATATTGACTTCAGTTGTGACTGTCTGGACAACCGAGGATTGAGAAGATATTAAAGGGAACAGCCCCATATAAAAAAGGTAACATTTCAAAAACACCTTATTTCTGCTGGAAGCCAAGTAAATTTTCTCTACACTCATCTCCGGTGAGAAATACCCTGGAATTTCTCCCTGTGAAATGCTAACTAGTCTGCTATAAGAGAAAGCCCAGTTCACTTTGAAGTGGTAAGTATGCTTAAATTTGCTCAAAGCTTCAGTATCCCTGAGGGTCCTAAGGCCTACAAATTATTTTTATCAATTTAAAATGAAATAGAAATTAAAAACCAAACCAAAACAAAACCAATACAGCTGAAAAAAAGACGCTGGAGAGTTTTGTAACCCACTCACTCTCCCTATGGCATTCTGTCCTCAATTTGACAGCATCTTCCCTACCTTTTCTTCAGGAAAAAATTCTGCTTTCATTCAGAGTAAAGCAAAATTTGATACATGGTCTGGAAAAGGCAAAAAATATTACTGCCCTAACTCTGCCTGTTGTGCATTAGGACTGTTGGTGTGTTTGTTTGCATATTCTGCCAACAGTGTATATGGAGAGAAGCTTCAATGAAAGTGCTGTCACAGAACGACGTATTACTGCACCAAAGAGTATGATGCAGCAAAGATGCCGTGTTTCACCAGCCCCAGTGACACTGCAATGGAGACCATGGGTTACATTTTGTCCCACAAGAGGAGTGTTTAGCTGGTAGCCTATGAGGATATCAGTGCTGCCCCATCTTCCTTTCTGCTGCTTCATATTTTAGCTTTGCTGAGGCTACTGAAGATGCGTCTGTCATACTGCTGTCAGATTCTCACTTACTCTGCTAGAACAGCACAGGCTGACCCACGGGAGACCCAGTTTTCATTGCAGTTTGTGGAAACAGAAAGCTTGAGGAAGAAATGTGTCATCCAGCCAACTTGTATCAATAGATAAAGTACTGTATCCCTGTTCTTCAGCCTATGGTTATTTCTGCGTTATTCAGCTAAGTACTCCTCAAAATATTGAAAATTTTTCTAGGAAATGCTTTTCATCACCTATTTCGTTTAAGCATCTCTCTTACAAACCCTTTTTAACCTCTATACATTTGCCCTACATTTCAAGTGTTTTAGCTCTTATGGGGATGAGGATGCCATTGGCATGAGAGGGCTCAAAGGCATTCATAATCTCCCTTATTTAGGGCAAATTATATATTTATAAAATATAAAGTAATTTATACTATGTTTTGTCAAATAAAGGAACTGTTTATGGGCCAGGTTCGTATCTGGAGATGTGAGTGGGAATTTTGCTACTGCCTTGAGTTGTTTCCAGTATGGTCCTTATGCTGCACACCATATGTCTTGCAAACCACCACACAATCCCTCACCCCAAATTGCTAGTTCCTCTCTTTTTTGGGAGGAGAACTAGCAAGACTGACTCATGCGAAGTACCTTCATTGTTTATAATGAAGATTAAATATGTAATTATTTTTAGGAGTTCCTTCGTGATAGGAAAATTTAGATTTCAGACAGAGATGCCAGATGATCTTCAGAAAAAAGAATCCTGCAGGTACTGCACTCTCTCCTATTTCATGTCTCTGCACCCGCCTCTCACTGACTCCTGGCTGCCATTTTAAAGAATAGCACGGGAATTATTTCAGACATGTAAAAGATGGGGTGTGATTCAGTTTGAGATCTCAGTGGGCTGCAGGGATGAAATTGGCGATTGTGAAAAATCTTCCTACACGTTTTCCTTACATTTCACATGTCATCCCACAAAAGGAATGAAAATAGAAGAGT
The DNA here is from genome assembly GCA_013397135.1 of Pachyramphus minor. NCBI lineage: Eukaryota > Metazoa > Chordata > Aves > Passeriformes > Tyrannidae > Pachyramphus > Pachyramphus minor. The sequence goes on along the minus strand of VYXB01007067.1, from coordinate 368,620 downwards.
CCATTTTACTGAAACTGTGGAAAGTATAGAAATCAGAAAGGTGAGTAAAATGTGCCAGAATGCCTCCATTTTACACAAACCGTTCCAGAAGAAACAGGGAGCAGTCGTCTACCATGCACAACAGTTCTTAAAATCTATGTCAGTAGACCTTACAGTATGAGAGAAATATACGACACTAATCCAGTTCTTTATTATGTATCATGTGCAATCAGTGTGCTTAGTATAGAGAAATAATTCAGAAAGAACAAGATCACTCCCAAGAAAACACAAAAAAGCTAGAAGTGGAATCAAATGGCAATTAAATAAACAGCATTTGAACTTGTGTGAACTGGCAGATCAATATTACTGGAGTTTTGAACAAGGTACTTTTGAAGAAGATTTGAGGAGAGTGAGGGAGTTGTCCCATGGACTGCAATAAGGAAAAGAAAGCATCAGAATGAGTGTGTGGAAAGGACTTTATTCTGCAATGACCTCAGAGACTTATGAAAAACAGTGCGTGAACCACACTGACATCTTAAAGCCTCTCTAAGTTAGAGTCCAGCATTCTACTGGGACAACTAGGATGGACACTGTATATGAAGGCAACCAAAGATCTTGGAGGGATCATGTTAAATCTCTAGAAGCAGCATGTGTTTGTCAAGATCCAGCTTTGTGGTTGCAAAGGGTGCTAAATTTTAGAAATTCAGTGCTAACTAGGGAAGGCTACAAGAAGTTTTAATGTCTTACATTAACTTTCGCCTGAACTCTATTCAGCTCTGCCTGACTCTTTATGCAATATGGGACATATTGATATGTGTCAGTTCTGTCTGGAGGGATGTACCAAAAATATATCAATCTTGGTACATGATGAGACTGAATTGAATATTAAATTGTTATTCTACATAGGCAACACATTGCCTAGATTGACTCACACATACAAAAGGAAATGTCTGACTTAATTTCTGTGTTTTTTATGTCATTTTTGTGCATTTCTGTCATTTTAGGAAGAATATGGTCTACTTTCACATCTGAAGCTTGTTCCTTGTGAAAGAGAAACAGTGACATCCTGTGGTTCAACTATAGGAAAAGCATATATTTTAACATTACCCTTTCTTGAATGTATTTTCTCTTTTTCTGTATAACTTAGCAAGAACAATCTAAATTTTGGCTATGAAAAAACAAGATTAGGTAGACTCAAACAACACTTTACATGTGCAGTAAGCTTTCTGTATATGTAAGATTACAGGCATCAGGATATTGAAGACATTTAATAAATGTGAAATTTTAGTTTCATGCTAATCAAAACCGACTAGAGTTATTTTAAAATAGGTGATGATAATACTAATAAAAGAAAATAAATTAGATAAAAATTTAAAAATAGATGTGAAAAGTGGCTTTTGAAAAACAAAGCCACATCAGACCTAGAATCTAGCCCTTTCTTTCATAGGCACCTTTAGCACTTACTGTCTTTGGAAATACTTTGATTATAGCTGTTACCAGAATGTATTTGAAGGAATAGAACTTATTCAGAATATGATGACATATCTCTAGGGCAAGCTGAGAGCACTAGCAAATGTAATAATTGAGCAAAGAATGGTCATATTCATGCAGAAAAAAAAATTATTCTCATATATTGATTTAAAAGGTAATTTCCTTACATGAGACCCTTCTACACTACATTCTTTTGGTCATTAGGGAACTTCTGATAACCCTGTACTGATAGAAAGAGTATCTTTAGACAGAGTTGTAACAATTTAAGATAATGTACCAAAAATGATACTAACAGAACTCTGCAAAGACCTTGCAATAATATCAGAATCATATTTCTTTAGAAGAAAAGAACTGTAGAATTCTTTCTCTTTGACATAAACTTAGTGTCATATACTGGTGACATCCCTAAGAACTTGTTTAAAGACTCTATTTTATTTTCAGATTTATAAATCAGAAAGATTATTTCTGCAGTTGTCTTCATATTAGATTCATACTCTGGCTTTTTTTCCCCAATATATTTTACCCTCTTTGCATATTTAGCAGTTGTGAGGTTGTCCCTTAATTAAAATTAGTTTGCTTTTATTAAGATTTTCAGAGACACATAGTCACTAGAACTGTTACATTATGGCTCTCTAGTTTCTGCTACAGCTCCTGACAGTGGCAGAAACAAAGAGCAAATGTTCTCCTGTCCCCTGACTTCTCAAATACAAATGGCCAAGTGGAGGGGTGACAGTGACGAAGAATGAAGTTGGAACAGAAACCAAACCTGTTCAGACAGAAAGGCTGAAACGTATTTCTTGAGCATAAATTATTTTCTCCAGGGCTTCAATTTCATTGCTTTTTTCCCCTTGAATGCAAAAAAATCTCCAAAGGCAAAAGTGTGTTTGTAGGAAAGAGGACACGTTGCCACGATGTTGATGCTATACATGATGCAGACATCCCTGATGGAAGATGAGAATACCAAGCCTTAAGCTGTAAACAAAACATTGTTGACAATTGATTATTTCTTACCTTTCTTATCATTCAAAAGGAACGCACCCGGACAAGCACTTTTTAAAGATATAAAGCAAAAAAAAACCCAAAAAACTCTACATAAAGCACAGAAATTGTTCACTGAAATTGTTAATTTCAGAGACAAAAGAATATGCCATCTAACATTTGCATGTATTTCATTATGTTTGACTGGCATATGGTGATCCATAAGCTTGCTGCTAATATAGAGCCTGCATTTTTTAATTAAATTGATGGTCTTAAAAAAAGTACCTAGTCTCCTGAGTAAGGTATAATCTCTTCAATTTTGAATATTGCATGGTCTCACACCAGCACTGCAGTAGTCCTAAAATTGCTTCAGCCTCTAGAAGTTGCTTCAGAATAATTTTTAAATATAGGCTTGTAAAATTACAGTAAGGGACAAAGCAAATCTATAACCAGGGATTTCCCCAAAGAAAAATGAAACAAAGAACAGCGCAGGCTATAATTCAAATTGTCAATTAGATTTGACTCAGAGGAGTTTGAAAATTAAGTTTTTAATTTCTATATATTCCTTCCACTAATCTCTTTGTGAACTTTAGACTATCAGCTGAGAAACAAAAAGAGAGGAAAACTAGACTCTTTTGAACCAGAGATTTAATAACTCCCCCAGGTCACAGTGCTCATTATAAAGGGAATGAAGTGCTGGTTCTTGGGCAACAGAGCAAACATCTGCATCCTGCAACAAGCCAGGTGCTCTAAATCAGGGCAAAACCAAGGCAGCCCAAGCAGCAAAATCTGAGCATGTCTGCTGTCTCTCCAGCTTGCCTGAGTCCCTGCTATGATTGTGTCTGCAGCTGGAGCGACCTCCTAACCAAATAAGCACACCTGGAAACACTGATGGGCAGCAGCTGTCTGGCACCCACAGCAAAATTCCCAGCAGGCATCAGGTGTTTGCCTGACTTTTCCTAGGGGAGCTGGATGCATGTGCACTGTGCAAGCTTTAAAATGTCATTGTTAGTTTGTGTGTCAGTGAATAACATTTAGGTCTTGAATTGAAATGACAAGGGAAAGAGACATTCTCCAAGAGGTTCTGTTATTGGCAAAAAAGGCTCACCACTATTCTATTGTGAATTTCCTTTCTGTAAATCTTTTAAGTCTTTCTCCTTGTGAACAATAAAATTTTACCTATACACACAGCTGACAACCATGCACATCTAGTCAGTATGAGCAATGCTTAATCTCCATTATATTCTCTTTCCCAGACATTATTTTACCATTGTACAGAACTGATTTTCACACGTTTCTTCAAATACTTCTGTATAACAACAGTTTATACGAACTGCTTATCTTCTCTGTTCTTCCAAGTCTCCTCATCAAAACTATGTACTACCTGCTTCCTGGCTCCCAAAATGAAGTGTTCAAGATAATCACTATAGGAAATGCCTGTTTACACAAAGGTTTGTATAACTATACACTCTTTAATATCAGCAGTGTACGTACAGGACTATTCGCAACCCTGCAGATATCCTCATGAACAAAAGCTTTCACACTTGAACGTTTGCAAGTCAAAGGCAGAGAAAATACCACCAAAAGCTGCTTTTATGAATGGGGATCATGTGGTTTTATTTTACTCCAAAGGTTTATGCATCTGGGAGCTATGCTGCATTGCTTGAATGGTGCATTTTTGCTTTGATATTTCATTCTCAGCTTGGTCCAGAAGTCATGTATTAAACAATTACTTTCTTTCACTGGGTGAACAAACCATTGGTTTTGTTCATGTTGTCTGTATCCCAGTCCATAAATGCACAACAAGTATCTTTCTACTTCTACAAAAATCACCATTTGGGTAAATCATACGTAAGAAAGAATGTTCCCCATTTATCTGAGTTGTGCCAGGCGTGTCCTCTTTTTACCTCCATGATGAATTTTAGGATGTAGGAAGTCTAAAAGCAACCAGAAGTCCTACATTGTGTACATGTGTCATATGCCTGAGCCCCCCAGTAGCTTATAGACTGTGCAGATGACAGTGTAAATGCTGTGTGTACTGGATCCATCTGACTATGTGTGCACAGCTGCATAGCACATGCACAGTACATCAGTAATGCTGAGGTTGGGATGCATTTCCAGTCCATGTGTAGGCCATCTGGGTGGCTCATGTACTTCTGTACTTCTGGTCAGGAAACCCTTGTCACAAATACAGCAGTCGTAATCTAATCCAGGAGCAGATCTGGAAACAAGTGCCAATCACAGCAACTCTTCCACTTCCTCCTTAAGTATGTATTAGGCATTGAAGCTGAGAGACGAACTCCTACCGTACACACCTCACTGAATTGTTGCCTTTATGCGTCTTGTAACATTGTTGTTTGAAAGGTTTTCCAACTTTTCCAGTTTTAATTTATTGTGACTTCAAAATTTATTAGCTCTGCATCATATTTTAAAGGTGCCTTAATGAAAGGAAATATTTAATGCATTTATTTGCTAGAGACTGTAGTTGGCATTCCCAGAAGGGTTTTCCATCTTCCTAACCATCTGAGAGACAGCAGCAGCTTTTACGCAGGTAGACGCAGTTACTACTCTTGTATGCAGAGACTGGGATGGGTTGCAGAGAATCAGTGAAATGCAACACCTCCAGCAGAGCCTAACTGTGTACTGCCAAGGCCAGTTGGAAACCCTTTGCCACACTGAAAGCCTCCTGTAAATGATTTGGCTTGTCTTTGGCCATTTCACTGGATTACTTGATATAAACACTGAGCATTTGTTGCTTGCTGTTACACAGTGCTCTCCAATTAGTCATCCACAAATTAGTGGTAAAAGTAAACTAATGCTTTGCTGGTCTTTCCCACCTCCTTGCTTTTTTGCTTACTGATGAGAAGAACCTGCTGGTTATGGATGAATGAGTTTTTCTCAGAATTTCTGCTTTTTTTCTCAGGGTATTGTCTGCAAAACTGGATTGTGGTTTTAATGCAACCTTGGTCTGCATTTCTGTACTGTAAAAGAGGTTCAGATTTGATTTAACCTTTGCCTACATTTACGGTGATTTTTGGACAAGATTTTTTTTCTTAAATGGTATTTAATACTTCAGGTTACAGAAAGGACTTTCAGCCTTAGAGTCATCTGAGAAAATAGATTTGCTGGAGTTACAATTATTCATCAGCCTTTCCAGGAAATAAGTACCAGTGCAGAGCATGGCACTGCATCTAGATTTATGTCAGCTGGACATGTTACAAATTTAACTAAAAAACACTATATGCACACACATACAAATGCGTGATGCATTTAAAGAAAAATCAGGCGGTTTGATGTAGGTTAATAAGCACTCAGATGATATTACAGTAACATTGTTATAACTCATCCTACAAATTTTAAGGCTTTGCAAATCTAGAGCTACCAAGGCAATCTTGACTGTGATCCATATCTCCTTAAGTCACCTGGCTGTATTGCAATAGACTATCTGATCACTGTCAGTAAGTTAAATGTCGGTACTGCAGAGATGTGAATTTTCTTTCAGAGATGGTACATTATGCCTCCCAGCATGTGCAGCAATGGTAGTAAGTCAAGGGATAAAAACCAAGATATGTTGCTTTCTCCTCTTGGCAGCAGAGATTTGAAAGCTTTGGTAATGCTATTTCAGAGTTAAGAGTAGTCTCAATAGCTCCACATCTTTAGATATTCATCATTGTTAGAGCACATTGATCAACAACATGCACACTTTCTGGAAAAAGTGGATCTGGTGTAGCAGGAGGCAGGATACTTAATTGGTTCTGATAGTGCTGTTGGTGAATACATAAGCAGTAAGTGTTGATAGAAGATCAGAATTACTTTCTGTAAATTAGCTACTATATTTTGAGATGATTTGTGTCTGAACAGCAAAGACTACTATCTGGTAACACATAAGGTAGTCCTTGGGAAGTTCAGCAAGGGCACATGCAAAGTGTTGCACCTGGGAAGGAACAACTCCATGCACTACTACGTGCTGGGAGCCACCTCACTAGAAAACAGCATTGCAAAAGGAACCTGGGCGTCCTGCTGGACACTGAGTTGAACATGAGGCAAAAATGTGCCCTTGTGACAAAGAAGACAAATGGGCTGCATAAGGCAAATTACCATTACCAGCAGGTCAAGGGAGATGATCCTGCCCCTCTGCACAGCACTGGTGAGGCCACCCATGGAGTGTTCAGACCAGTTCTGGGCTCCCCAGTGTAAGAGAGACATGGACATACTGGATAGAGTGCAATAAAGGGTCATGAAGATGATTAAGCACCTGGAGCACCTGTCCTATGAGGAAAGGCTGAGAGAGCTGGGACTGTTTACCCGGAAGAGAAGGTTCAAGGGGGAACCTCATCAATGTCTATAAATAACTCAAGGGAGAGTGGAAAGAGGATGGAGTCAGATTTTTTTCAGCAGTGCACAGTGACAGGACCAGAGGCAATAGGCACAAAGTGAAGTACAGGAGGCCCCCTCTGAACAGCACGAAACATTTTTTACTGTTAGCATGACCAAGCACTGACACAGGTTGTCCAGAGAGGCTGTGAAGTCTCTGTCTTCGGAGACATTCAAAAGCCTTCTAGACAGGGTCCTGGGCAACTGGCTCTGGGTGGTCCTGCTTGAGCAGGGTGAACTGAACCAGATGACCTCCAGAGCTCCTGCCAACTTCAGATAATCTGTGCTTCTGTGATTTTGGAAAGAGATGTATTTTTCAGCAGAAAAACTTTGCCATTTTTAGTGTCCCACCATTCATTTTAATCAAGAAGTGCGGCTGTTTGTAAGAGCTGTAACTTCATGAAGGACAAACCAACAGAGAACAATTTTAAGAAAGCTCAGGTCTCCAGATCACCATGACTCACAACCTAGCAGTTAGTCAGGCACACAAAAGGACCACTACAGTGTTTTCTTCATTGTTGTTTCTAGCCCTCATGCTGCTGGCGTGTCTACTCAGAGAAATAAGCAGCACTTATGCGTTGTGAGCATGATGAGAGTAACCCCAGGGAATGGCACCCCGGCATAAAGAACATGCTGTTTTACTTAGACACTTTTTCAGGAAAATGAAAAGAACTTAAAACAACATGTATGCCATCGAAGCAGTTTCCTTTGGATTAAAAACAGAACATTAGACACATATTTAATCAGTCTTGCTGTCCCTGGGGGTGTTAATATTTGGCACTCTCCCCTTTTTAATTAAAAGCTGGTTCTCTAGTTCTTAAATAAAACTATTCAGGAAATTTCTATGAATGCTTTCTCATATAAAATATATTTTCTGCAAAACTGAACTTTATTGCTAGGGAATATTAATAATATTCCTTGAAGTTTCCGAATCTTCATTGGGCAACATTGACTCCAAGGAAAACATTTTGCCTGGTTAAACTACTTCAGACCACAACAGTTAGACTGTACCTCATGGTCACAAAAGAGAAATGCCTTGTGGGATTTTAGTTCAGATAATACATGCCCCAGCTCTTCTTTTTTGCAAAAATTTCCATGTCTGAATTACACCATAGACAGTCCTGAAGTTGAAACATCATACAAGGTCCAATTGAACTGGAGACCCCAAACTAACAAAGGAAAAATGGGGATGCTGTATTTGAACTATGGTTCTCCTGAGGAATCAAAGTCCTTCTGAGTCCTGAACTAAAATGTTCAAGTCACTAAATTAAAATTAGATCAAAATCAAAATTCTATTTGGAAATGTTAAGGCATTTAACTTCAGTCAAAGGAATTGAAATGATCTGCTGAAATGCATTTTAACTAGTTCTATAAAAATATTGATATTCATTGTTTTCCTCTTTTTAAAAGTAAAGACAAGTAAACTCTTGGGGTTGTTGGTCTGTCTTTCTATGTGAAGCAAGGTGTACCAGAAACCTGGCCTGACCCAGAAAGTTATCTCCCAGGTTGCTAAAGTTTAAGGTCATCTCTTTCAGTTTGTTCTCCTGCGCATCCCAGAGCACAGTGTTTTATCCAGTGTTCACATAGTGAGCAAGCTCAGTAATATGTGTGACTAAAGCAAAACTTGTATTGAGTGAACACAAATCTTTCAGAAAAGCATTTGGACTTTTTTAGGCAATATCACTGGTTTTTTGGTATTGTGTTACAGTAGTTTCTTGCTATTGCTGCTCAGGGCCTGTTTCACATTTTCTTCTGACTTCATCTGGCCAGAGCTTCCAGCCATAACTCTTGCTGTGGCCATATATGTTTAATTAAAGATTACTTCAACATCCATCTTTTAATTCAAATAAACATGCTGATCCTAAAGTGTGTGAAGAGAAATTAACTCCTCTAGGTCTCAGAGAAAGTAATTTCTCTTGTTCTCAGATAATTTTTTTTATTTTCTCTTCATTTTCCTTAACTTTTTTTTCCCTATTGCTCAATCTTGTTTAAAAAGCTGACTGCAGTCCTGTGTGCCATGTTCTCATACTGGTCTGTACACACAGGAGAAAAGTAACTCCTGATTTCTACTTATTGCTGACCTGGTTGTATACCTGGGGACTTCATAAGTCATCTGGCCTCAATATCACAGCAGTAAATTGTCATGAACTTTAATGAGTTTCCATGTCCTTTTTCTTGTGTTCCCTGCTTATAGCTACAGTTCCTTTCCAATACTTTCCAACTGTACTAGGGCTCTCTACCTTTTTATAGAGTACTACAAATTTACCATACAGGAATAAACTTAATATATTCTATGATCCAAAAAATAATCTGAACTTTTTTTTTTTTTAATAAAATATAGAATATATGAAGAAGTGTGGAGGGGTCCACAATCTTCGCTCTTCTCTTTTTTTTTTTTGACAGAACAACACAAAAGCTGACAGAATGCATTCAGAGTAAATGGCAGTGGATGTAAGTTTTCAATTTCTTCTATTTCTTCCCTTTTTTTCTCTTTTCTTCCTTTTTTTTCTAGTCAAATTCTCCCCCGACCTTTTTTTTTTCCAGAAATTTATTTAATATGCAAATATGATCAACTCTAGAACAAGTGAAAGAAGAAAAAAAAGCATGGAATGGTTTTCCATAGGGAAAGTAGAACCTATGTTCTACTTTATATTTTGTGGAAAGACACAATAAAAAGGAATAAGTACCAAATATATAGGACCTCACCTAGAAAATCAGACTGGAGAATCTAAGAAGAAAAAGAGATTTGTAAACTCAGACCTGCCCAGATCAAAGAAATTCTTATGTATCTTCTCAGAAACAACTGTGTTTCGGTCAGTGAAGGCAGAGAACTGGAATACCCTAGGGTCCTTGCCTGGTCTTGCAGATTGAAGTGGGAGCAGAAGAGAGCACTTCAAATTCTTTGCAGCTGGAGACAAACAGGTCAATGCTCCAGAGGGGCTCAAGGCTAGCAAGAGGACAAGAACCCTCCCTGACCTAACCCTTAAAGTATAAATACCAGCAGTTGAGCTTGCAAAGTGGCTCTTCTCTGGAAGGGGATCTAAAATTATGACAACCCTGATAACACCTCAATGACCCCCAGAGCAATCCTGACTTAAGTTACTGACAGCAAGAACTCTTTCCATGTACTTTCCAACTTTGCAATCCAAACCAACTCTGCTTTCAAACCTTGTTCCTTTAAGACTTGTCTCTAATAAAGCCACCAAAAAAACCCCCATAGATTTCAGTAAATACAAAATTTCACCCACTGTAAATTTGTGCTATACCACTGTTAATAAAAACTCTATGATCACATTCAGTTACAGGTGAAAAGAACCCAGGTCCTTTCTATTGTCCTTGGTTCTCCATCTGACAGGGATCAAAAGCAGCAGCAGGGTCTCACTAGTTACACAGCAATCAAATGGTTTATGAGAAAATATACCCATGCAAGGCAGTGTTCTTGCATTCCTGCTTTTCAGATGAAGCAACACAAAGCTGACAGACAGCTAAGAGTACACTCCTTAGCTTTCAGTAATCAAAGTACTCAAAGGGCATGCAAATAAAAGAAGGCGATGTTCCAAACTTTTTCGTGCCATGCACATACAAGAAGCTCTCCTTCTTCACGCAGTGTCGTCAGAAAGTGGCCCTCCAGAATTTATTAGACCAGTTCTCTTGTACATCAGCTGGGAACCAAACTGCTTTTGTTGGCACTTTTAAATTTTAAAGGAGCAGCATACTGTTTATATGTGACTTCATGTGTATCTGTGTCTATGTGTGAATGAATCTATGTGGAAAAGCTTAGTGTAAAGCTTGGAATAATAATTTGAATATTAAGCAATAGAAGCAAAAAATAAGCCCACTTCCTTCACTGAAAGAAAAGTATGACGAGGAGCAAAACCAAAAGCCATCCTTGACCCTGCTTTTTGGATGCTGGCTCTGAACTGCCAATGGCCATTACATCAGACAAGCCATAAGCCTAAGCCAAAGTCTAAAGCGTTATAAGGTCAGGAAGGTAAAAAGAATCAGGGCCAGTGCAAGCTTTATAAGTCTGTAAAGAATTTTAAGGCCATATGCTGCTTAACAGGCACCAGGGTAGAGGGAACGTGAGACTGGAGAAATATGATCTGTAGATCAAGTCCTAGTAACAATTCTGGCAGCAGCAACATTCAAAACCATCTGCAGCCAGTTTAGCAAACAATCTGGAACACCACCAGGAACAAATTAAAATAGTCAATCCTGGAAGTCATGAAAGCCCGTATGAACAAGCGCCTGAGCAAATGAAATGGTGTTTTCATGAGAATATCTTGCAATATTCTCAAAAACATCAAAAGATTTTTTTTTTTTCCCCTCTCTTTCATGTGAAGACAAAAAGCTGAAAGGGGAGTCATATGGGTAAGCAAAGAGAAACACAATTCGGCACCGGAGCTCCAAAGCAATCAAAATGCCACAGATTTCACTGGCAGCAATATTAATACAAGTCAGGAAGAGTCCTCCTGTACACTGCAGGGCCTCAGACCCGGATATTCCACTACACTTTGCAGCACATGTTGAGTGCAGGAGCTGGGAAGCAAATGTGCTGAGGAATCCCACGGAGAGGGGTGTGGGTGAGAAAACTGGCTAGCATATGCCGTGCTCTGACATGTAGCAATTGAACTCTCACTACATGGATCTCATTGTGTAGCACCTCCCCCAGCAAGTGAAAAAAAACCAGTGCATGTGTGTAAGAGGTTAGCAGTTTAGGATGCAGTGCCAACAGGAAACGGAAAAAGGGAGAGAAGTAGAAAGCCAGACAGTTGTAGAAAACTGCAAGGAAACACAACTCCATTAATGCTATCCAGTGAGAAGCACAGCCTTGTCAATTGTCTGGGGTGGCAAATTTTCAAAGAGAAGAACAAGAGCGTGCTTTCACAAAGGCCCACACACTGGACACAGCACAGTCTGTTGTGGACTAGATTAACTCTTTTTGAGGAACTTCTCTCTGCTAAATTTCACTCCAGGCACAAGAGGCAGCTCCCACTCCTGCTGCTCTAGCACCATGCCCTGCTCTTCTCCGGAAGCGAAAGCAAAGGCCTGTGAAAGAGGGGAAGGTTTTCAGTCAAGAGTTAGTCTGGATTTTTCTGAATTAAAAGCAAAGCTGAATTCAGTCCAAATCCCTGACAATTCAGATTCTTGCTATTTCATTCGAAAACTAGGAGCTATTGGAGAGCTCTTTTCACAGAGCAGTTTGACCCACCAGCACACAATGGAGACAGAGAACATACGAACTGGGACAGGTTCTTGTTCAGATACTGCAGGATGCAAACAGGCAAACTTCATGCATTGTCTATAAAAGGAATATTAGCATGATATTAGCTTGGTTTTGAGCAAGCCAGAGGAAAACATAAGAACAAAAAATTAATTTCAAATTAATCCTGCTGTGACTCTTGTTTTAATCATTCTCATCTTAGCTTTGTTACTCCAGAATTAACAGATATTAAAGCAGAACTGTGTCCACTTTAATTGCAAGTATAATTCCTATCTTCTTTGCCTTTGACTAGCAAAGGTGAAACTGGACCCTTGGTCCCAGTCCTGAGGAGGGTAATGTTCCAGTATTGCTGGCACAAGAGCAGAGCTGTGATGGAGCTGACTCATTCCCAAGCCTGGCTGCTCCTTTACTTTGCCCAGGAGAACAGTGTTAAGCCCACAGCAACTCAGGACTGATCTCACACTGCGTGATTGTCTCATTGCCATTCTCTTTCTGTTGGTTATGCTGTGACCATTCTTAGTCCAGCCCTAACTCTGCAGTCAGAGCAAAATAAAATAAAATAAAAAAGTGATTTGTATCCAAGAAAGTATTTTCTGACAGTCTGGGGCAGAGGAGGGGAAACATGGCAGACACTTATAGAATACCATTGCAATTTGTGTATCGAGGCTTTTATTAGCGAAGCGGATGGCAGGCAGCACTCCGGGCTGATGGAGCTCACAATAAAAAGCCATAGAGACTGTTCCCTGGCTTTTTAATTGTCTTTTCTAAATCACCCATGATATGGATTCGGGAATTAAGTGGTTTAATAGCTGACTCAACCGAATGGTTTTGATGGTGGTTTTATTCAAATGAAGGACAAACTGCGCCCGCAGCGCGAGCGGCGAGGGGCTGAGAGGGGAGCGGGGGGGGTGGGGGGTCTCCCCTGCGGCGGCGGCGGCGGTCGCGACAGCAAGGACAGGGCGCCAGGAAGAGCTTGTGCCCCACGCAGAGCCCGTTTCCCCCCAGGGCCGGGGCATCTGCCGGGCGGGCGGGCCCGGGCTGTCCTGCTCCGCCGCTGTCCCCGGCCATAGCGAGGGTGGAGCGGGCGAAAGGGGAGAGGGCCGCCCTGGCACTCTGGGACACAGCCCTGCCCCTCCTGCCTCCCCCCTGCGGGTGGAAGGAGCCGGACAGGGCTGAACCCAGCGGACAGGCAGCTGCCCGAGCCTCATGGCAGGCAGCAGCATCCTTGCAGATGCTGCGGGGCAGCCCGGAGAGACGGACAGGAGCAGACGTCACGTATGTCGCTCCCCGGGCCTCCGAAACACCAAGATGGCTCAATCATAGCGAGCAAGGCAGCAAAGACAGGTTTAAAAATAGAAGGCAAATCCCATACTCGTTCTCGTCTCGTATCCCAGCTCCTTTCATATCCAAATTTCAGCTCATCCCTATACCCCATAGTAGCAAAGTTACCAACAACACAAGCCCACACTTGCTGGGGTTGATACCAGAGCAGACACAGAGAGCAAGACGTGAGCCAAGAAAACACCTGGTGAAGGCCAAAAGTCCAGCTCATGCACCCTGTCCCTGTCTCTGTCCCTGTCTTCCCCTGCAGGAGGGAGGCAGTATTTGGTCAGAAGGGTCACCAAAGATGGGCATCTAAACTTCGGCATAACCATCTGGCTAAAGCAGTGTTGTGTATAATCAATAGGAAACTCTAGATTCCCCTGCAGGCCCCCAGAGAGGAGGCTAATTAGATGCTTCAACTTGCCAGAAAAAATCTGCCTCTGGAGGGTCTTCAAAGCGTCTTGTCCTTGGTCACGTGTTTAGGGAATACAAGAACTGAGTTTAGCTGGACTGTTTCATTAGGTACCCACAGCACTAACCTACATTCATACATCTACAGACATGCTGCATGCATGAGGAGCAAACAAGAGGAGCTCCTCATGTGGCCGCCTTGGCCCAGTCCCAGAAATTTGACTTCACTGGCATAGGTGAAACCTGGTGGGATGAGTCCTGTGCCAGGAGTGCCCTCTTAGATGGTTACAGGCTCTTCAGGAGGGATAGGCAGGGCAGAAGAGGTGAAGGGGTGGCACTGTGTGTAACAGAAGAGCTAGAATGTATGGAGCTCACAGCTGGCAATGGCACAGTTCAGGTCCTCTGGGAAAGTATCAAGGGGCAAAGAAATAATGCCATTGTCATTGCAGGAGTCTGCTATAGACCTCCCAGCCAGGACACTGACGTTAACACTGATGAATTATTCTCCGAGGAACTAAGGGACACTTCCAAGTCAACTGCCCTTGCTTTTGTGGGAGATTTCAACTTACCGGAAGTTGACTGGAAGCATCACACATCTGGTACAAGCTGGGCCAGAAGATTCCTAAAAAACCTGGATGACAACTCTATAGAACAGGTCATAAGGAAGCCCACTTGGAATGGTGCCCTCCTTGATCTGCTGCTTGTCAACATATTGGATTTGGTGAGCAAAGTGGAGTTTGGTGGGGAACAATAAAAAGAATTTTGTCAGATATATTAATGATAACAGGCAGTATAGAAATATCATAAGCCCGTTACAGTATGAAGATGGTCTCCTCACAAACAGGGACAGAGACAAGGCAGAGGTGTTTAACACCTTTCTTTGCCTCTATCTTCAACACGGATGATGGACTAAGGGGATCTCAGTGACCTGAGCTAGAGGACCATGACTGTGAGAATGATCAACTCCCAGTTGACCCTAAAATTTTGCTGTTCCAGCAGGATTCCTACAAATCTATGAGTCCTGATGGGATTCATTCCAAAATCCTCAAAGAGCCCACTGATGTCGTCACAAAACCTCTCTAGATGACTTTTGAGCAATATTGGGAATCCGGAGAGGTCCCAGCCGACTGGAAGCTGGCAAATGTCAGGGGATTGTCCTGCTCTGCTCTGTATAGGGGCAGCCTTGCCTTGAATACTGTGAGCAGTTTTGGGCACTGCAATATATGAAAGATATTAAGCCATTAGAGAGTGTCCAAAGGAGGGCAACGCAGATGGTGCTGGGCCTTGAGGGGAGGCGACATGAGGAGTGGCTGAGGTCACTTGGTCTGTTCAGCCTGGAGAAGAGGAGATTGAGGGGAGACCTCATTGCAGTTACAGCTTCCTCATGAGGAGAAGAGGAGGGACAGGCACTGATTTCTTCTCTGGTGACCAGTGACAGAACTTGAGGGAATGACATGCAGTTGTATCAGGGGAGGTTTAGGTTGGATATTAGAAAAAAGTTCTTCTCCCAGAGGGTGTTTGTGCACTGGAACAGGCTCCCCGGGGAAGTGGTCACAGCACCAAGCCTGAGAGAGTTCAAGAAGTGTTTGGATGATACTTTTGGGCACATGGTGTGACTCTTGGGGATGGTCCTGTGCAGGGCCAAGAGCTGGACTCCATGATCCTTGTGGGTCCCTTCCAACTCAGCATATTCTGTAATTCTGTGATTATTTCCAAACTTAAAAATTTCATACTTAAAAAGATTCATACCTGCATCTATTTTTTCTTTTTTGAAAGTACAGAGGACTTGAAACCAACAGTATAAACTTTTGAAAATAGAGATGAGTTCTGTTTCTCATTTTTTCTGTAAGGCTCCTGATCCACTATAAAATCCAGCAGGCTACAGGGAAAAAACCATTTTTCTCACAATTTCTAAATCCCCAGTAAATTAATTAAAGAAGCAGAAATAAAGATAGAAATGCTTAATCACTTTTACTCGATGTCATTGTATCATTTTATTCACAACAGAAAGGCACAAAACTTTGGAAAGATAATAAACCACAGTATTTAAGGCAGATTCCATCATTTGTGAGATATACTGTCAGGAAGAAGACATAAAATGAATTGGGAAAAAAGAAAGAGGGGGAACCATATCTGGAGTTCTTACCATTTTTCTTGGGAAGGATATCCTGCTTATAACTTTCAGCATGAAATGGCCAGCATCAAAGAACCAGGACTTCCCCACAAAAGAACCAGGATTTCCTCCCCTCTCTTTAAAGAATTGTATTTTCACATACTTTCTGTATATGTTGAGAAAGGATGAATTAACTGTGGATGCTTTTAGGGCTCAAATGGATGCCACAAGTAAGATTAGGCAGGGCTGTCCCGCAAGTGATGATCAGAAGGGAGTGTGTTCCCACACCTCACAGATACACAACACAGAACAGATGCAGAACAGATACAACACAGATACAGAATTCCTCACCAGTCTTAAGAGATAATTGAGGTCCTCACCAATCTTAACAGATAATTGAGATTTTCATACCCACAGGAGAGGGGAATTGGAAATCCCAGTGGGACATTTGTGGACGATTGAAGTCAACACCCCAAAATACACAACTGGGTAGCTGCAACAGCTGCATTCTGTGTTCATAGAAACACTTCATGAATCTTAGGTAAAATTCTGAATGTGAATGCAAAAGAGTATTCTTTATTCCTTATTATATTTTCTTAGTGAAATAGTTTTATTTCTAGGAAAATATTAAAATAATTTAAAATTACTGTAATTAAATACTTATTGATTAGGAAATATACTAATCATAGTATTTCAAGTGGAAAATTTGTTCTATGGAAGAAATATCCATTGTTTTCTAAAATTGTCCTAGTTTTCTGGCCCCCAGGAGGAACATTATGACTTGAACTATTCAGAGGTCTGCTATTGAGTAACCACCTTATATCACTGTTTCTCCTGTGTACTGGCATCCATCAATCAAAATCATCACCATCAGTTATCTGGTAAAATAAATAATACTGTTATTGTAATAGCATATGATCAATATCTTCTGCTTTGAAGATAAATCTCATTTCAGTAAAGGCCTTTCAGACAGCAGGAGACTATTACTCTAAAAAATATTCTGTTTCATTCAGATTACCTCTTAATTAAAAGTTTATGGCTCTTCTATTAGAAGTATGTTCAGGAAGGAAATTCTGCATGTAAAGCCAAAGCTAGCTAACTCTGTGGTAGAAACAAAAGGAAGACAGAAAAGCTGCTTCCCACTGTCCTTGGTTCCAGATGCTGCCTACTTGTTATCCTCAGACTCCCATTCCCAAGGATGATGCTTCACACAAGCTATCTAGGTAGGCTACTTATAGGTTCTGATCTGTATCTATATCTCCCAGCCAGATATGTCTTTAAAAGTGGATTTTCCACCCCAACCTAACTTTACTTCAATCTAAATTAAAACTGTTAAAACAAAGACAACATTTCTACTAAAACAACGAAAGCAATATCTCAGAAATTGCTTCAGAAAAACTATTTCTCAATTAACTGGGAATATTTTGCATAAGCTTGGAGTCTTTACTATTTTTAATGGAAACTAGAGACAGCTTGGAATTAAAAAGTCACTTTAGAATCACCAACACACTTATCAGTGTTTCTGTGGACTCGTGCAGTAATCTTATGCAAGAACTTTCCATTTAATTTTTTTTCTCACATCCTCTAAAGTTCCTACTGGCGAGAGAGAAGTCCCACCCCTTGAGCAGAGTGAAATTCTGCCCAGCACAAAAATCAGTGACAAAAAAAATCTATTGACTTGGATTGGGTAAGCACTAGTCTGCAACAACTGGAATTTCCATCACTGTAGTCATTCTTCTTGTGAATATTTCACAGGTTAATACCATAGCTTTGTTGTTTTCTTACAAAGTCCGCTTTGTTGTAAAATGGTCCCCATAATATTATAGAGTAGAATTATTTTATATGAGAGTAGGATCAGTCAAAAATTATTTTTTCCCCATAGGAAATGGTAGGAAATCCATATGAAGATCACAAAAAAGAGGATTAGCACTGTGAAATTGAAATAATTTATACAAATGCAGGTTTGCAAAGAGGCTGTGGCTCTGAAAATTTACAGCAAGTGAAAAGGTGTGTATCAAGTATCCAAACTCTCCTTCCAGACAGTGAAATGGGGACAATTCATCTTTCCATTAGACAACTCGCATGATATATCTCCAATTACTTCAAAGATATAAATGGATATAAAGCTTAGGGTACTCTATGAGATTTCAAGACAGCTTTAATTGATTTCAGTGGGAACTCCTTTATGTATCTAAGGGGAGAATTCAGCTGTTCATATTTAAAATGCAGAATCTCAACATACTTGAAAAAATGTTGCAAAAATCTGAAAGAATGATCAGCTTAATTTTTTTCTCAAGAGAAATGAGAATGCTGCAGCTTACATGGCATATATAACAATAATTTGAAAAGATGGGCATTCACATCAACATGGATGTGATTTTTAAGTGCAGTGATGCAATGTGGATAGGAGGCTTGTATCTCAGATCAGAAAGAATTCCTGAATTTATTCCAGTTTCATTCCGGATGGATTTCTGAAAGATATAACAAAGCACATTGGGACAGTTAAAGGTTAAGGACTGCTGCTTTTTTTTTTTTTTTCTTTTCTTTGTAGCAGTTTGGTAGGCTGACTTGTCTTGCCCTCATGGCTCTCTGCAAGGAATGTCAATGCATAGGTAGTAATGAGCAGCCGTTAGAGTCTGGCAATTTCAGCCAACTGAGAAAAGTAGTGTGTTGTCCATCAGTATTATAGGGAATTCATTTTGGGAATGGAGAACCTGTATCTCCCTCAGTTCAAAATACTCTCTCCACTTTTTTCCTTCAGTATGAGGAGGGGAGAAGCAGCAGCACTACAGACCCCTCTAAGGAGTTTCAAAGCCACGTGTTTCTTGGCTTTGGCAGGATGGCTGCAGGGGAGTGCTAAGGGGCTGAACTGTGTGATAGCCAGGTAGATCAGCACTCCTTAGCACATGAGTTTGTGCATTTTATTCTCTGAAGATGCCAAGTCAATTGGCACTAGGGGGGCATGCAGTAGTTTTTACTTTCTGCTATTATGTTTTTCTCAACATAATCTACAGCCAGTAGAATTACTCCTTGATGTCAGTATGATTAGTGTCTGTTGGGCATTAACTGAAGCAAGTGCACTCTGTTTAATTTCAGACTTGCCAAGGAACTTTATTTCATGCTATGTTTTTCTTGCAAGAAAATCCAAACAGTATTTTAGAACGAAAGCTTTTTTGTCCCATTTCACTCTCCTGCATTTAGTCACTTGACTGTCTTTAGCTCACTGCAGCCTCACAAAATCTCCTTTGGGCAGTGGTAGCATAGTTAAAAGCTCAAAGATTTATGACTTCAATTGTTTAGCTTGCTGGCAATAATGCATCATGACAGAAGCAATTGTTGGAACAGGCAGCTATGATACCACTCTTTTATGAAAAACTGTAGTTGGAGATAAGGAAGGCGAAAGAAGTCTCTTGTGAATATTATTATCCTCTGGAAATTATCCCAAAAAGATTTGCAGTTTCTCTGTAGACTATGGCTAGAGTTCATTGATCCAGAGACTATCATTCTGAATAGAGATTAAAAACAGATGGCCATAGATCTTGGCTTGGCTACAAATCTCAAAAGAAATGAGAGGGAGTACAGTGGTGGCTGACCACAAATGAAAGCCTTGAAGGGATTCTTCTTTTTTTTCCTTTAATTCCCTATTTCATTCCTCTATAGTTTTATACAAAGTCCATTGTACTTAAAACTCAAATAATATCAAAACAGAGAAGGTATGCAAAGTATATTGAAGTAGATCAAAATTATACAAAGTATCCTAAAAATACACTACAAAGTCTTTTATGTGGGGCCTTTGTTAGGTTATTGTGCTAGTGCAGTGAATTGTCAATGAAAAGGGGCTTTGTATAAACTGACTTGAACTGATGGTAATCTACTTGCTTTAGTGGCTCGGGTCAAGTGAAGAGAATGTATGAATTATGTGCCCTCATAACAGTGATAAATACACTCTATGAGCGAAGACAATACAGAGGATGGCACCCTGAATATTTTAATTGTCATGTCAAAGTACTTGTTTTCATTAACATATGCATGTGTGCATATTTGTTAATACAATAACAAAATGCCAGTCCTCAAGCATATAAGTGCAACTTCATAGATCAAGATTTTCCTACTCTTTTTTCATAGTTTTAAAGTGTTTTTATTTTGCAGTGCCATTCAATTTTTTTGAGTAATAATTTCCTTTTTCTCTCCTCTGAATTAACTGAAATGGGGAGCTGAAATTCTGAAATTTTTCGTGAAATAAAAATTCAGAAAACCTTAGTACATGCTTATTGAAGAAATTTATATTGGCAATCTATCCAGTGTTGTTTTATTCTAATCCCAATAATACCATTCTAGCAAGATAAAAATCACTCAACTTCAAATTGTAAAACTTCCAAGTTTAGATATTTCATTTCTATTTTATGTTATATTAAGATCTGCTTTAAATATGGCATGATATCCAATGCATTTGAACAGGATAGTAAATTAAACCAATTAAAGAATAAATCAGTCTTGGTTTTACTTTTTTCATGGTACATTTTCTCATAATCAATTGATTAAGTATTTTGAAAACAGTGAAATCACAATTTTATCAGGAAGCTGTTTCATATAATTGTTTTCAGGCAGTGCTACTCAGATAGCAAGTCACTAATCTGGTCAGTCAGTTAAGTACCCATAGAGTTTGTTATTCAGTTTTAGTTCAGCTTTTTAAAATATTTTCAAACACAAATTGAGTGCAAAGAGTTTTCAGCAGGAGCCTACTTAAATGCCAACAACTTATTGGAATCAATAATGGTAATTAGGATTACAAAAACAATATTTTTGTTATAAGTATCTAATGTAAGTAGAGCATTGTTTCTGTTCTTAGATTAAGAGCATTTTTATCTTGCATTTCCTTCCTGGAAATAGAGTTCAAGCATAGCTGTGCATGCTTCAAACTTACTATCAATGAAGTAGAGCATCATTACAGGTCTGTTGCTCAAACATTAACAAGAATTAGATACAAATACTGACCAAAACTTATCTTTTTTCAATATCGACAGCCCATGAAATACATGGACTAATTAACTGGTTACTGTTTATTAATAATGGAAGATGAAAAAAAGTATAAAATAGCTCAGTGAAAGTTCACGGGCCAGCATCAAAGTATTAAAAGGTGTAAGGCCTTCACAATCTGTCTGTGTTAGCATCTCCTGGAATGGGTAACAAGTTGGAAACACAACACCACAGAAGTGTTGGTCAAGACAGCCCCATCTTCTCAATTAAAATCTGGATCTTGTAAGCAGCTAAAACATCAGATGCAACTCAGACTGAGCCTTTGGGAGAATGTTAAGAATTTTCAGCTAAACAGCCACTGAGGCTCTTGTATCCCATGATTTAAACTTGTTTCTCCTGTAAAACTTCCAAGTTTATTTCCACAATTGTTATTTTCTAGCAACATAAAAAGATTTAATTCTCATTTACATCAATTTTCTATCAAAATATTTTACCCTGAGAAAAATTACTTTGCAACTAACATGAAATTTTACTAAAAGGCTTAAAAAATACCCATCCTTTTAATTAATAGTACAAAAATTCAAGTGAAAACTCTGTATTTTCTGTTCTGGACAAAAAACATATTTTTAAGTATTTAAAAATAATTTCAATATTATTAACATATTTCATATTTTAGGTACCGAATCAGTATAACTGGTGGAACAAGGGGTTATTTTCATTTAAACATCTTTTTTTCCCCTACCCAATCCATTCTCAAAGAATGAAAATAAAGGTTTTTTTCAGAATAAAATGTAAGAAGTAATTTGTCCTGACATACTTATCCTCTCTTTAACCAGCTCTTGTTTAGGATGCTGTTGGGTACTGTCACAATTCACTCTCTAGGCAGGGCAGGGAATACCTCAGGCATGTCAGTTCTTCTTCAGGGTTCAATACATAAATCCAGCACTTTTTCAGTGATATTTTCTGGTGGGAATGAAGTGATCTCTGGTATCTCAGGGATGCTCTGCCTTTTCTGCCACAGTAAGGCCTGGTTCCCCTCAAATCTCAGACTGGAGACAACCACACTGTTTCCTTTAATCTAGATGTGGCTACAGAAAATATTACTATGAAAATTTTGAAAATTAAAAAAAAACAACGCACTACCTCTGATAGTAAATATTTCCTATTTTCTCTCCTTTGTGACTGAATTCTGATGTAAGGTATACTAAGTAAATTTTTTAAGGACCACGGCAGATAATAACTTTAACAGATACATCAGTTTTGATGTTATAATCCACTATGTAACTTAGCTTTTAGAATATAAAAGGAGACTAAGAGACTGCCTCTTTCTAGAATATTCTGCATGTGTATGTGAAAGCTACTACTTGGATGACAATATGTTAAGATGTCAAAAAATAGGTTCCTTCAAAATACGGAGAGCAGTGCTTGTGTATTTAGGAAATGGGAGACAGTTTGAAGCAAATGTATAAAGGAACTTACTGGTCTGGTTCAGTAAGTTCGTACAAAGAATTCTAAATCTGATGTAGTAATTCTATAGCAGAATTCATTTCCTTTTCTTCTTCATTAACTGAGTTAGGTCTACAAGTCTGCGAGTGTAAGCAAGAGGTCACTCACACTGGCTGGAGAGAGTCTGGTCAATGGGAATGCATAATACATTGATTTCTCTGTTGACAAAAAGAGTTCCATCCTTCAGCACAAAATACTAGACAATTTGGAGTTCAGCTACACAGTTTTGAACTCTGTGGGGGAGCTGGACAAAAATGAAAGTCTTTCATTAAAGCAAATGTCAACCAAGTTTGCAATGCCTCTGATTAGCAAAAATGGATTTGCATGTTAGGCCTTGGAGTGCTTCCTTAAGGTCCTGTTTCCCTAATTTTCTAAATATGGGCTTATTAACTCTCCATGTACTGAATTGTTGTCTCTGGTGCACCTATGAGCACTCTTCCTCCCTGGCTGTGTTTGTTTCCAGGTGCAAAACACAGTCATGACTCAAGAGCCAAAGCAAACTCCTTGTTATCCATTCTCCTTTCTTATAACTTTTTCTTGTCTGCTTGATAAAGTATCATTTAAAAAATAATTCTGATCCCTTATCATGCTTAGTTCTGGTTTTTTAGGGATTTTTTTTTCCAATTTGTATTTCCATGCTTAGGCAAGACGACACGTGAAATTTGCATGGAGATCTCATGTGGGAGTCTGAATACTCCCCCAAGGCTCCAGACCTTTCTGATCTAGTGTCTGGCTCAGAGTATCATTTGTACAATGGTTATTTTCAACAAAAAACCCTTCTTCAATAATCCAGACTCAAATCTGAAGTGTTTATTATATGAATATTGAATGTGAACAATGAATCAAAATATACTGCTGTTAAACTCACTGCTGTATCACCATATTTTTAAAGATAAACACAATTTTTCTGTAATTTATATCTTACACACTGCACTGCCAGGCAACTGTTCAGTGAAGAGAGGCAAGGAAGGTTAACTAACAGTTCCTGTCTCCAGAAGTCAGTTGATACTATTGATTACACTGTTGGATACAGAAGGAAATGAAGCCACATTAATTTTAGTTTTGTGGAATACCCACGTTAGAGAAGGATCAAAGAGGAATGAATGCCTAATGAAAACAAGTGGAAACATTGGAAGGGAATAATTATTCACAAGATCAGAATAGAAAAAACTACAAAGGGGGCTGTGTATTTGTGTGTCCTGTAAATTATATTTCAGACTACAAAGTCTAGGAAGGAGTGAGATGTATTCAAAATATCCATTCACAGACAGAGATGCTTAGAATTACAAAATTTCAAAAAAATTTGATGGCAGAATCAATCTTACTAGACAGATATGGTAAGTCATCTAACTTCTATATCTATATCTTTACCTATATCTATATCTTCTCTATCTATATATCATCTATATCTACATATATCTTCTGCAGGAATGACACACTGGGAAATGTAACCTTTGCTTCACTCACTGACAGGTCTTTTGGACATGAAAGTCCATTTTAAGCACTACAGTGCCAGGTCAGAATATGTCTTGTTACTGTTAACCAATTGTGTGACCAATTTGAAGAAGAATGTTGCCTGCAAAGTCCATTGATGAAACTAGTGCAGCAACTTTTTTCTTTCTTTTGCTATGTTTTTGTAGGATGCAGTCTGTGCACTGATATGCAATAACCATTGAATTTATGTTTTTTGAGTGAATGCAAAAAAGCCCAATTTGATGAATTTATCATATTTTTGCATTTATTGCATTGTAGGAGAAATCAGATGGCACCACAAATGAAATAATGAGAAAGTCCTCCACAAGAATTTTAAGGGATGGAAGCGTTTTCAATCTTAAGACATTTGTATAAAGGCTTTTAGCAAAACCTCTTCCCCCTTCTTTTGGCTTTATGTCTATTTTGAATCACAACATGGCTATTTTGCTCTTCTACCCTTCTACTGTAACTGTTTTTATCTGGAAATATTTTTCATCAGATGGAAGTCTTCTGAACAACAGGGAAAGAAAACATTTTTGCTCATTCAAAAAAAACCCCACCAACAAAAACCACACATAAATCCAAAGGTTTCACTGTGGAATGAGAAAGGGTCTGATGACATTTTCTAGCAGCCAGCAAATCATGCTGTCATGCATAGGGAAAAAGCCACTAAAATATCCCCAACTAAAATATCACAAAATTATGTAGAGCTCAATCCTAGGAAGCCATCTGCCATGTGAAAGCTCCACTGCTTTCTAAAGGCGTTCGTTGCAGGCAGGTTTGCAGGACTGGACGCATAATTTGTCCCATTTAGAAACTATAGCTGTTGAAAAGAAGCCTTAATCAAAAACACTTGAGTGGCAGAAGCTGTCTGAAAAAAAGTCTGTACAGTTGGGTAAAAAAATCCACCACACACCCTCAAAAGGAGCTCATGTGGTGGTTGCAAAGGCACCACAACTACAGGTACAGAAATGAGGTACCCATGAAAGGTATGATCCTTCCATTACGTATGCATGGAAATCTGACTGCTGACAGGGAGTTTTCTGTTCTAAAAGTGTTCAGCTAAAGTTCATCCTCAATAATTGCCCTTTTCTGAATCTTTAAAAGCTAAAGGTAAATAGTGCCAGCCAATAGGGAAGAATTTTTTTACATACACTACACATACATAAAGGAACGGTGTATATGTATAAATGTATAATATTTTAGTATTGACTTCTATTTTGTTAAGAAATACCTGCTGGAAATGGTTTGAGGGCTCTGCCTTGGGACAGGGAGACAGTGAAACAGCTTCTCAGATCTTTCTCCCAGTTCTATGTTTCTGGAAGCACTGAAGCTCAAAGTGGAGGAAACAATTTGCAGAGAGACAGAAGGAGATGTGTTTTACAAATTGCAGCCTGATGAGCTCTTCAACAACATTAAACACCCATGGAGAATTACTTTAACACAAATAGTAGATGAAAAATCTTTTACGGCAGTGGTGAAAGCAAAGCCTTTGATATGTATATATATATAAAATAGATAAAATTCTATTAATTTTCATCTTGGGACAGACGTTGTATTTCAATTTACAGACATGCCAAATGGTAATTTTGGCTTCCAATCTTTGAGATGTGGCTGATCTATTATGGGTGATAACAGCATATGCTACTTTCTGAGTCAATTTCTATTATGTCATGAAAAGCAACACCACCAGTAACGGAAGGCATTTTTACATTAGCTAACATACCAAATGAGGTTCATAACATAGAAAATAGGTGGGTTCCAAAGGCAGATTTAATATTTGAGATGGTTGTCAAATTCAATACTGAGTAAATTACTCAACAAAAGCAAATCTCACATGAAAAATCAACATGGCATGGAGCTTATTCAGATTTTTTTTCTTGACAAAGTCAAAGTGTTGCATATCTTAACAACTTTCTTTATCTGGCTATGCCTGGGAGAACTGATGGAGACATGTGGCCTTTGCAGGTCTGCGTCTGAACTTGTATGCCCCAGGAACATAAGTAGTTGCTTGAGATGCTGTGGAGCAGTGGCAAACAGCCGAGAAACGGGAGCATCTGAGTGCAATTTGATGGAGCAGATGTTTCATCCCAGCACTCCACAGCTGCCTCAAGGCTTTGTCTGGTGTCAGCCCTTTCCTAAATGAGTTTTCATAATGAATTTATCTGTTAATTGACACGTAAAAATCTATGTTAATATAACATTAAGGACCTAACTTAAATTTACAAATGCCAGGAAATTGGAGGGGGAAGAAAAAAAAGCCTAAGTTTGACTGTCACCAAAACTTACCTGCAATTTTCATGGGGAAGAAACCACTGATGCAGATATATTTTGCATGCCACAGAGTTAAACATCATCTTTTTTTTTTTTTCTTTTTCCTGGTACTTGCTAATGGAAACAGTATTTCTGTAGCAAGTTCCTTTTTGACTACTGTAAGGGCAGAGGAAATACCTCCAACACCTGGTAAAAGGTTTTGGCAGTTGCTCATGACTAAAGGGGGGCTGCAGTATCAGCACACTATTTGCTTTTGTCCAGTGCCCAGACCTGTGGCTCTGGTGACACCAGTGTTGTCCCACAGCTACCAGACCAAGCAGTGAGGTACTTCCCTTACTCCTTGCAGAAATATAAAGACTGATTTTTCCAGTGTGTCCACCGTTTGCACAGCAGAGAGCTAACATATTGGTAGCCCTCATTTCAGACATAAGCTAGGGTAGATCTTTCAATACAATAGCCCTTTCAATACAATTTTGCCATATGAGTTGAGAAATCCAGAAATGACATCCTTCTCAGGATGACAAAATTCACATCTACTGTTTTACATTTGGACCAATAACCTTCCAACTTATGGGTATAAATGTACATTCCTTCCAACAAAACTGTACCAAGAAGAGTTTAAGCCTAAATTGGGCAGTCTGGGAAGACTGATCTGAGAGACCCTTTTTTAGTGCCTGGGGAAGTCATAGGAGTTGAGAAGTCCTGGGTACCAGTCCCTCTTCTGAGAACAATATATATATTTAATGTTAAACCACCATTACAAAGACCAGATCCCAGGAACTTGAATTGCCAGCTCATGTCCTCTGCTGCCTTTGCCCTTGGCTCCAGTGAATCTTGTTGCCCTCTTTTCTATGATGTCCACAGGAAGGACAAATCATAGAAGAGTTAAGGCACATTCTTGAGGGAAGAACAAAAAGGGAATGGCTGAAAATTTCCAGACAGAAACAGTGATTAAATCTGGACATCTCAGCTCTCACGAGGTTGCTTGCACATAAAAGTGTACAAAGGCCTAAGCACTTTTACAGCTGTGTTTTGAAAAGGAAAGAGTGACTCTTTTTTATTCTGTTAGCAGAAAAGTCCTCAGTACCTACCTTCAGGAAGGTTATTCTAAAACTATTATCCTACCTTTGAATTAATCTTTCAGCTGAAAGTATTTCCCCTTTACCTTTCTTTCTTTTACTTACACACTTCTAGTCCTATGCTAAATTTTATTTGATGCATGACATGAACAGAACTGTCACTATCCCTTCTGGATCCTGATGAAGTATTTAAGTGGTGACATTGATGGAGAAATGATTGAAGTGCTTTGAGTGCAGTGTTTGCAATGATTGCCCATAACATGGAGGTGACAACACTTGGGGTACACCTGTTCCTCCTTAAGGACCACCTGTCTCTCTGAAAAGGTGTAGTCTGTGAGGTTGAAAATAGGCAGATGTGAGCTTGCTTATGCATGTACTTCATACTTACATGGATGAAACACCTATAAGTGCTGCATTTTTGTCTGAAAAAGGTCTTACTCCAGAAAAAAACCCCACATCACCAAACTCTTTTTTAATTGATATGAAGTAATTGAAATGCTGCTAAAACCACATTAGCAGGATCAATGGCAGTGTGGGGAAACTATATTTGTGTGGGGGAAACTATATTTGTGTGAGGGAAACCACTTCTGAAGAAAATGACCTTGAGCTGACCAAGAGCCTGCCAATAGGAATTGGTTCAAATTTTTATGGTCTGCCTCCCCTCCATCCAGTACCTCCATGCAGCTTGATATCCCAGCTGCACCCATGCTCTTCAACTTTTTGTATCTACATACAACATCACAGTCTTGTTCTCTTGAGTCTTCTTCCCCGTATAGCATTCTCCCCCAGCCTGCTATCCACCCCAGTGCCCTTCCTCTCCCAGTCCCATTCACCACAGCCTCACAACCCGCCAGCTTCTTAGTCCTGGTCTCCAGCTCTGCACCTGCACCATCTCACTTGTAGTTCAGTCAGTGCTGCAGTCTGTAGAGCAGACTTTCTCCTGATAGGAGAGATAGGCAGAAGGAAGGACCAAAGCAAGCAATCCCCTGGTCTGCAGAGCATCAAGAGTCACCCACAGGTCATCCCCTCTGTTTCATGGGGTTGGGAACTGAAGAGAAGAGGCATACTGGAAAGGTATGAAATGGGGGCAGCAGTGGAGCCAGGCCAGCACCAAACCTAAGCTATGATCAGCATATTTAAACATAATTTTATTACTAAAACTAAGATGAACATTATCACAAATTACAGATTGCAAATGTAATATTCCAAAATATGTTTCAAATCTGGAATCATTCCAGGACCGGAAAAGTACACTTTTTTCCCTAACTGATAAGTTAGGATTGCTCTTGTTCTTTCAAAACATATCTTCCTTTATGGAGGTACTCTGAATTAAGAATATGGATATAGGACCCAGTCTAGACCAGAAAGGAATGAAGTTCCTGAGACTTAAAAACAGTCACAGAGAGGGCAAAGAGAAAAAGGAACTTGAAGCAAAATGCTGAAAGTTTTTGAAATTATTAGTTTGAAATTATTAGTTTATACTGGAGTATAAACTAACCACACTGGAATATCAACTAACAAATCCAGTACTCTGACTACTAAATTCTCTTGCAAAGGAAATGTCAATATGTTATTTTAAAATATATTTTAGAGGTGTTTACTAATAGAGATGTAAACAGAACAGGTCCATGGAAGCAGAATGGGAAGATATAAACATTACAGCAAACACATATAATGACCACTGATACCATGGATGTGTTGGATCCTAAGGCAGACATGATATTTGCTTCATGATGTATAGAAATAATACTGCAGGACTAACAAAACACCACATTTCTTTCTTCGTCACAGAGAGCGTGCAGGATGGATGCGATTGCCAATTACTTTATACTCAAGACTGAATTAGCAAATATCATCTACTCCTTCCTGCTTTTATACAGGAGAACAAAAGACAGGGATCTTGCTCCTCAAGCTCATAGGCAGATTTACTTTCTGTCCCAGCACTTTACAGATTGCAGAGGTGGCATCAGGGACATTTGTGTATTCAAGTCAGTCACAAATCCTCACAAGAGGAGGTGTATGATGTACTTCAGGGTGGAAATGTACAAGTGCCCTTTGAGCAAAACTACTTTTCATTTCTGAAAAACGTCTCCATCCATAAATTACCACAAACAAAATAATCACCCATTCAGGCTTCAAAGATTTGAAATAGCAAGTCATGTCATGAGTAATCATTAGCTTAAAGGTCATTCTTCGATATTATAAAGCATGGTTGCCAGATCACACGGAAAATCCACCTCAACTCAGTGATGAAACAGATCCTTTCCAGTCCTCTGTTTATAAAATCATATGCTTTTCTATCATGTTAGTGGTTCAATCACCCCACAAGCTATAAGTGGTACAAATCAGAAGCCATTCAAGGGATGACAGGTATCATTCTGTAACACTCCACCATTGTTGACTAATAGAGACCTTATTTCCTGACCCACGAAGCAGCAAGCATTTTTGACTATACTATCTGGACCTACAAATGACAGCAAATGTGCAAAAAAGTTCTGTGACCAAAAATTTATAACTAATAGTTGTAAGCAATAGTTAAGGGATCAGACAATTTCACCTCTCAAATGGAATATAAGATAGTGTGTCCAATTAGTGGGACATACTTTGTGGGATTTAAGTGAATGTACAGAGTGCAGCTTAATTCAGCATTGTGGAGCTTTTAAGAATTTCTAGGATTTCACTGCATTTTTAAACTGCAACAGTATCACAATCCAAGCACAATGGGGATGAGACGTATGTGCCATTGTCAAGTCAGTGAGAGCAACAACATGAGCCACTCCCTCGGTTCTTCTCAATTCCTAACCACCTGAATGTATCCAGCACAAAAGACCTCTTTCTTGGAAAAAACCTTAGAAAAAAAAAATAGCCAAACAGCCATGTCTCTCCTTTTGCATGTCATACTCTCCAGAACTTCTGCTGAGCCAGGGGATTCCCATTAGAGAAGGAGCTGCTCTTTAAGTTGCCTTTCAAGTTCCTGGTGAAAACTGATCTTCTACATGTCCATTCAGGAATGAAAATAATAATATTTCCTTGCTGTTGTGTGAGTGTAATTGCGAGGGAGCTCTAGAAAATAGACTTTATCATAAAGAATATTTAGCTGTCTAGTGTCTGGTAGTTAATGGCACTGAAAATTGTTTATATGTTTGCAAACTACTGAAAAATCAAAAAAATGTAGAGGTTGCATTCATTTTGGTAGAAGAAAAAGCTTTCATAAATTGCCAGGCTTGAAAAATCAAGCTACTACTTTCAAGGCCAAATTTTTAACATTATGTCAATCTATTTTCCATTAATGCCATCACAGTTATTGGGAGGTGGTTGGAGGGTTTACCCATCGTTTCCTCTCTACTGGGATAAGCCACAGACTGTATATAAGCAATACCATCAGTATGCACAAATTGGATATGAGGTGCACCATCTGTAGATGCAAATGACAATTTAAAAACACATATTCAAACAACGGTGCATGCAAAGAGGCAATATTGGGAAAAATGACCCAAGATTTCTGTATTTCTTAAAGAGGTAAAAATGTCTGTTAGATGCCATGCTCCCGTAAGAGCTGTGACAAAGTCAAACTTCTGAATGATATTTTTCAAGGTTGGAGAAGGCAACATATCTCATTATAGATTGGTTAGTACATGTTGGGTTGAAAAAAAATAAAAAGCTGCTAAGAATGGAAATAATGAGGGCATTTTGCTCCTTCTACATAGAAATTGTCTCATATTCCAGTTTGTTTCAGTATAAATTTATTGTTGCATATGCTAATACACAGAAATTAACAAGAAAAAATATTAAATGCATTGCAAAACATATGGAAACATACAGATTAGGTGATCTTAACAAAAAATCTATCTTAATGATGAAGGTGCCATTTAGCATGCACTCTGGAACTGTACTCCTTTATTTATTTATGACACACTAGTGTCTGTAGATAAAGAAAGTATCTTCCAAAAATAAGACTACCATATTTTCAAGGCATACTGTATATTTTATTTTTGTAACTAGTAAATGTCAAACAGTATTCATACCCAGTATTGATGTATTAATGTTTTCATTCAACAGTGAAGATACCTTTTCCTTGTTACATTATATATTTATGACACACAGAGCTGTCAAATAAATTATGTCAAAGCAGCTACAGCCAGACCTTGTGACACTTGAATCATAGAATCAGGGCAAATAACCTTTAAAATGAAAGATATGATGAGAATTAGAAACATTTAATTTGCATAAATATAATGTTAACAGTCTTTTCCTTCTTACATATTTTATGCCTAATTTTTTTTAGTTTTTAATTGCCACTATATTCATTTCTTAACATCAGTTTGCACTCTATTTTTTTCCTTATTGCTCACTTTGTTTTGGAATGTGTAAAACACAAATTCTGTAAGAAGCATCTGATCAGATCCCCATTCTAATATATTCTGATTAGCAAAACTTAAATATTGTGGAAAACTACTCATTAACATGAGGTAGTATTTAAAATTTAGAGTTAATTCCTAAAAATAGCTAAAAATTCCTAAATACATCAAGCCATCTCTGGGAAGCAATCTTCTATTAAAGTTCTCCTACAAAATGCAGAATACTGAAGCATTGATTTCCATATGCTAGGCGATCAATAAATTTTGAATATAGGAATGAAAACCTGAGCATATAGGTATAACTATACATATAGGAATCAAAATGAATGGTTAGATTTTCAAAATTGCTTACTACTAAGAGTAGTAAACTCAGTGGTTTCATTAGTTAAAAATTGTTTGTAAATGAGAGACTTTGTTGAGCCTCTGCTGGCAGATGCAGTTTATCTCTTGCACCTTTAGAAATTAGTAAGAGTAGGGAGACCTCCACACTTTGTTCATGTTACTAACACTGCATAAGCTCACATATGGAAGCCCAGTTAATAAAACTTTGCATTATTCAGAAAACTCCCTAAGGATATTCAAATAAATAAAGCTGAAGGTACAAAGATGAATGTCTGCCTCAGGAGGGTACAATAACTAAACTCCTTATCATTACTGACTTTAATTTCCCTCCGTATAGATAGGAGGATCTATCCTACAGGATGAGTTTGGCTTGTTTCACCCTTCTGGATTGGAAGAATAAATATAGTTTATTCTATTTAAAACATTCTATCATTTTATAATAATGACACTTGGACTAGAGGTTGGTTTCTTTCAAATGTTACTCTACTCTATTTCATTCCACTCCATTCTGTTCTAGTGAAGCCAGTTGTGATATTTTGGGTTAGGTTTCTATATATTTACATAATAATTTTTTCTGAGAGCCAGAGGGAAGCCAGTGGACAGCCTATACAAAGAACTATTGGGGGAAGGGTTGAAACTGATACTTGAAATTGCCTCCAAAATTTAACCTAGAAGGTTTAAGGTGTTTCCTTAAATCTTCACCAAAGAATTAAGCAGTTGTTTGTCAGTTGACTCAGTGGCACAAACACGCCATCACCAGAGATTTGCAGACAGCAACTCAGGGAGGGCATGAAGCAACCCCCATCCCACCAACAGAGGGACCAATGATCCGGCAGTCCATGAGATGCATGAGGTCTGATGGCATCTCATCCTGGATGTCTGAAGACAGGCCATGTGCAAGCACATGTTTTAGTAATCATCAAGAGCTCAGAGGGCGTATAGGTAGGGAAATGAAAATTGTATCACTAGTGAGGTAATTTGCCCCTCAAGGTCAATAGTAAAAGAAATGATCCTCCTCCACCAGCTGCCCAGTTCTATAGAGCAGTTCTGGTTTTACAAGGCCTAAAGTCGATACAGGTGCTTTAGAAGCAATTGAAACAGCAGGTATCTTTGTGGGTCTCTGTTCTGCTGAGAAACAACTATCCTAAGGGATGCCACTTGCCAGAAAGGGAATCTGATTAACAATGCATATTCTCAGAAATGGTAGCTTATTTCGGCTAATTATATATGGTAAAATATATTACAAAAATATTACAAGTATCAAAAAGCCCAGTGTGGGAAGGTTAGGAAATTCAGAGTTATGATTAAATGTTTTAAGGGAAGAAATGCATTTCATCCGAGAGACAAGCAGTAATCACAGCATTAAGACATTTTGAATTTGAGGTCTTACACTGGCGAAACACTTTTTAAAACAACACTGTCACTGGAAGATCTTTGAGCTAATGGGAGATAAATGTCCATCCCAAAACAGCCATTTAACTGTGGAAAATTTATTCTTCTTGAAAGCAGTAGAAATTGGAACTAATTTTGATAAGTACTGCTAAATTGATCATTTGATGCAGAGGGTTTCACCAAGGGCTAACACTACAAGGAATTTTAAAACTATCTGTGTTGTTCCGTTTCAAAGATCATTCAGAACAAAACTCAAAGTCTTCCGGTAGATGTTAACTTTGCTAAAGACCCCATTTTTAACAATTTCATTAATCAACTTATCTGTATATCTTCAGAAAAAAACATTTACCCACCAAAGAATAAATGCTGAACTTAGTAGAAAAGATACCATTTATTCATTTATTCGGTTTGCAGTTAAGTAGAAATCTCCATTCAGCTGTGACATAAAATTGATGCTTCTACAATTAAAGTACATTGTAAATAGTTTCTAAAGTGTTAATAAATTACTAAAACTGTTTGAGGAAATTATTAATCAAATGTTATAGCCTGTTACCGAGTCCAATGATGTAATGAGTCATTTGCAATCAACTACAGCATCTGAAATTAATGCACTTGGGACAATATACAGAATTTATTTCTCCTGTGTATAATGAGCTTCTCGCAGTTTCTTATCAACCTTTTGCATAGTAATTAGGAAAGCAGTTTCAGAAGAATATGTACAGAACATTTCTGGTCATCTGTGAGATAAAGTGGGGAATAACTCCAAGGGTTAGTCATAATTGAAAAGGCAAAAAAACCCCATGGCTCTCTCCCATTGTCATCTAGCAGTGTGGAATTACTAAGACTAGAAGCAAAGCTTATCAATATCTTAATTATATGCAGGGATGTGACAGTCACTCCATGAGCCACCTCATCTCCTTCAGGCAGCAGCTTCGGGCAGACAGAGCAAGGATGGCCCAGACAAGCATACATATGTAACTGCTGCTGAAAACAGAACACAGCTCTAGATTTTGCCTATAGACTCCAGCTGCGCAAAGCACTCTTGTACTTTCCTCCTCTCTGTAGTACTAAGATGGCCATTAGGGCAGTTAACTTCCACAGATTTTTTAAGTTGGTGAGAAAAAAATCCTACTACCACATCCTTTCTCATTTTTTCATTCCTTTTTTTCTCAACTCACATTTTATCGCTGGTGTTCACATACAGCAACAAAGGCAAGAGCAAAAAAGTCATACATAGTATCTTGAAATGCCTGGGTTGGAAGGGACCTTAAAGATCATCTAGTTACAACACCCCGCCATGGGCAGGGACACCTTTCACTAGAACAAATTGCTAACAGCTCAATCCAACTTTGCCTTGAACACTTCCAGGCCTGGGGCATCCACAACTTCTCTGGGCGACCTGTTCCAGTGCCTCTCCACCCTCACAGTAAAGAATTTTTTTCTAATATCTCAGCTAAACTTTCTCTCTTTTGAGAAGATTCCCCCTTCCGTCACTACGTACTCCTGTAAATACTCTCTCTGCATGATTCTTGTAGGCTCCCTTAAGGTACTGGAAAGCCTCTATATGTTGCCATATAACATGATACTGATGTGACAGTATAATCTAGTATGATTGCTGACAATCCATAAATACAAACCAAATACTCAACCTGTGAATTCCTCCGCCCACTTTGTGTGCTCACACACAGTACTGAACACCCCTAATCAGGATTAGAGCTGAAATGTGGCACACACTTTGTGTCTCCACTGTCATCTCTCAGCTGGCACAGCTGAAGATTTCAATATCAAACAAATCACAGCTCAAACTGGAAATAAAGACTATTCTATGCCGGAAACAAGAAAAAGTTTTTCCTCTTCGGTCTGAGCTGAGCTGTGGCAACACCTGTGGCTTTGAAAATGTAGCAACTTATAATAACTCATAACAACTACTGCGTGGGGGGCCAGGGGGACAATTTAAGGGGCACTTAATCAACACACACTGCCTTCTCTGTATACACAGTTTTCCAATTGACCTGGGCAGGCATTAAAAAGCATACAAAGCCAAGAATGAAAAATGGAAGCATATGATAGCTGTGATGTGATGCTGTTACTGCAAATGGCTGTCTTGAAGAGAAGGAAGGGTAAGTAAAGACATTAGAAACATTATGCACTGGTATAAGGCTTCCTGTGTATACTCTATCAATAATAACATCCTCTTAAGAATTCAAAATGTCTCGATTCCATAAACAAAACTACGTATGCATATTACAACTAATGGTATGATAAAAGATATCTAAAAGAATATATCTCACTGGTAAACACAGTCAGTACCTCATGTTTACTTTTTAATAACTTTTATCTAAATGTATATAAAAATATTATATAAAACCACTATAGAACAATTGCATGAACATTCTCTGAGTGATAGCAGCTGAAAGATTTTTTTTCTAAATGGCAAATCTGTCATTACTGAATGTGCTAAATATATATGGCATACAAAAGATCATCTATGAGATCCACTGGCAAAAAAAACCTAAGGAGAAATCATGGTGTAGTTCATTCTGAATACGAGCAGATGAAATTAGCCATACACAATGGGTGGGCATCACACTTCACTCTGTTCACTGCACTTGCTGTAATTCTAAATTGAGAGACACAGAAAAAAAAGTATTATAAAGTTTTCCTAGGGTATAATGTAAAATTAGCAGATGAAGGAGTGCTAGCTTGAAGATGTCAACCACTATAAAGATTAATATTTCAAAAATTTATTTATTATTAGAATGAACTGCATAAAGCAACAGGTAAGTTTCTTATCAATTCATAAACATAAAAATGAGAATGACACAACATTGTCATTGGAGGATATAGGTAAGAGCATCTTTGCATTTCTGAACAGCAGCAGAGTTGGAAATGAACTGTGAAGCCCTCTTGCCTCTACCTTGCAGACAGTGAAAGACTATTCCTTTCTGTGGCAGGAAGCTGAAATTTAAGTCAGAACGAATCACGTTCTATTGGTCTCCTACTTCTTCCTCCCATTTTTTTCTATCCTGCCTACTCCTTAATGTAAACAGTCAAAAGTCCCACTGACATCAGCATCTTAAAAAGTCACAGGAGGAGTACATAGACATTGTAACTGGTAGTTACAATGTGGTACCAGTATTGCAGTCACCCTGCCTTTTCACTCCCCTCTGTCTTATCTTCGGGTGTTAAACACAATAAACACAAAAAAATCCTCTGAAGCTCATACTTTGAATACTTTGAAGAAACATTAGCAGCATATATACACTGTTCATAATTACATTTAAAGTTTGAGGCTGGATGCAGGCCTTTCAGACTAAACTGCTAAGCCACTAGGCAGAATTTTGAGTTGCCTAGCAGTTCTGGTAGAAACATATGATCAGTTCCCTAGAAAAGTGGACTTCTGAGCTCTTTCACTTTGAACGTTTGGTCTATGTTCCTTTGCCATAAAATGAGAATGCTAGTACAGAGCTCTCTTACAAGAATCTTAGGAAGGTTAATTAATGTCAATAAAAATACAGGCATTTTATAACACCGCGTTCAATCTAAATCACCTAATCAGACCCAGACAAAATATACAATAGCCATCCCTTTAATTTTTGCCCTGCAGTTACCATTTCAGTAAATTATTTTTTTGCAGGGCTACATAATGAAAAATGTTGGAAAGCACTGAAAAAAACATGTTTTTCTGATCAATCCAGTAGACCAACTGTGCCAACTCAATTTAACCTGGATAAATCAATGGAAAGTGTTGGGTTTTTTTCCCACAGGCAACTCAAATTTAATTAGTAAAATAAAAAAAAATAAGGAAAAAAACCAAACAACCAAACCACAGACAATGATGAGTTTAATGTCTCTTGGAGAAGGCTCAAGCCAAGCTCCAGCCATGTTTGGAATCATAAATAAAACCATGGGAAA
The DNA here is from genome assembly GCA_013397135.1 of Pachyramphus minor. Classification (NCBI taxonomy): domain Eukaryota; kingdom Metazoa; phylum Chordata; class Aves; order Passeriformes; family Tyrannidae; genus Pachyramphus; species Pachyramphus minor. Next base: position 331,411 of record VYXB01007067.1, on the reverse strand, counting down.
GCACACTACTTGTAATGCACACTCGGTTACACTGGCATTACAATGGAAAAGGATCACATAGTTTATGAGGAAAGCCCAGGTTTACAATATTTTTAATAAGGAATGCAAGAATCATTGAGCAAGTAAATACATGCTCAAGTCAATGCATGTTCAAGTCTCAAGCCTCAATTTCTGAGCCAAGCCTTCCTTCTCCCTCTAGCTCTCTCTTCCACCTTGTGCAATTCCTCTTCCCACTTTCCACCAGAGAGCCAACACAGTGCAGGGCAGAGACAAGCTTACTAGCTCAAACCAAACTTGCTGGGGATCCGGAAGTGTTTCAGTCAGACCAGAGTGGTGCTGTGTGAAGTACCTTCAAGCAACCCAGGAGGGATAGTAGTTTCAGTAATGCAGAACTGGGTGTGAGTTAACTTGTCTCACCGAGAGGCTGTGTTAGGTGTTTCTAGAGACATAAGTGGAGAATGTGCCCAGATTAATGCACCTTAACACCGTGCCTCTGGATCTAGCATAGAAGATTGAGAACACATTGCAAAAGGAGAGATGGTGGTGGGAAGAGAGTGCTAGCAGCAAAAAACGGGGTAACTGCATTGTGAGGTTGAAGACCAGTTGTAGAGATAGATAAAAGATTTCTGCTCAAAAGGTTCACTGGGTAAATAAGACTTTCCCAGACTTTAACAAAGAGCTGTGAGCATCCAAGAAGCCCTTGACACTTCACCTACCCCTGCTTGTAAGTCTTACCCTGGGAATTTGAATGGCATCAATTGCTGCAGAAATAGATTCGAAAAAGACAGGATTTTCAGATTCAAGATATCCACCGTACTGCATTGCTTTTATCAAGGAAGCTGCAATAAAACAAACTCATGAGCACTGATAAAATAGTGAGGATATATAAACCATCACATTAAAATTTTTGCTGTAAGATGATACTTGCCTTTGCAGTGTGCTAGCAACACATCGATGTGTCTGTTCTTACAGTCCATGTAAATCTAAATCCGTGAAAACATGAAATTAAAAAAAAAGAACCTGTTTAAACAGAGAATAAAATACAAAAAAAACCCCATATTAAAGGTAGGCAGAGGGCCTGGAATGCTGCTATAGCAGCTGTACTGCCAGCAGCCACCAGAGTGAGCCCTTCTATAATGCAAACACCACCAACCCACACTGATTCTTACCCCGTCTTCACAGTACTCTACAGCTCTGCCAAGAATTAAAACTGAACTCAATTAACAATTTTTCATTTTTTACAATAATTTTCTGAGGGGTTTATTCCCAGATCTCCTGTTTCAGCATGTTTTCCCATCTTCTTGCCATATGCTTACCTACCAGTCCACACAGACAGAAATCAGACCTAGGAAACTTTGACACTTCAGGAGATTATCAAAAAAGCACCATAACCATCATGCTACATTCTGCAGTAAGTAGTTCTTTATTCTTTCTTTGAAAATGGTCAACTCCACAGAGACCAAATGTTGAATAAGAGAGAAAGTAAAAAAGACACACACAAAAAAAAGTGAAAATTACTCTAAAACCAGAGTAAAGCCTTTTTCTGTCAGAAGATGAATATTCAAAGCAGTTCCTGCACAAAAAAAAAAAAGTTTAAATAATCCACATAAAGTGGAAAAATTCTGGAAGAAGAGATTCAGTGAGAAGCCCATCAGAATACCCTAGTTTTAAAAATAAAGCAAAAGCCATACTCAGTCCAAAAATCCCTTTATCTCTGGCATCAGTGATGCCATTTTGGGAGGAAGGTAACAACAAGGACACACTGAGTGTGTTCTTCTCTGAGTGTTTCAGTTTTGGACCAGCCATTCATCCAGAGGCTTCACTCCCAACGTGTGTTCATTCACAGCCCATGCCAGACTTACCTCTCACAAATTTGTCAAACACTTCTTTGACATAATTTGTAGTTCAGAGATCTCTAGGATCTTTTGGAAATAAGTTTCACAATTTTTTTAATTAATACTTTATTGAATGCCCTATATTTTGAAGAGATGAGTAATAAAGAATAACTCCCTCTAACCTTATTTTTCCAGTTTTCTTTTTTGTTATATCTCTATCTATACGTGCAGGTTTCATTTCAAATCTTTTAAGGCAACACTTACTTCACTGTGCAATCAGTAAGTGAAGTAATTGAAAAAATTGAAAAAATGGTTAGGTTAAGAAAAGGCCTGGGCTGAGACCCAAGTTCAAATCTAGTCTTCTGTCTTACTCAGAAAAATTATGCAAACCAAACCTTGCATACCCGTTTAACTTTGTAGTCACTACACAACTTTTAAACTCCAGACCTGATGGAAATGTAAGGAACAGATTTTGAACATAATTTTTCATCTACCATATAGAACTGCTTTTTATGCATAGAATTGTTTAGCTTGGAAAGGACTTTTAAGATCAACGAGTCCAACCATTAACCAGGCACTGCCAAGTCCACTGCTAAACCATGTCTTTCCAGCCACTCTGCCCCCAGCCCGAGGGCTGCATGGGGTTGTTGTGACCAAGAGCAAAACTCAGCACTTCTTTCTGAACCTCACACCGTTGGCTCTGGTCCATCGATCCAGCCTGTCCAGACCCCTCTGCAGAACCTTCCTACCCTCCAGCAGATCAACACTCCTAACTTGGTGTCCACTGCAAAATTCCTGAGGGTGCACTTGATCCTCTCATCCAAATCATCAATAAAGATATTAAACAGGACTGGGCCCAGTACTGGCCCTGGGGAACACCAGTTGTAGCCAGCCGCCATCTGGGTTTAGTTCCATTCACCACAGTAACCAGTGATTACCGGTTTTAGTCCTCTGGGAGCATCTTGGAGCTCGTACAATGCCTGGACCAGTCCACTGGATATGTCATGTCACCCACAGGAGAAAACATGGAGATCGTGTTTGGCCCTCTGGCTTAGCAGAAAGCAGGACATACACATAAAATCACCGAATTAAAGGCTGAAATTTTAAAGGGGTAAGTATACACATGGCTCCACTGCAACTGACACAACAGGGTCAAGTATGACCTAAAACAACTTTAAAATTAAAAAAAAAAAGTTCAGAAACTCCTTTCACACAGATATGTACATTTCCACTGTTACCCAAAACATTTAGAAATATTTTAATGCAATTTTATTTATAAACACAGTGCAGTTTAATACCAAATCTAGGTTCATCCTTTCCATGAGTGACATGTTTATCCACTGATATAGGTGAAGTGACTCGTACTTGCCCCCAATAACTCATATGTGTAATTATAATATATACAGAATTTGTCTGCTATCATAAATACCTGAAGTAGCATTGAGACTCCAGTGTAGTCGAAGAAATTCAGTCCACTGCAGTCTAATATCAAAACATGTCTCTCACTGTGACATGACTGCAGAGACTCATCTACACATTTGATAAATGAGAAACTTCAATTAAAAGGGAGAATAGTCAAGAAGTGGGTATAAGAATAACGATATCTCAACAAAATAAACCCAAACTATCACAATAAAAATTGGACTATTATGTACTGGGGTATCAGGCAAGCAAATGGCACATTCTAGAAGCACAAACAAAGAACATTTAGAGCAATGGGATGAAGTGATGACAGGCAGAACATATTATTAATGGGAAGTTTTAGACAGCATAGTATCTCAAGAATTAAACAATTGTTTCTTCAAATTTGAATTTCTAATTGAGTCATGATAGTAACCTGGCTTGTTTGGAAGATTTTTCATAGTATAGAGAGAAGATACTCTTTTAAATTCTAACATGACATTGATTTCCATAGTAGCTAAACACCTGCTTAACTTAATATTCACTCATAAGGGATTAAAATATGTAAAGTGGAGTGTTTCATTTTCCTAAGGTTTTACTGTGCTGGCTTTTGTTTGGTTATTTTTTCAATATACTTCAATATTTTTTCAATATATTCATGTATTGTTGCTGGAGAAAAAAATTATGTTGGCAAGATTTTGCAAAGGTCTTATTCTTCAACCTCAGGCCACCTTGTGTTTAATCTAAACACACTCTGTTTTAAATACATCCTGAACTAGCACATAGATAAATGATTCCTGGCTTTCATAAAGGGAAAACTTGAAAATAATGCACATCTTATTTACATTGTTCTGTGAACAAATGTTTGTTATCATAATGCACACAACTAAAAAGAAAAAAAAAGATGAAGGGAAGGAATTCTGAATGTAAAGATGAGTTAAGCTAAATGGCATTGGTAGAGCAGAGGTAAAGATTTTAAACTATTGAGGGAACTTAGAATTTCCCCATGGTGCAAATTTATAATTGTGGTACTTCCTTTGTGACAGTAGTCTGAGAGCCAGAGCCTTTTGAACTTGCATCTCCAGAAATTTACTGTCTTTGTACTGTCCAATATACATCAATAGATACATACCATACAAAAATACAGAATTTTAAAGGGAACTTCCTGTCTGACCTTACTGGGATAGAAACCTAGAAAGGTTTCAGTGTAATATTCAGTGAATTATTACACTGTTCAGTGTAATAATTCCCTGCTGCATTGCATTAGGCTGCCTGGCTTCTAAACGGAATGATAGGTACATACCTGCTCCCTCTTTGGACCAGTACAATACCAACAGCAGCTGTTTCATTTGGTGCTGGTACAGACAGTATTCCCCAAAAGGAGAAAGGAAAGATTCTTTCATTCTTTATGACAAAGAGATAAATTGCCATGCTTTCCAGGGCATCTGCCACAAGAATTAAGGATTGTGTCCTCTTGCTCCCCTCCTTCCTGAAAATTTAAGCTCCACATTTTGTTTTTCTCTTTATGGGGATTTTTCTTTTTTTCTCTCTGCTTTTTATTTTAAAGACCCCACAAAGAATCGCCATAGGCTGGTTGGTACAAGTAGCAACAGAGCATTTAAGTCCTCAAGTTAGGACTTAGGCTCTCAGAAAAGAGATTTTCTACTGTCTGTCATTTCTGTAAAGTGAGAAACCAGTTCATCTTCAAGACAATTGAAATACATACTGGCAAGATCTTCTCATACCTAGTATTTTACAATATAGTCAATACAATATAGTCTTCGATAGCCATTATTACAGGTTGCTATGCTACAGCAAAGCTCTCTGCCAGACCCAAGTAATCTAAACACTATAGCGGCATAAAAATGTCATGAATTTGGTTAATAAATGCAGAAATTCAGACAACAGCCTCCCAAACAGATTCTCTGCTGCAGCCTTAATGCTTATAAGCATTTTAAATAAACACAGTGTTTTAATTCAATCCACAATGAAGTCGTCTGTATAAAATATCTTCTGCAAAAGGTTGCTGTAGCTCTCCCATGGGAATACGAGTGCTCTGGTTTGATTGAACTGTTAAAAAATGTGGGAAGAGTGGAATTATCCAGCTTAATCCTTAATTGAAAGCAAACTCCTAAGGTTTTTTCTTTATTCTATGTTTATTTTCTTTATACTGTACAATATCTATATTGTGCAATATTGGGGGTCATTGTGTCACTGATAATTCCGTTGACATTTTCTGAGATTTTCACCTATGTGGTTTTAAAGATCACGCAGATTTAACATGGTTCTAATCTTATCTTATTTTTACTTTTTCATACTGGTATTCAACTCTGTGAATGGAAAAAAACATGACCAAAGCTGAGCAAAACAGCCTCCTGGGCCTGATCTGAAGATCGGTGCAGGCAGCAACATGGGAAGTGCTTCCCCCCACTGCATACCTGTCTCATTACGCACACAGTTGTTCCTGTGAAATGAGCAGGCACTCACAGAAACATAGAATGTTGAAAGGGACATCTTAAAGATCATCTAGTTCCAACCTCACTGCTATGGGCAATGAGTCTTCCACTATAACCTTCCACTCAGGCAGAAAAGGTGCTTTCATGGGTACCCTACTTTTGAAATCTTAAAAAGTCAGTCAAAACCAGAATGAGAAACAGGACCTGTTAGACCAAAGTTAAGAGTTTAATATCATTCAGCATTCATTTTCCTTGAATGTTTGATCTAACTGAAAATATTAGTTTCCATACAACTTGAGTTCACCTAGAAATATATAGAAAAATGTGGAGCCATTTTGCAAACTTACATCCATCTTGGTTTTAATATAATTTATAGTTGATAAACTCACCATGACAAGTTCCACTGGAAAATGAACAGAGCAATGTGTTCTGCTCACACTGAAATAAAAGCAACAAAGTAGTAACATACCAAACAAAACTAGTTCAATGCCCAGTAACCAGAGAAAAATCAATGCAATGCATATGAATTCTGTTTCTCAATACCAAAGTTAACTCATTCTCTCTGAAGTCATGTTCTATCCAACACCCTATTTGATATATATTATTTTCTGGTATAACCGTAGAGTTATATCAAGTTGATATTTTGCTTTTCTTTAAAAACGTGGGAAATATGTTCTTGAAAAGATAAGTGATTTTATGAGATTAACTTGCTGCAATCTCATCTGCTATGCTAATGTTTAGTAAGAACATTTTTTACATGTAAATTTATTAAAAAATTATCTTTATTTGGAAAGTTTTTATAAAAATTATTTCAATGTGCATGTTAAGTTCTCAGTAGAGCTGAAACCAGAAATAGAGCACAGAAACAAAATCCAAACTGCATTTTTTCCATACCCATTATGTCCTACAGAAAGACATTTATTCCACTAAAAACCAAAAAAATTACAAAAAAATTTATGCACGTTACTTCAGGAACTGTACTGCCAAGTACCTTACAGAAGAGACAAAGGATAAAATCTCCCTCCTAAGTAATGTATAAATTAACTTATTAAATTAACTTATTACACTTATTAAATTAACTCATATATTAATTCCATGCACATCCTAAGTGATTTCTCTCTCTTTGGAGGTTTGTTATCATACTAATCCAAATCAGTTAACCTAGCAGAACCAAGCAAAACAAACCATCACGTTTTCTGAGCTTAATCCTGAATTTCCACCCATTAAAGTGCACATCGGTAGCACAACTCTTTGTCAAGGGACAGCAGAGGTGGTAGACACATATTGCTGTTTTAACAACCCATCTAAAACATGCCTGTGATTTGCTCAGCCCAGTTTACCAAATTGGATGGAATTGCCTACAGCAAGCATTGCATAGTATTGAAATGTCTTCATTATACTGATAGGCAAATGATAATTTAATTTTTTCCCTTTTAGGAAGTGTTGCAGGAAGTTGCAGTAGTCATATGCAGATAAACTTGGAAAGTACTATACTTAGAGGGTTTTTTCCCAAAAAAAAGTGTTGTACATAATTTGTATACTGTTTCTTTTTCCAATGCAATCAGTGCAAAAAAATGAAAAAGGAATACTACCTTTGAGAAAATTTACCCACATTGTAACTTCTCAATTCTCCATAATTTACTTATAGTTAGAAATGAAGTGTCTACCTCTCATGAACTCATGTTCAAAAAAAAAAATCACATTGCATTCAAGTAGATTTGTAGCTACTCACTGTCTTTCTAGAATCCCAACCTTACATCTTCTGAGGTTGTATAAATTCTTCCATAAATTTTGGAGTTTTGGATCAGTGCTTTAATGTCTCTTAAAGGATCATGTACAGAAATAGTAAAGATATTATTTTCAAGTAATAAGAAAATAATCCATACTGAATTAAGATTAGGATTAACTTTATTCTAAACAAATCATTTGCAATATTACCTTTTTATGTCTCTTTCAGCACCTGATTTCATTTTCTAAGAAATGCAAGGAAAGCAAGCACAATCTTCAACACAGCCACTATGATTACTGAAGCAAATAGCACATCCTCAACATCCTCATTTACATCTTCACATACCTGGTTGCTCATGCTATCCTTCTGGATTATCTCTATCAGGTCAGCATGAAATTTCCTGGCATTCAGAAAGACTAATGGATTGTTGATTGAAATGATCTTCACCTGTTTCAATGATTCCTGTGGAATGAAATAAACATAATGCTGAAAAGTTTATCTTGTGTTTGGAGACTAAAACCGAAACTCATCTATTTAAATATACTGAAAATAACTGTAAATTAACCAAGAAAGAACTTTGGACTGTGAGAATGATTCAACAGATAACTCTCTTGATCAGCTTTCACACACAACTGAATTAAGAATGGAAATGTAAGTATTGTAGAATGAAAATTACATCAATTCTAGTTATCATGAAAAAAACATGCTCACTATGATGCACAATACTAAGAACTATTATCTGATAAATAATAATAGCGCTGTTTTAGTTGGTATGATCCCTAAATATAGGCAAGACAACACTTTTGGACAGGGAATATATTTTATTAGACAAACTCATGTCTTGAAAAAAAGTACAGAAGCTTTTGGGGCAAACATTGCAGGTGACTTGGGAAAACTGGCAATATTCATCATAGTCATCTGAAGATGACTTTAGTACAGAGATTCCTCCATGAAAATACCTTGTGGATCCAGAGCATCCTTAAGTGGCACATTTAAAACTTTACCAGCACATATCTACAACCAACTCAAAAATCTACACAAGAATCACCAGTCAGCCTTGATCCTGTCTCTGTACTTCACTGAATAGGTTACAACCAGCTTACCACTACCGTAGGTCACACTGTGTAGCTCAAAACATAGATGTTACATAGCAGAACAATTTTGGAAGGACGTCAGATAAAGGTCAGAAATGCCAGGTACAAGTGAGGAACGTTTTGCACAAAACAAATGCAATTTCTCTCACTCTTGAGGTGCACTCATAAAAAGCCTTAAAGCCAGAAAGAAAATTATTATTTATATAAAAATATATTGGATATCATCAATCACATGATTAAATACTGGTTTTGTAGGAGGTAGAATTAAGTTAATTCAGCTGAACTCTAAATTTTCCACAGGTTGCCTGATGATGGAAGTAAAACCAAAAAATTTACAAGAGAATATAGGTCAAAAAAGCTTCTCTTCTCCCTAAGAAAAGTCATGTAAGAAGGTCACACACAAACAAAAGAAAGTGGAGCTGACACAGAGCCTTTTTTAAGTTGTCAAAAATTTTTTGGGATTGCATCAAAGATAGGCAGTTTTCCCATCAGACTTTCAAGCAAAACAAGAATTAAAATCTTCACCACAAACCACAAAAACTATGTCCTTATTGTAGACTGCTGTTCAGGCTTCTGGGAACCAGATGATATCTTGGACACCACGGCAGTGACCATCATACAAAGGAAACATTTCAAACATCCCAAAGTGAGGCAAAGAACACCAGACTATGTACAGGGACTTTGCGCAATTTACCTATGAAATGCAATTGTGGTAAATATCACATCACCAACATACCTCAGTCAGACACATGGCAAAGCAGGGCAGTTAAAATGGCTCAGTTAATATGAAAGAAAGCTCTAAAATAAGGGCAAAATAGAGGACAATCTACTTTTGAATAGAGAAATGCTCTGACATCCCAGNCTACCTTTGAGAAAATTTACCCACTTTTAAATGGAGAAATGCTCTGACATCCTACGGATTCCCATAAAAATGATGCTATACACAGCTTGGTGTGGAGATAAGTGGGCACTTCAGTGCCTTAGGAGCACTGGCAAAATAGAAAATGAAAACTAAGAAAAAACAAAGGCTGATGTGCAAAGATAAAAGCCTATGATGATGAACAGGCTAAAAAGCTTCCAAAAGTGCAAGGTAGAACACTTGAAAGGCTCAAATCATAAGGCCAGATAGAAACAATGGCAGACTCAGGTATACTTTTTTGGTCCAGACTGGGCAAGGTCAAATGTGCCCAATTTGACTCAGTTATTCCTGGCTCTGGTTTGGTTCTTTCTTAATAAAAATTGTTCTGAGAAAAATGAACTTCCTCTTTGCTGTGTCCTTCCTAAGAAAGCGAGAAAATTATTTCAGGTGGCCTGTCTCCACCATCCCTTAGAAGGACGTGGGCAATTGCCTGGTGAACTCTGCACAGCATCATCTATGCTTGGGTGAGGGTTCATTTTAAGTGAATGTTTGTGATGCAATGTGTTTCACATAAGCTTCTAAATACCCTTTGATTTTTTTCCACATTAAATTGTCTTTTCTCTCGTTGGTGAAATAACCCCTATAAATACACAGACCTTAATGGCAGGGTAGATCATAAAGCTTGCATATTTTGATGTTTAAAAGTCATGTTGTTTATGTCTAAGCTGTTATTTACCAGGGAAACTTGGATCAGTCTAACAATCATACATTAAAAATTACTCTAAATGCCTGCTGCAATTCAGTGACTCCAAATTCAATTAAAGGCATTTTTCTCAATCTTAAAAATATTTTCCTTCTTTGTTTTGTGTAATAAGCCCTTGAGCAATTTGCTTCCTTAACAAAATGTTATTTTCCCCAATGTCTGCAGACACTAGTTTGTTATTACTAGGTTACTGGCGTTAATCTTAATGATTAGGAAAAAACCCAACCACAGCTTAAAAAAAGGCGCATAGGGATTTGTACAAAATACTTTATGAACTGATAAGATAAAAAAACAGGCAAATAAAATTTTGGTTACCCATCTCTGACAAAGTTACTCCAATGTTTTTCTTAAGAATGAAAATAATAATAATAATAATAATTGACAGCCAGACTAGCCTCAACAAAAGTGTTTTTAATTCACAGTTCAGAGTCCTCCCCTTTCTTATGTACCTTTCACATTTCAATGTTGCTCAGCATCCCAAAACAGTAAATGCCCCTGAACCCCTGGAAGTTCAGATTTTGAGCCCAAGATATTTCTGATGGAAGACATTTGCCAGAAACAATAAATTCTTTAAAGAAGAGATTCATAATGGTGAGACAAATGAAATTGAGCATGTGGCTTACTGATACATAAGACCCTTCACAAGCATTAGAAAAGGAAAAAGGACTTAGTAGAAACTGCCATGGCAGAGAAGGCAAGATGTCCCAGCGATGGGGCTCTGTGCAGAAAGGACACATGGTTCTACTTCTCTCTTGGCTGCTAACCCACTATTTCATCTTGGAGGAGGGAGTTCACCTCCCTGGGTCATCACCCTTCTCTTCTTACCATAGGCCTGACCACAAGCAGCTTTGATGATAATTGCAATGAAAATAATCAAAATAATCTGACTGGTTAGTTTGAGTTTGTAGGAAGCCAAATTTTAAAAACACAGTTTTTGGAAGAGATTCTTCCATCTGGTTTTCATGTGAGGGTATCCTTGTCTGAGCATAGGGTGAGGAGATGTGTGAAGAATTCATGGTGCTGTCCCTCCTTGCCCAGCCACACACAGCGCCCTTTGGGACAGTCCAGTCACAAGGGGTTGGTGGCAGAAATGGGATCAGAAAAGAGATTGTGGATGATAAGAATACCAAAGGACTTTCAGGAAATGAGGAAATCTGGTAAGAATATAGAGACTGCTATTGTCTGCTCAGATTGCCCTTGCCATTCCCGGCAAGAGACTTCCTTACACTTAAGAACTAGGAAACTTTTACAAAGAGCAATTCCTTATATAAATGACAAATAAACTAAGATAGACAGATCTAATAGGACTTGCCTAACTTCGCTTTTCAGACCAGTGGCATGACCGTGAAGATATTCCAATTTCTAACAGCCAGCTAGTTTTGTATTTACTATATCATACCAGCTTTAGATTTCAAGTGGTCATATCATAAAAATGTTCCTTTGACTCCCTGATTACAATCTGATAGCCAACTAGAGAAAATAAACACATCTAAATTAGTGAAACACACACACAAAAGTTTTTTAAAAAATTGACTTACGCAATTATCTTCTGCTTTGTATTTATATTCCACTTCTTTCACATTTTTCAAATTCAATGTCTTTGCTCTGTAATCAATACACAGAGAAAATCTGTAAAGCAAATCCTTGGTAGTCTTGAACAGAAACAGGAAGAGACACATGCCAAACTACAGCATAGAAGTTTGAAGTTGGGACAATGCAATCTGTCCATATTTTTGTACATATTGAGCTTACCTTTTCTGATAATGATCCAGTTGAAGAGCAAAAAGTTAATTTTAGAATTATGATATATCACTTCAAAAATATGACTAATGAAAGCCTTTGGTGAATAAAATCTCAATTTCATTTTCTTAAGTTTAATTTTCATTACTCTTTTGTAGCTGGCCAGAGACCTATTCTCAAACCAAAGTAGCTCATCTATACCATCAAAAATAAAGAGATTTAATTAATATTTTTTACCTGAAAAATCATATTGTAAGTAAAAGGGAAATAAATATGTTGAATAGCTGTGTCATGAAAAATATTTTTATTTGTCATTAAAATTGGCACATCTTTGTATGATGAAGCAGAACACTGCACTCTAGCTATCAAAATGCGGGACTTAACTGGAAAGGGCCAGTATCCCTATGCCCTCTACATAGTCTGTGAGAAGAGAAAGTTGCCTTGGAAATGCAGCTCAGTGTAGGTGAGTGTAGGTGTAGGTTGTAGTTTGACTTTCACCATAGGTTGACCTTCTGCTTCAATGCAGCATTTCCAGGAACACAATTAACTGAAGAAGACTATGAAATTAGCTGTTATTTGAGCTCTGTGCCTAAAGCTAGGCAATGGAAATAATCCCAGAATACAAGCATTTAATAGATGTGTCAGTGTGAAAGAGTATTTGCAGGTATTGGGGCTGGCTAAATGAGCCTTGCAAAAGTCAGCTGTTCTCTCATCTTTGCATAAATTAAGCTGTAGCTGCTGCTGGTTTTAATTTACATTCTGATATGTGACACGTATCACATCCAATACTCTGGCATCTGAACAGAAACTTCTCAATAAATAATCTAAGGTATTTTTCTTGCTTCACTTCTGCTAGCACTTTTGCTCAACACTGCATGGCTTCCTACATGTTATTTTGCTAACCACATCTGCACAGTACAAATTTTAAGGCTGCTACCTTGTTCAGTGCCTTTAGATGGTGTGGACAATCACATGCAGCTCGACTGAAGAACACAGAAATCACTGGGAAGAGTCTTATTTACTTTAATTAGTGCAGGTTCAGATTGAGGTCTCTGTTAGATCAGGCAACAGATAATCACGTCCTTTTCTGTTAGATATCCCTCCCCTTCTGCTGTTGGAGAACCTCAAACATTCAGGCCCAGGGTAAAAACATGAAAACTTGCATTTTGCTTTACTAGCAGAATTTACCAAAATTTTAGCTTTCTGAATAGCAGAAGGTTACCACAAAGGTACTGATTGATTCAAGCAGAAATCATCTTCCAAAATTTTTGACTGCCTTGCAATTTTAAACTATTTTCATGCTGGTTCTGCAACTTATTCCAAGAGAACAGAGTTATGCACAAATGGCTAACACCATTAACTTTAAAAAGCATTTAATCAAGCTGCCTATATTATGCTTAATTTCAGTGGGATTCAATGTTTATGCAAACAACTGCATGCAAGCAGCAAGTCATTTCCAGATCTGGTGATCTGTGAATTAACTCTGTAGCACAAATCAATCATGAACCTCAGCTGATATATTCTCTTTACTCATGATACAATGTAGCAACTGTAATATATCATATAAGAACTTCTGATTGCTCTAGTTTATTTGTTCTGGTTTTTCTAATTCATAAACAGAAGAGATATTTTTTATGAGACATTAGAATAGTTGTGCAGTTATGTTTCATTAATCTGTATTAGCAGTTCAAATGTCAACTACCAACTCCTGTGCAACATAGTATCTAAGAATTTATAAAGGTGCTGAGTTACTAAGGCTTGCCAGACATATTTTCTCATTAAGGACCAAATAAATATTTAATGGAAAAAACCCCACAATTTTAATCTTTCTATTGATTTTTTGCTACCTTCACATAATGAATCATACAGATGTGTAATAATAAGAGAAAGCACAAAATAATGCTATTTCATACAATGTTGTAGAGATCCTTAGTCTGTGGTAAATGCACAGGTGTGACTTTTCCTTTTGTCTTATCCTGTAATTTTCTGCAACTAAAATACTGAAGTTAAGTCGTTAAATTCAGTATGCCATTCTATCCTGACTTTGAATCAATATGCAGAAAGAATACATAATGGTGTGCTAGTAGAACATTCCAATAAATTGATTCTTACCTGGGAAAGCGGAAAATCACAATTACAATAGTGCAGACAACGCCATACAACAGTCCCACATTAGCAGCAAAGCATATTGTAAACACGTAGGTACTAACCCATATGCTCTTGAAGGAGGGAAGGAAAAAGAGGTGATTAGTTTTAAATTTTATAGCAATGTGCATTTTATGAATGAGAAAAAAGATTTTTAAAACTGAGATAGTTTCTCAGATGTGAACATTTGGATCTTTGAATTGACAAATACTGAAGACTGAATTAGCAATTAAACTAATGCCTCCCCATGGGAGACCACATGCAACATGGCACTGTTTATCCCAGTGATCACAGAGATTCCTTCCAGAGGGACTTAAAATAGCATATGTACTTGTGCTAACAGCATAATTCAGAGTAAACTGTTGTTTTGTAAAACCTGTATTTTATATTTCATATTTCAAGTTCTTGCCACTTTCTTGACTGCACCGATTTTGAATCCTTCTTTCCTTTCACACAATGAGGATGTACCCTAATGAGGTCACATACAGAGAGCTCTTCTCCCACTAATCATATAAGTGGGAATTATAATTTGCATGGAGGCTGATTAAAAGTGGTGCTTATCAGAGTACAGCTGACTAAAACAACTCCATAACAAAAATTACTGGGAAGTGAATTCCTTCCCATAGAAATGGTGAGGTTTCATATTACTTTCCCTTCTTTCAATATTTGATTACTAAAATTTTGGATTAATTTTAAATACAAATTTAAAAAATATACAAAAGCATATCTAAAACTAAAGTCAGTTTGAAAAGAAATTTAAAATATTTTTAAAACCCTTAAAAATTAACATTTTGATTGTTAAAATTATTCTCTTAGCAGAAAATGTTCATTTTTATTTCCATACTACAATGATGTTTATAGCTGAGAGATACCCAGACTTTACAATTAAAAGAAGAAAAGTACAAATTACTTGATTTCTTATATCAACATAATTGGTATAATAAAGCACATATTTCTTTCCCTGGGGGAGCTTTAAGCAAAGACTGCCACCTAATCTTTATATAAAAGGTGTTAAAGAAGAATGGAAAGTATTTTCACTCCTCTCAATATACTGATCCCGACAGGTGCCCATTTCAACAATTACTTCTTGCAGTGCTTCTTGTTCATGTTTGCAGAATAACAGATCACATTACAATGGCACAGTCAATGTTAAGATTACCCTTTCTGATGCTTTTACTTAATTCATGAAAGCCAGAGACAACAGAACACTTTTAGCCTAACCACAGGAATTTTGCTTGAGCAGTTTTCAGAACTGTTTTTTTATGAATTATAAAATGGAAGTCATACTGTACTAATTTGTGCACAGAGGACAGAGTGTTACATGACTCTATCAAGAAACTTTTCCCTCCCTCAACTTCAAGATTCCTAACACTGCAAAAGGTTTTGCAGTGTCTGCACCGGCACAGCTGCTAGATGAAAAGGTAGTTTGTTCTTTGAGACTGACCTCAATCACCAGGTGTATTTTAACATGACATCTTATACAAATTGTTGTGTATATATTTGTAAAGAATGTCTTTATGAGCAACAGATATGAGTTTTAATTAACCAGTAAGAAAGTAATGCTAAGAATTACAAATCCAATATTTATTTATAAAGGAGCTCACTGGACATGAAAGGGCTAACAGAAATACCACAAACCTGATGTTCAGGTGGGATCAAGAATTAGCCTATCATGATAAGGCTGAACCTTTGACAACACCTAAATCCACTTCAGTGCAATCCACTTCAGCTGCAGATCTGAGCCTTATCACATCTAACTAAATCACTGCTGCTAGACCTGCAAAATTCTTATGTCTCAGAAGAAAACAGAAAGCATGAAAACCCAACACAAAGTCTGCACAGGAAAAATAAAAGCCAAAAGTATTTAAGTACTGCTGGGTGCTGAGAAAGCTAGCTGAATGCCTCTCTAGCAACCTAGTAGCTTACATCTTAACTGTAATCAGAGACTGCCATTGATGTAGAGGTTGAGCCAAAACAATTATATTCTCATTAGTCATCACCCTTTCGGTTCTTTGTATTGGCCTGGAGTCAGAGCTTCTTTAGTTAGGGTAGCATCAAACTTGTAGAAAGAAGTTATGTTGATCCGATAGACTTTTTATGGGCTATTGCAAGGTTCATCAAAGAAGTCACAAAAATACTAAGGTTTTCTTTGGCAACTTACTTCAAGATGGTTAATGCATGGTGCTGGACAGATAGAACCCAATCACTTTTCAAATTTTAGCAACAATGTGTTACAGGCACATGTTATTCTGAAAAGTCAAAACAAAATCTACCTTTATATACTGTACTCATTTTAAGAAAAAATCTAAAGAGGGAGAAAAGAAGCAAGCAGAGGAAATATATACATATACATATATACATATACATATATATAAGAAAGTATCAAAAGCATTGCGAGGTGCAGTGACTGTGTATATAATCTCCATCTAGACTCTTCCATTTCATAGAATCTAATCATCTGCTGCTGAGAGGCACCTGAAATGGAAACTTGGTAGGAAAAAGGTATATAAATATCTTGTAGAATACTTTCTGAACCTAGGGCTAAACTATGCGATGCTAAGATATGGTGAAAGAAGTGTTTCTCTACCACTTTGAAACCAGATTATAAACTTCCCTTTTTCATTGCAAACTGAGATGATCAGCTATTGCCTGAATGGGTAGAATTCCTCTCCCTTGGCATTAACTATCTGCAGCTCAGTTGTCTAGTTTCCTACTATAACTGATGGAGATTTGATTATCACAGTGAGGAAAATTTAGGATGCAGTTCGTTTAACTCCTACCTGATTATGCTGTTGCTTACTTGAGGAAGAGATGAATCATACCCTAACACGACTCGAGTGATCAATTCTGCACTATCTGTAACGTGAGGCTGTGGTGACTTGCTCGAAGAGAGGCCCATGTTGCCGCCACCATCATGTAGCCAAAAGAAGAATCCCGTTAAAGTCCTACTCATTCATGAAGGGCCTCAGCAGGGAAGATGCTGGAATCCTGGAGGAAGCTCTGGCTCTAAGGAGGCTGAGTGACATGCCCATGCTCCCATGTCCTTCTGCAGACAAATGACTGATACAGGCATTTATCCCCAGCACACTCTTCTCCAAAACTTACAATTCAAGGGCTGAAGTGAAAACCACCACAAACATAGAGCAGGAACTGCTTAATGCACTTAGCGACATGGTTTAGTGGTAGACTTGGCAATGCTGGGTTAACAGTTGGACTAGATGGTCTTTAAAGGTCTTTTCCAGCCTAAATGATCTTCTGATAATAAAGGGGTATGGTAGTTCTTTAATATAATTTTTCACAAGCATTCCATACACAATGGTTAAGACAGTATTTTTTTTTCAAACAGTCCTGGAGACAGAGGAACTGATACAAATACTACTCTTTAAAAATAATTTATATGGCAAGCATACTTGCAATGGATTAAGCATCTGCAAATTCCTTGCCACCCCACCGAGATCAACTACAGCACAAGTAGTATAATTCAGAGTAGGATATTCACTAATGCAGGGAAAATAGAAAATCTCCCTAGGATGTCATAAGATAAAAGCTTGGATGTAAAATTATTCTCACAGAAGAGATGGTTTCCTACCTTGAGGAAAATTGTTTATATAGCAAAGCCCTCAGAGGTCTTAGAGCCCTCTCATGAATCAGGACACATGTGTGACAAATACCTGAACAAATCTAAAAGCCTATCTCCCTCCTGAGGATAACAAGTTAAGAAGTTCTAAAAAACCCAAGAAATTACACTAATGAGCTCCAAAATTTCAAGGAAGACCCTCCCTGGGTCCTCTTCTCTAAATATTTTGATAAAATATATTGAAAGAGTGGTGGATCCATGTCAGAAACTCACACTGGCAGGATCTTGGAGAATACTTGTCAAAAATGAGACCCTCCTTATTGGATCTACTTTAATTGCTGAATTAGTAGCATTCTTTACATCCTTAAATATTACTATATGTTCATACACTTATCCATGTGTCCATAACTGCCTCTCACATCACAACACCATGAAGGGAATGTGCAATTTTTACCATAAATTCTTGCCATTCTTCCTGCTTTACAAGTCAATCATGAACCTGGTTTTGTCTCAGCTACGGTCATTTTGTGGTCAAGTCATATGTGCAACCTTAAAGCGTTTTTTTCTCTTTAAATGCCAGAGTATTTCCATGTTGAATTCCCCAGATCCCTGCTATATAATTAACTTATGAAAATAATCCTTATTCTATTATCATTTTTCACTTATAGCATCACCTTCTGAAATACTTTCTCCCCATCTTTGTTCACTTTCAAGTCCAATGATTAAGAGCAAAGAGAATATTTTTCTTCAACAGTCCATTTCCAGGTAGTAGTCTTTGCCTAGCTTAAAAGGCAGCTTATCTGGGATGCTGAGCCTTAAAATCAAGAGTTAACAAGAACTTCACTGGCCTTTTTATTGATTCTAGCAAAGTGCACTGTCAAGCTAATAAAAAGGCAAGTTAGTCAAGTAGGCCTGCATAAGAATTTAGGCTTGCAGGGCAGATATGGAAATCAAGTTTTGACCTGAGGACCTGAGAATTGAGATATATTCACAGACAAAAACCAGATCAGCTTCCTGGTAGTTCCCCCAAAAAAGAGGGGAAAAAAAAATCAGGACAAATCACTCCCAGTTATGTATATAGTGGAATAGTGAAATTATTAATCTGAGATTGTTGAAGTTATCCAACCAAGAAGGTGTAGGGACTGATAGAAGACCTTAACTGAAGTGATGCCTCAGAGCTTTTTAAGGCAATAGAAGCAAGAGACATTTGAAGTTCATATGGATACTGTGCATCCATATGAATGGATACTGGCAGGGAAGAGATCTCTGGAATAAGGACAGTGTGGTACTATCTGGAAAGCAATTGAATGTGATTTGAGAGGTAAATCATAAAAACAGGACATCTCTGAGAGTTGATAAAAAACCAAGTCAAAAGAAAACTGAAATAAATACATGCTGAAATAAATAATATTCAGCTGGCAATATTTGGTATTGGCTATTGAAGTCTGTCAGCCTAGCTACTTATTTGAACTTAGCTGATCATAAACATTAAATCTAAAAGGAAAAGCCATTCATGGCTGAAAGAAGAGATTTCATAGAAACACATGGAACTTCCTGCGATGGAAGGAACAAATGAAGATCCTCAAGTCTGACTCCTGAACAGTACCTTTCAAGCTGAACCTTTTACATTTAAAAGGATTATGTTCATAAAGAATTAATCAACAAGCAAATATTATTCATCACATTTGTGCTCAATGAGAAGCTTAAGGAAATGTGAAGAAGAAAGGTAACAAACCCCATAATATTCTGTCTCCATGCACTATCATTTGCCAGACTTATAAGCATAACAAACCTGACTTCAATGCTACATGACACACGCCCTTCAAAGAATCAGTTCCAGAAAGGACAATTGCTAATTCTTTCCAAATGTTTTGTTAGAGTTTCTATCTTCAAAACACTTTGGATAACCTGAGTGATTGAATAATTCATTTCCAGTGTTCTGTCAATTGCTGGGGTGAATCTTTTCAGGCCAAAATAACACCAGTGTGATTGTACAAATCACTGGGCATGGTGGGGCTCCTCAGAGCAGGCAGCAATGCAAGATCAATGTTTATAGCCTTACTTTAAACTGTTCTATCTAAAGCCAGATGATTTATCCTGTCAAGCTAAGGACTGATGGTACAACTACTTGAAGATAAATCATTGTTCAAATATGTTCAAAAAGATGAACCCATCAAACCCCATTTCTATAACCTCTCTTAGAAATGATGACAGACATCGGAGATGTAAGAACTAACTACTCACTCAGCCTTTTCTGCCAAAGCCAGAAAAGCAAAAATCAATCAGGCAAGTTTATCTGTGAAGATGCATCAAATCTAGTGAGATTCCAGAAAACCCTTAACTACTTATTATCTCAATGCACTGATAGAGAAGATATCTCTCTCTCCCATAACTACCAATTTTCTTAAGTCCAGTGTACCCAAAATAATTCTTGCTCCACATCATCCACCATTTCTGTCATTGGCAATATGTGTTAAACTGAAGATCAAATACAGTGCAAGCAATAAAAAATATTTTCAGAATTTTACTGCTTGAGGAGCATAAGATTTCATAAAAGATAGAGCTTTTCTTCCAAAACCAACAAACCAAATAAAACCCAAAAATCTCTAGTTTTCTTTGACTAAATGTGAAAAATCTCACATAACCAAAGTTGATGTTGTTTAGCCAGCTCTATTTCCCACACTTAAATCTAGTACCCTATTAAAAAAAAGTTTTATTCAGTCTAAATGATTAGTCAGACTTAACCATTAATGCTGTAAATCACTGGTGAGTTCATCGAAGCCCAATATTAACTCCAGTGAACTGTGTCTTCCAGCACAGAGAAGGACAATATGGTCAAAATATCTTTCTTAATATTTGTTACCTTAAAGTATGGGATGTCAGTATATATGTTTCTATGCAAGCGCCTAGAAGTTTTGGCTCCACTACGTGGCCAATACATTCAAAAACTCCCAGAGAGGAGAAATCCAGGACTTTTATCACACACGGATTTGTCTTTAATATTCACTAGAAATTATGTGCAAATTCTGTCAGACTATTCAGACTCTGTATTAAACTAGATTACTGATGCATAGTGCAGAATCTTTCATTATGATTGAACAATAGATATTCTGTTTGCAAAATCTGAAAGAGTTAAGGCAATTTACCTACAACAACCCCCCAACATGTATCTGTCTGCACCTCCAGTGTTTCTAGTTCTGTTTTTCCTGTATGGTCATTCCATATCCCCAGAGGACAAAGATACCTAAATCTCTTCAATAATAGTACAGTAGCAAACACTTATGCCAACCAGACAGAGAAGGCGTAAAAATTAAACACATACTTGCTTACATTAACCTGATTGGTCTGTATACACATCACTATCATTAAATTAGGTTTGATTCTTTATCATTTGCTAAAATGCCATTTTTTAATACAATTGATACTAGAGATGCTGTTATTCTGAGCCAATAGTATACAAAAATACTAATTATTGCTTGCACTTATCTCTTCTAGGGCCATAGAACTATTAAAGTTTATTTGTTATGTATTTGTTTAAAAAGTCTCAGGAAACTCTCCTTAGATTAAGTTTTACTTACCCAGTCTATTTTATCCACATTCCAATATTTTTTTAAGTCACGGAACTGCATTAGCATCCCCTTCAAGCCCACGACAATAATGCTTGCTAAAACACACTGCAAAGACATAAAACCAAAAGCCAGAGTTGTTAGTGAAAACAAATGCTCTTTCTTTTATTTAGCAGTCAATATTATAATGAAATTATAAAAAAAAACTAGTTAGTGTTTCAAAAACGGGATAAGCACAGGTGTCCTTGTGACATAAACACTAACAGCATCCCCCCTCCCTTTTTTTTTTTTTGGTTGTTAAGACAATCTATAGGCCACCTAATTGTGAGAAAAAATACAGAAATTTCAGAACTACCCAAAACTCTCCATGTGTCACCAGACGAACTACATTCCCCCCTAGTCTGGAATTCTCACAAGCAAATCAACACTCTGTTTCTAGACAGCGAAGAACTTTAACTCCCCTTCTTCACTTCCTCTCCTTCCCCTAGCAAAGGCCTCTAGGGCTAAAGCCCATTAATTCTGAAGCAAACACAATAATTTGTTGTTCTCTGAATCAGAAAGGAGGAGGATATGGATGATGGATGATCTACAACCAAAAAGAATGGAGTACAAACCAATAAACTTTCAGTGCATAGGTGGGGAGGGCTGAAAAAGCATATTAGAAGAGAAATAAAATATCAAAAAAGCAACAATCAAAAAGTATATTTTAAATATATGAAAAAAATGCCTACAGGAAACCAGTCAAAATTTACATATAATCCATTTAAAAAAATTAAAGCAGGAAAGTGGAAAAAAAAAAAAAAAAGAAAAGAAAGTAGGAAAGTAAAAAAAAAGGACATATTGTACACCCCTCTTCAAGTGTCTTTACTTTGCATGGTTAAGCTAAACTATAAAAGGATCTGTTTGAAAAGTGAGAACTTTCATGACACCATGTAAACAACAGCACAAAGTAAATTTAAAATGTAGTTGAGCTAAAACTTCACGTAAAAACGTGACAGAGTTGTGGACAATTTTGGAGCTATATTTTGCAGCTTTGACATGCCTCTAGTTAAAATTAACTATTAATCTGTAATACCAAAAGCTAGATATAGCTTATGTGAAAAGATGCCATGCTGCTTTATAGTCTTAACATAGAAGATGTATTCCATGACAGAGATATAAGAATACTTCATAATCTTTCTGTAATTAAGCTTAGATCACTATCTAAAATAATTTGTTTCAAATTTATTTGAAAAGCAAAGTCATGTATCATGTGCATATCTGGAGAAATATCATGAATCTTTATTAATTTCTACCACATTTGGGCAATTTACAAATCCACATCAACCTATTTTTCATAAATTACAGGCCAAAAGTAAGTAGAAGAGAAATGCAATTTTTAAATTTATTTATGTGATAGCCTATATACGGAACTATATATGTGTAAAATCTATATGTCTTATGTTGTCACATCTGTATTTTATGATTTTGAGACTGTGCCCTTACTATTCTTTCCCCCAATTAAATTAAACAGAACTGTTCTAGAGGTAGCACTACCTTTCCCTGAAAGAAAATTTCATTAGAAAGTGTTTTACATCTTAATCTTTACAAAAGATATCGTACCATAGGAAGCCAGTACAGCATAGGTCCAATTGCATAGATCACCGCAAGAATTAGTACACAAGAGATAAGGCAAGCCACCTAAAATAATAAACAAGAAATTAAGATCATCTAGTCTAACAACAACCAAAAAAAATTGTGAAAAGGATTATTTATAAAATTTTGTAGACAAAGTCAAGAATCAGACGTTGAAGATGTTAGCTCTTAACATATCTATGACTTGCAGATGCCTACAATTTCAATTTTAATATCTGCTGATTACCTTCAGCCAGCTACAGTGAAAACATAATGAGAGATCTCAACATCTGTGCTTGACCCTGCTACCAGCACACAGATACAGACCAGAGCAACACTTATGCACTTAGTTATTAAATGGAGCATGTGTGTGCAATATCTCATCCCAGGAGTTTCTCAGCACTCGCTGTCATTCTGTAACATATTTATAGCCATGCACCCTATGTTGCACTAAGTAGCAGATCTGTCATAGCACTAAGCCGAAGTTATACATGTTGTCATTTTTGCAGAAGACTTCTAACTTCCTTTACTGGGATTAACACTGAAAGAAAACTATTGTGTTAAGTCAGGAACCACTAATGATTTCATGTTAATATCAGCGGACTTTATTTTAGAAAATGTGGGTACACTGGTACAATTTTTTAAATATATTTTAAAAATCATAATTAGTTTAGGTAAAATTAATCTAGAAAAATATATGGTCTAATAATTATATGCTTCTTCACAGTATTTATGGTATTAATCTGATGGAAAACTACAGTAAAATTGCACTGTCCTACTCCACTCTGAGTGTTGACTGAGTTCTTCTGCTCTTATGAAGATACAGTTCAGATTCACAGAAGGTTTTTGACGATAAGTAGACAGATGCTCACTTTATTTTTATATCAATAATATGTTTCTTTACTAAAATAATTAGGTTTCATTTTAAGAGACAAGTTGTTAAAAACAAAACCAGACAAGTTGCTAAAACACTAGAAAATTAAAGTCATGGTGTACTTAAAAATACCATCAAGAAAGATAGACAGAATGTTTACAGAAAAAGGGACAGAAAATCTGCTGGTAAAGTCACAAGAAATTTTTCCCTCTTTCTGCCTTCACAAAGGGCAAGCAAAAAAAGTGTTGGTTCTATTTGAAGGACACTTCTAGTCCATGGTAGAGTCCATGATAGAGTAGGAAAAGATACCACTGAAGAACAAATGGCAAAACTGAAATCCAGGTATAGCCATTTGAGAAAAAGGGCTGCTCTGTGCCCCTGAAAGTCTCTTTGAATTACTTCCATGACCCATGACCTATGTTAAACTCACTTGACTCTATGTAATCAAAGCAACCCCTCTCTCTTTTTTTTGCCTATGACTTGCCCAACATTTATAAGTGGTGTTCTTCTCATCTCTTCTTTTTGCCTAGGCAGCCACAAGTAGAGGGGCAAGTGGATGTGTTGCTTTCCAAAAAATCGGTAGGAGAGAGATTGTTACATTTATTGAAGTACTCTCATAGCCATACTCCAACTCTCAGACACAGGCTCTGCTATACTGTGAAGCCAATGTATAAAACGAAGCAGATTTTTACCAGGCATTTCCTATCTTGAAATTAAACTATGGCGGTTTCTTTTTCCATTTCATGTATTGAATAACCTCCTATCAGGGCCTTTTTTCTACATGTACCAGAACCAAAGTGCTCAAATAGCCTATATGCCTTCAGGTTATAGGTCTTAAGGTGTAGGTCTTCAGGTTACCTTAAATCTTCCTTGAAAAAGCCAGTACAACATAATGCAGTACAACTGCGAATTGTACAATCAATATATTGACAGACTGCAGAAGAGGACGTCTATGAGGATGAGGGCACATGACATGACATTGAATCCAATGAAAATATATGAAATTACTAACAGCAAGTAGTAGCTAAACTATTTGCATATAAGTGCTTTTCGAGATTATTTGTTAGATTGTTCATTATGATTACTTGAGTTCAGAGTACCCTGTAGGCTAATTAGCAACTAATTAACATGTAGATTTTTGAAGTAAAGCCCTGTATAATTCCTTACTATTGCGACATCTGCATGAGAAATAATTGCAGAACATGGTCAAGAAGAAACAGTACCTACGGACTGTACTTCACCTTGTCAGTTGTACCTCATTACCAGTTTCCTTGCAGCTAATGGCCTTTATACAGGTCAGAGAATTGTAGAATTGTTAAGGTTAGAAAAAACCTTTAAGGTCTTCAAGTCCAACCATTAACCTAGAACCACCACCTTGGTCACTATTAAACCTAAAACCTCAGTTTAGTCTGTACGACTAAATCCATTAAACACCATAGGAGGGCACTTTTGGTACACTGCTGACAAATTAACATAAACTCAAAGGGTTTTTATGTAGTTTTCTGCAGTCTGAAAACACAACTTCTAACCTCCTTAATGCCACATACCTGACAGTTTATACTGAATTAAGCAGGTAAAAATGAGTAAGTTGGAACCATTAGTTTTCCTAGAAAGACATTGCTGATCGGATGCACTTTCATGCAGATTGTCAAAAATGACAGGGCAGAGTCATTCCCAGGGCAGAGGAGAAGGGATAATAGGGAAATACAATGCAATCAGTACAAGTTCCAGTGAGCAGTATTACAGCTTTAATTCTCTGACATGCTTCAGTCTAACCTCTTACCTGTGTTTTGGCGCCTGTACTGTATAAAAGGGCCGTCCGTCCCATCGCTGCAGCACTTGGTATGCAAAAGAAAAATGAAGGAATCACGTTGCTGAGGCCATGAGCCAAAAATTCCTGCAAAGTTGTTAAATAGAAGATGTTTTTTTCCTATTGTTCTGTCACTTCAATGCCTCTTGCCAATAAAGGAGTCCCTTATGTAAATATTAACAATGATCAAGGATGGGCATATTTTTGAAGGAAAAAAATAACATATGTTCATGAAAAAGGATTTCCCAACAGAATATATCTTCTCACAACTCAGAATTAATTAGAGTGATAGAGATGCTGAACCAGATTCATCAAAAGCAGGAGATACATTTTGTTCACACAATAAATGCTATCGCTAAGTTTTGAAGATGAAGTTAACCAAAATATTTACATCTTGATCCACATCTGCCTTTTAACTGGCCAGAGCCCCAGACAGTCGTATTTGGAGAGTGTCCGGATAATTTCTGGTTTGTGACTCTACTGGATAAAGACAGACACTGATTTTAGTTTTTTTAGAGTCTGTTTTAGTAAAAGTGAAGTGTGATAGCCATACTATTTGCGTGCCGTCTTTCATCACAAATGTATTTGGTGTTTGTTCACAGTCAAAATGCAGACATGTCTGAACAAAGATTTATAGAAGAAAAAGTGGAGAAGCCACCTTGTACATGCAGCCTAAGCTGAACAGTATTTTCTAAGGAAGTGTTCCTGCTTGGCCACCCAGCATCAGTCTTCTTCCCCAGACTGTTAGAAGCATATTGGTCTGCTGAGGAAAACGTGTAAAAAAGACCTCAGAAATGCTTAGGACAAAAATGGTACTGTATCCAGCCAGGAGAATACCTGATCATAAGTTTAGCTTCACAGCACAGGACAGCACCTCCTCAAAGCTTCCCAGGCAGCCTCCCACACGCCCACCAACATGGCACCATGCAGAGCACTGTGCAGGGCACCATTCAGGCCCCTGAATGCAGCACAGCCACCCTACTCCACTGCTCTCTTCTCATTGAAGTTTTGCTCTTTTGCTCCATTATTCAGTGCAGACATACATACACGTAGTTTCCAAGGCTTCAGTAATTAGCTGTGTAAGCTACAAGACTTCCAAAGGTGCAGAAAGTCATACAGGTTGCTGTGCTCCACTGAGTGCCCTCAAAACAAAGCAGCGTATCAGTCTGAAGTCTGGCCTGTGTTAAGCTCAAAGCATTTTCCTGCTGCTCCCTAGAGAACATGGCTCCGAAGCATAAACAGAAATTCATGGCCCAGTGTACTCATACTGAAAAATATTTTAGAGACCTGAGTAGACAAGACCATTCACACTATAATTTCCAAAGACATAAGAGTTCTAAAGGAGAGGAACTGATGTACCAAGACCAGTCTGTCTAAATAGGGGGTTCAAATTGACCTCCAACTGCAAAGCCAACCATTCTTCATTCAACCCTATGTCATTCATCCCAAATCACTTGACAAAAAGGTGGAGGCAGCTTCTTCATCACATAGTATTATGCCAGTTATCTGAAACTGAGGGTTTCTTACCACAGTGCTTGAATTATTGTCTCCACGGATTTCCAGTTGGCTTGGAGTTACCCACCCACCACGACAAGCAATGTAGTAGTGTAGAAATAATGTCCCAGTTTTATTTAAGCATGTCCTCTGTAAAGTGGAAGCCTGAACAGAAAGCTCCTATGGCTGCAAATTTGGCAGCACTCTCTGAACCCACTCTGCTTCTTTTATACAAATAAACCTTTGTTTCAGATGAGACTTCTGCTTCACATAAAATAACCTCCTTTTATAACATCAGATGTGTCCTGGGGCTATAAGTACCTGGTTTTGTATTAGAATTGCTTTGTTTCATTAATCAGTGGCTGATTTAACATCATAACTTTTCTTTAAGAGCTTAGCTGCAAGAGGAGAAGCTGTCTCACCTTAGAGCAGTGAAAAATGCATTAATGCCCAAATGCTGCACCGAATGTAGCCTTACAAGATTATCCTGAAGGATACACTTCCCTAAAAGAAGGCCTCAACCAACGAGGGCATTCTGCAGAGATGATTTGAACAAGATTTGGGTGTTTCTGTAATCACTAGAAGGTGTCAGATAGCATAGGGAACATACCCTTTCCTACTGGGCAATTATCTATAATACTTTTTCAAAAGGATGAAATAATGTCAAGGCTTAGCAACAGGAAGGAGAAAGAGCTTTACCTGGTTGTCATCCACAGCATATTTAAACTTTTTAGCAGAGCCTTGAGCAAGAGCTAGTGAGGCTACATAACCAACCAGTGCTACTCCAAAAGCTTCAGTGACTACTTCAGGCAGGACACTCATGGGTGGTGTTTTCGGTGATGGCAACCTATAAAAAATAAAGACAAGAATTTTTTCTAAACTTGATACATGGTCTCTATATACCTGCAATTCATGTAAATACAAGGGAAACAATCTCTGCATGCACAGCTAATTTTTCTGTTACTTATAAGGTGACGCTTTTCAATATTTTAGATTAATAAGATCTCAGTCTGTTGGGAACTGCAGAAGAGAATTTGTAGAAGATAAAACAGTTTCAGATAGAGTATTAAATTTAATTCCTTCACTGACAGATAAAGTCAGCAACCATTCACTAATTTTTTAATGTTCAGTAGAAGAGGCTCTACTGGGTTTTGGGGTTTGTTTGTTGGCTTTCCTGTGAAGTTTAATTTAAACCTTTTAAATGATTTCATATCCTGTAGGTTATGGACAGTATGGATATTTATTCTATCTAATGGAGACCTTTGAATGGGGACTGCTACAAAA
The DNA here is from genome assembly GCA_013397135.1 of Pachyramphus minor. Taxonomy (NCBI): domain Eukaryota; kingdom Metazoa; phylum Chordata; class Aves; order Passeriformes; family Tyrannidae; genus Pachyramphus; species Pachyramphus minor. The sequence goes on along the minus strand of VYXB01007067.1, from coordinate 303,170 downwards.
CAACTCAGTTAAGAACCAAATCACCCTAGACTGTACCCCAAAAAAAGACTTTGGTCTCTCCAGAGCACAAATAATACCACCTAAGAAACAAATTGTGCTCTTAAGGTTTCTGATGCTCTCCACTGACAAGGCAGTTAGATATTTTAGGTAAATGCCTAAAAATACACATCTAGGCTCTGCTTCTGTTTTTCAGCACTCCTTGTTTGAAGTTAGACAGAAAATAAAATCCTGATTAAAGCTGAACAAATACAATTTGCCAGTTCATTACACTTCGAAGGGGCACACTTTGCCCTGTTTTAATCTCAGATTCATAGCATGCCCTAAATACTTAAAACCAATTTTTGTTCTCAGAAATGTCCCTTGTTTTATTTCTATCAGTGCAAACTAACACACAGACACTTACGACATCTTGAACTTGTACTTTGTAAAATTTAGGGAAATCCTGAAATATCCAAACAGGAGGTTGCACAACAGCTGTGCTCTTCCACAACAACCTGTAGAGTTTGAATATTTTGTCTGAAAACTAATCTAATTTCTCTTTCCAGCTAATTACACTGATTTTTTTTTTTTTTGCCTTCTTTCAAGGCCATGGAGAAAAGTGTATTCCTCACTCTAGTAAAAATGCTCTTTTTAGACTAAGCATAATTAAATCTTCACATTCCCTCAGAAACTACATTGTCTAATATACTATGTGAAGAATGAAGTGTAGTAATTGATAAATCTTATCTCATTGCAAGTCCTTTCTGCTTCAATAGCCCAAGGCAACTCTCAAAAAGCAGGTTGCCAAAATCTTGTAGAGAGTGTTCTGTCCTTCTCTCATACATCAAATACTTAGTGCCTACTTTTTATTCCATAAAGGCATAAAAAGCTATGAAAACGTACAAGAATGCATTTTGGCAATGGTATCTATACAGATAAAACTTATTAACTTGGGGTTGAATTGTGAGAGAGTATTTGAGGAGATGGGAAATGAACATAATAGATTTTTGCCATTTCTTATTTTGGAAAACGACTTTGACCTCTTCAGAGACTATTCTCAGAAATAAATATATTTAAAAGCCACGAGGTAATAAAAAGCACATTACCCTTCAGGAATATGTCCCACAACTTCTAGCCCATAGGCGTATTCCATATCAGCATAGTAGCAAGCAATGGATGTAGCAATTATCTATTGATTCAAGACAGAAAAAGACGTCATATTTCTATTGGTTTTAGCATCCAACATGGTCCCTATTATTGACACAACTAAGCAAAAGACACTGTTCATACATTTAGCCTTAGATCAATCTAGTAAGACAGCAAAGTGTTATTTAGAAATTTTTGCAAACGTGGAAGAGAGTCAAAAGAAACTAAGATCTGGACACAATAACGAATTTAGAAAAGATGGCTAAAGAAGGACTATAGTGAAGCTTGTACATTCTGTGTTAATAAAAGAGATTTGTATGAGTCTCTGTAAAGCCTCAGCAACCTTGCCAATCAGTGTCCAAACTCCCTCTATTCAGCCTGCGTCCCAAACCACCGCCATTCATGTGAGCAGCTTAAAGCAGTGCATAATTTAGGTGTCTCTGTGTAGTCTGATTCAGGAGATGTTCTCTGAGCACATCTAATCCAGACTGGCATTGTTGACTTCAGCACAAAACACAGCAGAATAAGTGTCTCTTATTTTTATATTCCAGAAGGTATGAATCTTGCTGAGGGATTGGGAAGTTTGACCCCAAAGAGGCTCAAAATAATTTCCCGTATTTTTATGAGATGAACACACAAATCCCAATAGAACAGGCACAGGTTCCAGTCCACAATCCTTAGTTTCCTGGTACATTTTATCCAGTATTTTAAAAAAGGTAACACAGAAACAGACCTTAAAGCACTGAGCAGAACCACACTACCTCCTTTTCCAGCATTTTGCCCAATAAAAATTATTCTTTTGTAAATAACTTTTTCCAGCAAAAGAAGATTAATCGTGATAATCCACCATGAAAAGCACCTGTCCTTCATACTTTTTATTTTGTTTTAGAGGCTTAGAGAAAACCAGAAACCTTCTACCCTGGTGCTGATCATATGACATCAGCTTAATCCTTAAAGCAGGGGTTTATAATGCAATAGTTAATTTCAATTTAGTCTATGCCATGTTAAAGGAAAACTTTTAATATAAATAGTAAAATTATATAAAGTAACAGCATAGAGATTTAATTTTGTTGCAGATAAATAACAAGCAATATTTAAGCCACAACTACACAGCACAAAACTTTCCTGGAGTTATAGTGTGCCAGTTACTTTTCATTTTCTATTTCAAACTTTTTACACTTTAACATTCTAGGCTTTGTTTTCCTGTGACTATGTAAGAAGTAGTAAACATATGAAAAATATTATACAAATTGGGAGTATATGTCCCTTCTTTCTTAATTATTTAGCCAAACTCTTTCCTGTTTTTACAATTAACATACAGCCATGAAAATTAGCTGCTCATTTAATAAGTGGCAGGTGTGGGTGTGGGTAACTATGGACAGCACAGTAAACTTCAGTAGATTAGTCGAACCACTTAAAGCTTCTAAGAAAAAGCCTGATATATAATTTTGTACTCACCAGAAGTAGATCGATGGGAAGAACAACTTTAATGTCTCTCTGAAATTTCTCATTCAGTTCTTTAACGAGAACAAGCACCACAATGCTCAACAAGGAGAGAAGTAAAGCCTCCAGCTGTACTGATCTGATATTCTCAAATACGTAGGCATAAATCTACAGCAAGCAGCAAATAACAATCACAGGTCAAAAAATGTATCCTGGATCACATGCTATGGCATCTTCTACACAACTTCAGACATCTTAAAAATCAGTGAGAGCTCAATCAATATTGCAGGAGCTTAGTTATTGGACAAACTGGCCTATACTTTAGATTTTATAAGGAAGATAATCACCAATATACTATTACTATGGACTTTTCAAAACTCAAAAAAATTGCAGTGAATCTTTGTATTAATATATAAATTTCTATTGGTAGAAGCAAGCAACAAAATTCCAATAAATGTGATATGTTTCCTTTTCTTATTCAGTCCCGTTAAAATCAGCAACATAAATGAGTGTAGAGAAAAGCTTCATGCACAAAGATTTATTTAAAGTGTCCATAGCATAAACATCCACCAACTCTAGTAATAAAAGTAATTTCTGAGGAAAAATGTTAAAAGACAGAAAGCAGGGGAAAAGACAAGGAGAAAGAGGAAGAAAGAAAAGGGAAAGAAAAAGGCAGTAGTGGATGGATGGGAAGAGATGCAACAGAAATCTTTCAAAATGATCATCCTCTTCAGGACAGCCTCAGCAGTCTGAGAGGAGGTCCATCCAAATATTTTTCCAGAGTAACTGTATAGCTTCAGCAGGGCATCCTCAGTTTCCCTACTGGTTGCTCCTGCCCCTTACACAAACAGTGCTCCATGGAGCATCCTTTGGTCAGGTCCAGATACTGCACACAGTAAACAGTTGCCAAGATTGTGTACAGATGTTATTGGTTATTTAATTAACCACTGTTATCTACTAAGCCCTGTTTGTTTCCTTTTCTGCTGACTGCAGAGTTAAAAGAGGAAGATGAGACTGGGGCAGAGCTATGGAGATCTGAATGGGAGGCCTTCAGCTTTTCACAGGTTAAGGTGTGGTGCAACATACTGCAAAACAGGTTAGAAAAATATAATTGGATCTGTGATGAAGAAAGGAAATGTGGTGCTGAATATAAGGAAAGTGGGGAATAGAAATATGGAACCGGAATAGAACGACTAATGGTGACGTGCAACAGGTCTTAGATGTTGTAAGTAACAGACTCAGAAGATTGCAGTTGCCTTCATACCAGCATAGATAGCACAGTGAACTGTCATTTCAGCTCTACTCTGAATTTGTGGGTTCAGGAAATGAGGCATAAATCATTATGATAACAGATTAACAGAAAGTAATGAAAAAAATTAGAAGTTTGCTGAACGGGTTAGAAAGTTTGGAGAAAGTTAGAGGGAGCTTCTATCCTGATAAACAAAGAAATAATGAGATCCTTATTGCAACTTTTGTTCAGGGTTCATGAACAAAAGCAATAGTCTGTTGTCCGGAGGAACAGTGAGCCATAAAAATGGATACAATCCTGATGCTTTCTAAAGCTGTAAAGGAAAAAAAAAACAAGGTAGGCTCAGTTCCCTTGAATTTTGCACTTATACTCTGGGAACTATTGTGCATTCTGAATTGTAAACTATAGAGAGAATGGAAGTTAAGATTTAGGATATAGATTTAGGTAGCTTCACAAATAACTTCTTTTTAAACCACAATATCAAGAGTAATAAAATCAAGGAACTGAGGTTTGAAATAATAATATTAAAAAAAAAGTGTTTTCTCTGGCTATGACTAAGAAGAACACTAAAAATAAATGAAAAGTGACACTTGCAATTTTACAAAAATAAAGATTAATAATTTTCTGCCCCAGAGAACCTATTCTCAAATACATGTATAATGCTAACAAGGTTTGACAGTATGGAGCTTAAATACATATATAGGACAGGAAAATGTACTAAAAAAGTTATTTTAGGAAAGAACCCTGTTATAACAGAAAGGTGGTCAATATGATAATAAGTTTTGTTCTACTGTTCTGATTCTGTCACTCCTTGAAGTGGTGATGCTCATTTTGAAGAATGAGTAAGTTAAAATAACTTCCTGATTTTAACTTGCTCATAATTTCTGAGAATATTTTCATAATCTAGAAAGGGGAAAAAAAACAACCTAAAAATGGTTACAGAAATGTAACTTTCCTCATAAAGAGGAAACAGTAGTCCAGTACTTTGAAATTTAGGCCTTGGACTTTCAATTAAGAATGCACAACATAACACAGCACAAACATGAAAGTAGTTAACATATACTATAACCATCTCTTTATACTGTACATTTTACATGGTGTTCTGTCCACTCAGTTAGTGAACTCATCCAAAGTGAAACTGTAAATCCTAAATGTAAGTACCTAAAGCTCAAGAATGTAATAGCACCAGCATCTGATTCAAAAGAGATATTTACAAATGTTTTAATCACAAACATCATTATAAATTCAGTATTTCACATATTTTGAGGATGCATTTACTGAAATAATTTAGAAATTATTAAGCAGAATTTAGCTTGATAGTGCAGTGTAAATAGCAGTATTTGTCACTATATAATTTAAAAGGTTTTTTAAATACGTAATAATAAATTAATTGAGCTATTTGCCTCTTGTGTTTTTAGTTTTATAGCTACTTTTGTGTAAAGATTCTTAATGGAACCCATCTGACAAAATGAAGAGGAATCAGTGAACTTCTTGGTAATCAATGCAAATTTGCACCTAAGTGAAAAAAAGCAGTATTTTAACTTTGCACATATGTATACAGACACTGAATGTCCCTATATTTTCACATAATTTTGAACATTATAATGGTTTATATTCTAGAAAGGATGTGTATTCTGATGTATGAATGAAATGTTGAGGGTTTTTTTTTAATGCATACATGAAACCCCAAAAGATTAGCTGTAAAATGAGTATAGAGGCTGAAGCAAACAATTGTATTAAAGGAACTTGTTCTTTAAAATACTTAATACATTTTAAGAATGGAAAATCTCATTGCATTTTCAAAAATATTTAATTCCAACGTTTGTTAGACAAGTACATCACACTGGAGGAAAAACGTACAGGCAAATACTCTGAACTGTATAGGGAACAAAGTGGGGAAAAAAAGGAGAAAAAAAAAGAGCTGATAGTGGGAACATGAAGGGTTTTTTTCAGATAATTGCACAAAACCATGCAAGGACAAACTTGCAACACTGTCACAAAACCCCCTGTTTTGCAAAGCAGTTTCTTACTTGCAGTTCATTTTGCAGTGCTGTGTTTTCTCAGAAACATGTGGAAAGAGAAATATTTCTATACATAAATAAAGGGCAAATACAGATACTTTCTTCTGTTTTCAGATGCTAAGTAAAACTTGATGAGGCTTTTCTTGTCCACTGTAAAATTAGATCTCACATGTAGTATCGCTTCACCATTTTTCTTCTCCACCTTCATGACGCCTTTTCCATTGGAAAATATCAACTGATGCTGCACTGTGCACCTTAATTACAGTGTTATAAACCATGTACACAGAAAATGAAGTTATGTAAACCATATGTAAACACAAAAACCCCATAGGTTCAAGGCCAGTGTACTAAATTTGCTTTCCATATGCAAAGTTCATTTAATCATGATCTCATTTGTTATAAAGAAGCTATTTCACTGCCTTGCTTTACTTGCAACTCTCCTATCACACTTTATTAAACATTCTTATTCTTGGTTTGCCAACCCAAAGGCTGCCTGAGGCAAAACAATAGGTTTTGTGAGTGGGAGGTGTTTTGGAGTAGAGAAAGAAGAAAAATGTAAGCAAAAGTACCAGTCTTTGGGTTTTGAGAATTTTAAGTAAAGAACATGTCGAGAGAAACATGCCAAATTTGCCTTTCATTCTCTAGTTACATGTACAAACTAATTTATAAGTAATTAGTATAATTGTCATATAAAACTAGCACTGCAGAAGAAAATTATTGTTAAAATCTAAATCTGGTGCTTCTGCCTGAGATATTGGACCTTCTTATGGCAACCCATAAGTCTGAACAGATACCAGAAACATTTTAAAACACTTCTATGGTAAAGCTGCTCCTTTTTTATTATTCTCTCAAGTTGTACAGAATAGATTTTCTTTGGTTCTATCTACAGAGCAATTCAAAACCTTGAAAAAAAATCAGGAAAATTTTTCTTTGGAAAACATTCAAAGGGGTTTGATTTCAAAAGAGAAGTGAAGGGCAAAGAACTTGTTTCAGATACATTAAAAAATACAGGGGATAAGGGAATAGATTTCTTTCAAAGCATTTGAATGACCTCATTTATGATATCATCAGCACACCAACATGGAATTATTTCTTTATATCACTGCTGTTCTTTATTATTGCTCATAATGTATATTTTGATTATGTTTTGGCTGTTGTACTTAGCACCAGTCATGTCTACAAGATGACAATATTCCTGTATGTATATTCCCATAAGTATAGTCTCGAAGGAAATTTCATGAAAAAGAGGCTAGTCACATTTTATATTAAGAATGATTTATGAAAAGATTTTTGAAGAATTTTAAAAAAATTAACATATGATTAATCATTTGTAATAGTTTCACAAGCCAACTGACTACTCATAAAAATGGCTATGACACTTCTAGCTATGCCCCTAAAGATAAATTACTTGTGTTTATTACATGTCCCTAATTCACATTAATAAATTGGTCCTGTAAAAACTTATCAAAGAATTATTCATACAAAAAGTTATCCAATAAATAAAATACTATGAAAAAACATTCTAAAAAGCAACATCTTCTTACCAGAGATTTCTCATTAACAGATTTCCCAGAATACTAGCAAAAAATAAAGCACACAGCAGGGCAGGAAGATACAGTCAGTGGTTTTAAATAAGGTGTTTAATTTAGTAGCTAACTAAATGAAGCATTACTATCAGTGCAATGTAAGTATCACCCCAACAAGTAAATAAAGTTTTATTATGAGAAAAATGTCTTTTTGGTGGGTACTGTCTTAATTTTACTAATGCTAGGAGATTACGGTCACAGAACCTAAACTCAGGGCTTGCTGGAATAAGTTACCATCAAGAATATGTACCATGTCTTTTGCTTTTTAAGTTTTCAGCCAAGATAAAAAGCAATATGTACTTTCCGAAGGCAGTAACCATGATACTTGGTGCCTTGGGTCAGCCCTGCGATCTCAGCCTTAACCAAACCAGCTGGGTGGTGAAGTGTCCTTGACCGTACCAGGTGCTCTTGCATGACACAGGTGGGAAAAACACTGTAGCAGCAACATCGGCTGTCCGACCAAGGTGGGGAACAAAGGATAATCAGTCATTCCCTGACAGCCTTGGAACGTTCCCTACCTGAATTGTAGCCCAGGTGGAACAGCACCATTGTTGCTTGAGTTTTGGAAACAATTTCCAAATGTTTTGGAAACTCCCGTAGTTACCAGCCTGGGTTATGGCCCAGATGGAAACTTACTGATGGAATGTTACCATTGTTACCAGACTTTTGAATAATTTCATTAATTATTGATTTGGGTTAGTGCCAGGATAGGAATTGATTAATGACTAAAGCAAATCATCTTGTGACCCTAAATACAGATGTCTTAAGTGAGGCCATCTGAGCTCTTCTGGGCCACAGTGGGCTATGCCAGCGCCTCCCTCTGAGATCATGGACACCTCTCCAACCCTCGTAAACCCTCAAGTCTGCAATACTCAAATGACTATCAATTAGGACGAGGCCTGGGCTGGTACACACACCCACAGACACCCACACTCACCCACCCACCAATCCACTCACACCTTGAGATGCAACCCATGCCTGTTGAGAAACACTGTGGTATTTGATGGTAGTATTTCACTGAACCTGAAGGGAATTTTTGACAGGTACCTGTACATGCAGAGACATAGATGTATACATCTTTGCCTGTGTCTGTGAGTGTGAAATGATCACAGTGTGAATGTTACCGTGAAGCTATAATTAGGTCACTGTTATAATTATGGCAAATTCTATTTAATCACTTTGTAAATGCTAGGTTAGCCCATAATGAAGTGCTGTTCAGCCCTTCTGCACACTTTATCTTTTTGTATCTACATCCTTTGCACCCTTACCCTGTTCCATCCTCAGTCTCCATGTAAATCATTCTAAATTTATTCTAATGCAATTTTCCTATGTGTACTTCCTCCATGGAATAAGTAAGAGACTGAAACTTGCCATTGAACTCTGTTAAAAGTCACTCTTTCCTAAGTTCATATTAAAATCTGTTTTTTGCCAATACTTTTGATGGTGATTCTTTAAGCAGCTTAACCACTCATGGAAACATTACTGTATGAAATGCTGAATGAATTTTGTAAACATTACCTTAAAGCTATCCACTTGCTGTGTTTATCATGTCATAAGGCAAAAAGTAACATATTTTGGGGTAATTTTTGCATAGGAGATCCACAAATCATGGGTCAATTTCATTTTACCACAATGACTGTCAGGTTTAAAATAAGACCCATTTCTGCTAGTTCACCATCAAGTTTTCCAAATCCATTCTTACAAACAGACAAAGAAAGATGAAGGTTCATCTTGTGTTCATTCACACGTGCATAACAAATTTCTTACTCTTTTATATAACACATAGCATAGTTATTTAATAAAACGTTAGCTAATGAAGTAACCCAACTCTTTTACTGAACTCACGTGAAAAAATCCCAGTGGTCCCGATATATATGGCATCTTCATTCCCAGCAGATACTTCACTTGTGAAGTCACAACGTGTGTAGCTGCTCCTGTTGTCATTGCGCTTATTACTGGCTCTGTTAACAAGAAAGTGGCTCTGCCCAGCTGCAGCACAAACATTGCTACCTAAAAGACAAAGGCAGGAGTTATCAGCAATTATAATACAGTGCAGCATGTCGGTGATAGGACAATGAGCCAGGGTTCTTTTAATAAATTTTAAGATAAAAGAGATGAAGATAAAAAGCAAAAGTCTTTGAAGGACAAATATAGCTGAAAATGGAATCCACTGAAGCTCTGTGGGTTGACCTGCACTATTTTACTCACAACATTGGTTTACCAGATTCTAACATCAATTTAGTAACAAAATCGGACTCATAGAAACTCTTAGTATTCTCTCCCGCTCAAATACATGAGCACAATCAACACCATGAAAACATCAGTTCAACACAGCAAAATTAAGTAAAGCAACTCAAAAAGTGAGCATGGTGTTAAGACTCATTCCTGTTCCACTGCTATCCAGCCTGAGTAGGCAAAGGGTCGTATCTTCATCCAGCTTACTGATTGCCATCATGTCGATATCAAGATTCCCATCATTAGTAATTCCAACAGCTACCAAATTTATGAAGTAGTATGGAGAGTCTCATGGTGAGACCTCTAATCCAGGAATCTGAACTACAGCAGAATCTACAGTCATTGCAGATACTTCATAGGAATACAGGACAAATATTCGAAGTACCATTGAGTTCAACTCTTTTCTCCCCTCATCCCAAACTTCAAACATTCTTTTCCTCTGAGGTATGAGATTTGACAGATGTTAATGCTTTGCACAAAGTTGTTACATGCCTACAACTGCTACTGCAGTTTACTTAACACCTAATCCTTTTCTGATTCATGATAAGTTACAATTACATTACCTCCCATTACAATGAGTTTTGCAGTTTCTTACTTCTATGGTCTTTTGCATTTGCTGTTCTTCTGCCTGAAGTTACATGCTCTTGGCAAATAGTTGTTTGTTACAAGACTTTCCAAGAGGATTAGTTTCTGTTTACCATACTAAATATCATCATTTCGGAATATATCATGGTGTGCTTTGCTTCTTTTTGTGTGTTCTGAAGCTAAAAGTATCACTTCCAAATGTCATCATTCTTTATGCCTGAACATTATTTATTTTTTCACCATAAAACTCACCTGTATGCAGTGAGCTATGAGCACAGTACCCCAAAACAAACAAAAATACCAAAGTAAGTGGATTTTAATTTACCACAATAATCTCTAGTGAGCAATTTCCTCTTCCATCTGAGCAATTAAATCTGAGATTTTTTTTTCTTTTTCCCCACTAATAGCATGTAAATTGCTCTGTATTATGTGCAATTGGAACATTGATTGCTGTTCAAGATTGGACTCCAATAATGGTAATTACTGTTATACCCTCAGTGAGTAGTAATTTAGTTAGTCAGGCCTAAAACTGCTAATTACTAACTTCAGATATTTTGTTTAGCTGTTTGTTCTAACAGTCTGCCTACTAATATATTTAAAATATTGTTCACAGTAGTAAAGTTGAATAAGAATTAAATTCTTCCTTCCCTGGTGAATTTTTGTTTGTTTTCTAAGATCAGTTTTTATTGTATGAAGGTGAAATTTCTAACCGGGTAATAGCTTAGTTTCCAGAGAATTAGATGCATGTTTACTTAGCCATGGAATCAAAACCACAGAGACAATTCTTTGAACTACATAATATCATACCGAAGTATTAGTTACTGTTGGCATTTCAGAGAAAGTTATGATTGTGATTTACAGGAAAATGGTGTCAAAATTGCTGAACTTAGAAACTTCAACATCACTCTCAGATTTATTTTTGTGTTTTTACCTTTTTTTTTTATCTTCAGCATTTTAAGAGATTGCTTTACAGATAGTAACAAAAAGATTGCTTATAACTGTGGGTTATGTAAAATACATCCAAACCATGAGTATGATTTGTGTTAGACAATTTGCTGTCACCAACTATGCATTTTTTATTAAATTCATGTAAATGGAATCAAGAGCTGCTAGAGAAAAGAAAGAAAAAAGCCAAGAGAAAGTGAGAAAAAGTAGCCTTGAAGGCACAGTAAAGGAAAAGAGATCAGGGAAACAAGTTATACAACCAGGTAATTAGACAGAAGTGGTGGATGGTCCGATTTCTAAAAAGAAAAATTATAGAAAAAAAAGGAAATTTCAAAATGGAAGAAAGAATATAGATGGAACCTTTTCTTGCAGCTTCTTTACTCCTCCATAATTTTACTCCAACAAGTAGAAGAGAATGGGGATTTAGCCAGAAGAAAAATGAGCAATTGCAAAAAGAAAATTCAAGCCCTTTTGGTTCTTGTCCACTTTCAATATTTTCTTCCCATGACAACGCACTCAGTTTATTATTATTAAAATTATTATTATTAAAATTCCATTCAATACATAGTCAATTTAACTTCCTGGCCAGTAAAAATTTTTGTCCCTTAACAGGTCTTTGAAAATTACTAATATCAAACTTTCTGTTGACAGTGATTGAAAGGCTGATATCATATTACCTGCTGCATAAATTCAGTTTTGGAGAATGAATTTTAAAAGTCTTAAAATCCCACTGTCCTGGAAGGTTCTTTTGACTGTAATGGCAAATAAAAGTGGTGGTACCCTTTCTGACGGTTTCCTGTATGGGCTGTGAGAAGACAAGGTCAGGAATGGGGAAAATCTCTTGGAGAGAAACACTACAGACCATGAGACTCTCATTTAGTACATTGTATTGGTTATCTCAAAGTCAGAGGCTGCAAAAGTCAAGATATGTATGGACCATGTGGAGAAAACAGTCAGACATGGACAGTTCATCTTGACTGAGTCATCAATTTAAAACTCTTCTCAGCCTGTTTCAATAGACACTTAACTGTGAGCTTCTGGTCTTCTGAATTGCAGCTGTTATGTTCATTATGGGTGTCTTGAGAGTATCTGGGAGCTTCTGATGGTGTGCAAAGGGATTTTTCCACACTCCAGGACTTGAAAAAGTCTTCTTTCTACGGTCTTTCTGTACTAACACATAGTATGCTGCACCATAATTGTGGGAACCAGAACTCCCACCTAGCCTACTTATCATTTTCAAGATCCAGAATATGAGCCTGCAAGTTATTTCCACCGTAAAATAAAAATTAACTCTTTTCCTGATTATCACTGTATAATAGACTCATGTTTTAATTTCATGAAAAACTATGTATAACATAGAATAGAGCAACATAATATTCCCAGCAGGGAAGCAAAGTTTTGGACAAGAAAATTAGCTTTACAAAAACACCCTTCATATTCAACTGTGCTCTTTTGTTATTCAGTAAACTGATAATAGACCATTGTTCTCCTGATAACCAGAAACATTTTTATTTCCAATACTGTATATCAGCAACTAATTACATGTTAGTTTTCAAAATACAGTAGTTGAAAAACTTACCAGTGAAAATGTAGAAGACTGGAATGCAATAAGCAGCTATTTCTCACTTACAGAAGAGTATCACAGCTGAACTCTGTAACATTGCGGTCTTAAAAAAATAAAACTTTTTTCATAGGATAATTTTTTTTTCTCATTTTGATCTGCAAGTTGCTTTCCTCTATTTATTCAGCAAATTGTTGAATTTCAGTTTAGTGTACTGAGGTTTTTTTATAGAAACATATATTTATGCAAGCATTCTTGCACATATAATATACTAATAGGGGAAAAAAATCTTTTCCAAAAGTTTTTTCGAGTTTGGGGTTTTTTTTAATTTTATAAAGGCATCATCCAATTTTAATTACAAAATTATCCCATAAGCATCTGTTATGTTCCCTCAGTCCCTCTCCCCATCAACACATCTGAGGTATTTAATATCAAGGAAGAATTCTATTAACTTGATTAGTTCCCATGCCCTGATTATCTTAATAGAGTAGGAAAAACATAGGAAAAAAATCTTCATTATTCCTTCTGTTCTGCTTTTAAAAAATGAAATAGTGAATTAATTATATATTTTTTAAATTGCAGTTTGTATTTTACGTTTACTTATTTTCTATTTTAATACTATTATCAGAATGCCTCTTAAGGATGACCAAATATCTTTCATCTTTTATAAACAGTCCCTCAAATATTAGAGTTCAGCTTCTTTTTGTATTTTAGAATGTCATCAATGGAAAACTGTTGCTCCAAAATGCATCACGCTATTTCTCTTGTCCCAGAGTATACACTTCCTCCAGGCTATTAATTAATTTCTAGTCTAACCTGATAAATAGATGCAGGTCACTGACTCAGCTCTCCATTAACAGCAAGATGTGGCCTGTTATCTTCTTGCAGGAACAGTTACTGGAATCATGATTAGAAACATAGATTCCCACACTTAACAGCACCTGGGAAGATGGTACAGTTTAATCTCAGTCTTGATCCAGACTTTCACTTGCATATTGCATTAATAAGAGCTTCAAGACACTTCTCTAGGAAGTAAGTATTTTAATTAAACCATTTATGTGAGTTTAACCATTAAACTCACATAAAGGACTAGTGGCAGCACAACAAGCACCCGCTGTGCTAGTATGACTCTAATGCAAGAGTGACATTACTGACCTAGGACAGGAACCCATGCACGTGACACAGTTCCCAATCAGACCTGCTTTGAAGGTGCAGGAAGAGGATTTAGTAGTTCTCATTTCAACCAGGCTTAAACAGGACGTAGGCTGAGATAAGTCAGCTGATGCAATTCAAGGTATATGAAAAAGCAGAACTTTTCAATATGAAAGAGCAAGAGGTCTAGAGGATTTACATACCTGACGGGATTCTCCAGCCACTAAGCAAAAAATTCTGCATTGGATTTTGAAGTTACATCAAGTGAATGCAGGCACCAACTTCCCTGCATTTTGGCCTCTCTGGGGATAGTGTAGGAGATTTCCAAGCTGTGAGCATAGGACTCCCACATGAAGAGCTCTGTACGTGCTCTGCTCTTACAAGCACACTGTATAAGACGCAGTGCTGTGCTGCACATACTGGTGCAATGGGACAGCATGGGCATGCACAGCCAGGCACAATCAGCACCAGTTCTCCTTTGTATATTGCCCATAGGCTTTCCCTCGTGCTGCTACCACTACTCATAATCCCGTAACCAATAAAAGAATAATAAAAATACAACAGAAATTGCCATGCTTCTTGGTATTTCCTACTGACTAGCATAAGCATATGCCCCAGTTCCTGCCAAGCATGCATGCCACTGGAGATGCCCCAGGCTCCTTTGCTCATCTTCTGCATGGTAGATGAATCCAAAGCAACAAGTGGAGGAGTTTGGGTTTCTTTCAGGAGGCCAGGTACCGAGGAGATGTTGCAATGTTGCATGCTGTAACATTTCCTCCATTTTAATATTTACAAGGAAAGAGGGAAGCCTTCTTGAAGACCTAAGCAACTGGCAATGGATAAAGGAATTCGGCATTTGAAGTCAGAATAAGAAAAAAGAAGAAATTTAAAAGACCTCTGATCATTTCAATAAGCTTTAGAGAATCATATGAAGACATCTGTTTTACTATTTCATTTTAATGATGGGTGTGTGAACTCAAGAGAGAATTTAAACATGTTTTCCCTACTGTTTTTAATTATTGGATATTGTATAGTATTTGTCTTCAAGCCAAGAGCAACAGAAATCCAAAGGCATATGTCAGTGCTTACCAGGAGCTGATTCATGTCTTATTTCTGAAGGAGAAGGAAAAGGAGCACCAACAGCAACTGAGTATTATATTAGAGCTGACTGAGTGTGGTTTTACTTTGTATTGTAACACACTAGGAGCATGTATGCAGATAATTACTACATCTCAACAAAGGAGCAGTAAATTCTTAAAACACATTACTTTCATCATTCATGACCATCGGACCAGATGTTTTCATCAGTTGTTCTCAGAGAAGTGAGGAAAACAAAAGTATTACAAATGTCACAGCTGTTACAAAGGCAGTGCATTAGTAGCATACAGAAAATGTGATCACGAACCTGAATGATTCCTCCTAGAAATGAAACTGCTGCTGCAACTCCAATCCTCTGCATTTCAAACTCTGATAAACCCAGAATTCCTGAATTGTTGTTTGCAGTGAAATTAGTTCTTGAAGGAACAAGACGCTCAACTGCATTGGCAGATATTAAGGAAGTTAAAGCAAAAGTTCCTATAAAAAAAGCCACACATCAGTGACAAATAATTTTATATCTGTCTGTACTCATCACTTATGGATTGTTTTTCAAAACTTGGCCATTATGAGTAAAAGCAACATTTTGTACATTCCTGTCATGATAAGAACAATTTTTAAGGTTATTTTTCTATGTAACACATATTTCTTCATGTAAAATACCATTTATACAGGTGAATTAAATGTAAATTTTTTTGAGCATTTTCATTTAGACATGTTTACAAAACAGATGCAAATACAACAATTTACAACTATTTCAAGTTATCAGAAATGCTTTTAACTCACCCTGGACATGACGAAACAGCTATTAGTCTGAGAATCCCAAGTGTTTATGAACCAAATTTCTAGGGCAATTAATTTCTAGGGCAATAATTCTAGGGCATGCTATACATATAGTATATGGTACTCCTAGCCCATTTCATAGTACCTAGCATTCTAACAGATGGAGGCAGATTATGAGAGAAACACTTATTGGCTGAGAGAGGTTAAGCAAGTTTACTGATACTCAGATAAATCACAGAACTACAGAATCACATAATATGCTGAATTGGAAGCGACCCACAAGGATCATCAAAGTCCAACCCTTAGCCCTGCATGGGACCATCCCCAAGAGTCACACCATGTGCCCAAGGGTATTGTCCAGATTGTTCTTTAACTCTGTCACACTTAGTGCTGTGATCACTTCCCCAGTGGAGCCTGTTCCAGTACCCAACCACCCTCTGGGTTAAGAACCTCTTTCTAATATCCAACCTAAACCTTCCCTGACACAACTTCGTCATTACCTCAGGTTCTGTCACTGGTCACCACAGAGATCAGTGTCTGCCCCTACTCCTCCCCTCATGAGGACGTTGTAACTGCAATGAAGTCTCCCCCCAGTTTCCTCTTCTCAAGGCTGAACAGACCAAGCTCCTCATACACTCCTCATATGGCTTCCCTTCAAGGCCCTTCACCATCTTCGTTGCCCTCCTTTGGACACCCTCTAATAGCTTAATAAGCACAAAGACATTCATGAAGAGCTATAGGAGCATAAGAAATATCTTACTGTGTCAGACCAATTGTTGATCTTGCCCAGTACTCTGCCTCCAGATGTAACAGTCAGAGGTGTTGCCCAGGGAAAGCACACAAGCCTGGACATTTTCTGCAGGCCATTGCCCTTACAGCCAGCATCCATAGTTGTTGTGTTAAAGTACATCCTTACCTGACCCTTTTTGACTTCGTGGACTAGTTCATGAATTTGTCAAAGGTTTATTTGAACCTGCTTGTAATTTCTCCTCCTACAACGTCCTCTGAGAATAGGTTCCAGAAGTTCAGTGTCTGCTGTACTGTTTCATTTAATCTGTACTTTAAAAGTCTTTTAAAATTATATCTCATTGAATTCATCTTTATTCTACTGTTACAGGACTCAGTGAACAAAGTTCTACCTTTGTTGTGGCCTTCATAAAGGCCCAGCATTCCCAGTATGAATTCCTTGGGAATCTACCGGGAACACCACCACCCTGAAAAATGGCCACGAAGTCCTGCCTTTTGCTTCTTAACCTTTAACCTACTAATAATTAATTAAAGGACTTTTCTTCTGTCACAAGGACAACTTAGTTTCTTTAATAACCTTCCGCGTGGAACCTTATCAGTAGCTGTTTGACCACTTTGATATCTTATATTCAAAGTATTTCCTTTCTCCATGTGCTTATTGACACTCATAGAGTACCCTTGGAGGTTAGAGAGGTAGGATTTTCTGTAACAGAAGTCATATTAACTCCTCTCCAACAGACTCTGATTATACATATCTTTTTTTGCCCCATCCCTAGAAGTGTTCAAGGCCAGGTTGGGTGGGGCACTGAGCAACACTGTCTAGTAAAAGGTGTTCCTGCCCATGAAAGGGGTGTTGGAACTAGATAATCTTTAAGGTCCCTTCCAACCCAGGCCATCCTGTGAGTCAGTATTTTTATTTTTATTATCAACAGGTCTGACATTGCCAGGATTCCCCACAGAGCCCTTATGACAATGAAATTATACTGGCAACTTGACAATCCTGTGGCCTTGTCACAGCATGTCCTAGTTACACCTCTGCCAGAAAGACATCCCACCAGTTTACTTCTCATTGTCCTGATTTTGATGTATTTAAAGAAATTTTAACTACCAGTTTGATCATACTCTCCACGGAATTCTTTAAATTCTTTTTTTTTTTAGCCTCTTAATGTTCCTGCATATGTTTGACCTATCACATTTCCTCGCTTTCCTGCTCACCTCATTTGGCCAAGCTTTCCATTATTCAAGTGGCAAACTCTTTCTCATGAGAATTCCTTTAATTTTTCCCTTCAAACCATGAAGGGGTTTATTTTGATCACATTTTCTTTTTTTATCTAGGCCAAAACCACATTTTCTTCAAGTAACAGGATAGCTGTAAATATTTTGGTTTTCAGATTGCCTTTTTTTTCTTTTAAGCCTGTTCTCTCATTTTTACTTAAAAAAACCTAGTTTACATAAAATTGAATTTGAAAACAGTTTACATAAAATTCTGTCTTAAATCAAAGACCTATAGCTGTTATTATGACAGATGAAGTTGTCTCGGAGGATGCTTCAAAATCAATCATATCAAAAACAGTAAAGGAAAAGGTGTAGGTGTTTGTCACTCAGGTGAGTAATCTTTTCAAGTAGATCAACCATCTCAAAGTGACATTTAAAGTGAGTAAAAGCTGACAGAACTGGACCACTGATGAATTTTCCATTTCATATTAACATGACTGACCCCACTAACAAAGGACACATTTATAGCCTGTGTGTATATGGAGAGCACCCCAGATCTTACAGAAAATGCTGACAGATGAAGAGATTTTCTCCAATGTCAACAAGGAATTATGGAACATTTGGGAAATTGAGGCAGGCAGTATAGCTCCAGTTCAGCCTACATAGCCCAACAGCTCAACTGAGAGTGGTGGGAGGAGCGCATGAGACTTTTCTGTCAAAAGGATCGACAACATATGTCACACAAATTTATTAATTAAAAAAATCTTCATGACAGCAAGAGAACTGTTTTGCTGCCCTTTTTTGATTAAAATTAAATTCTGGAATGGACACCTGTGAAATTAATAGGTTTCCACACCAATGACCATGCAGAAATCTGTAGACATGAAGCTGTGGGACTAAGCAAGTATTCTCTGAACACCTAGTTTATCATATGTTTTCATTTACTAGAATTTATGCCAGCCAGATACTTACTTATCTACTTTCTTACATATGATGGATTCTTGTCTTCCTAATAATCTTACACCAACAAACTTCTGACAACATTTGTTAATATGGTTTGTTAATATAGGTTCATATTTTAATAAGTATACTAATCTATCCATACTCAAGAGTAAAATTAATTTTCCAAATTCTATATTTTCATTTTTTTTCCAAATATTTCTCTTTTTACATGGGCTGAGTACAGTCCCTCGCTCTTTACAGCATTAGGACACTAACAGCATCCACAGATCTTTTTGGGACATCACAAGGCTCAAATACTTTTTGTGCATCTAGGGAGAGCAAACTTTAGCTTTCCTTTTGCTCTAAGACAATTTATGGCTGTTCAGATTTTTTTTTTTTTAATTTAACTCAATGATTTTGATCAAAAAAGGTG
Organism: Pachyramphus minor; assembly: GCA_013397135.1. Taxonomy (NCBI): domain Eukaryota; kingdom Metazoa; phylum Chordata; class Aves; order Passeriformes; family Tyrannidae; genus Pachyramphus; species Pachyramphus minor. Next base: position 284,053 of record VYXB01007067.1, on the reverse strand, counting down.
CTCAAAAATATGTTGCTAACTGTTGCATACATGAGAGCAATGAGATTCTGCAGAGTTCATTTTGCGTGTGATTCCCCACAACCATCTTTTCTCCTTCCAGGACTTCTTCTCTTCCTTAAGGAAAACATCTCTCCTCCCTGCTTAAACCTTCTGACAGCCACAGAGGCTGCTTCCGTTTACCCAGTCATGATGTGCGTTACTACTGGGCCCGTCTCATCCTAGTTGCGAACTTCAGAGGCCACCAAGTGCCAACTTCTGCACAGCAAACAATTAGTGGTTCAACATAATAAGTACTATTTCCAGCTTCCACCTATAATTTGATTTCTTTGGGATCAGAAACAGAGCACTAACCAGCCTATTAGGAGATCAAAGCCATTCAATTCTCACAGTTGCTGTGACTGCTGAGGGTAAACAAGTAACTCATAACTACCAGCACAGTGGCCAGGGAACACCTTTCACTACCTACCTAACTACTCTGCAAGTGTGAGCAGCAGCCCTCACTGGGAGAGTACAATGGCAAGTAATAGGTACAAAAAGCCAATTTTTTTCCCCTGAGAGACGCAGGATTTGTGGTTTAGACAGTTCAGAAGTAATGTGTTTTCTATGGTTTAAGAGGCAATTGAGCCTTTTTTCATTCCCATTTGCATATATCTTGTTGGCAGAGCCCTTTGTTAAAATCTTAGCCTGAAACAGATTTCCAAAGCGGAGTTAAAATACAGAAGCCCTTAGTAAGTTAGATTTACAAAAGAAGTGTCAATTCAATTTTAAATTATAATGGCAGAAGTAACTCCAATATATTCCTAATGAGGCTCTTTAAAATACTAAAACTGACAAAAATAGTTGTAAAAAGAAGCAAAAAAACCATAATTTTATGTTTAGTCAAAGATAATTTTACTTCCACTGATCTTAAAACAAAAGAAATTCAGTTTCCATTTTTTTATTTTTGAAAAAGTTTTTAGCAAATAGACATTTACCTGTTGCAACATGACGTCCCATTCCAAATATGGCATAAACTATGACAGGGAAGAAAGAACCATATAGACCAAAAACTGGATGGACTGAAGACAGAGCAGCAAAGGCCAGCCCTATAAAAAGTTAAATGGAATTATTTCACTATATGAACATAAAACTATTCTGTTTGGTTTGCGTTTTTTAATGAGGAAACATCTACAACTTTATTAAGAGCAGGAAGAAACCCACCTTCATTTATTAAAACCTAGAGCATGTCAATGACTGTACAATTAACTGTGGAAGGTTTTTCATTTCATCATTAAAATCCCCTTATTTTCTTCTGAGTCTTGGTCACCAACAGAAATAACTGGTTCACCAGCTACCATATTTCCAGGTTGTCTCCATCAGTAGTTCCAAACTTTTTTTTAATAGCCAGGCCTTGCAAGAGAAGGTAGCATTTTTTTCACCCCCACCCTCACAAACATGGGTTTGATACTGCCAGGGCTCCAGGCAGTGAGATGGTTATTTCTTACAAACAGTTCGAAACCTATAATTTTGGTTTGGATGGAACCCCTTCAGTCTGCTTTCTTCTTAAACAAAAAAATATTCCAAAGTTCATTCTTTTTAGGTGCCTGGGTTTTTTAAGGCTTTAGATATTAACATTTTTTTCATTATGTAAAGTTGTAGTTCAGAAACAGAAAGTATTTGAGTTTCATGTTGGGATGGAGAATGAACTGAATTGGTTAGGGTTTAACTTTATAGACTGACTAGTTACCTTCATCGCTTAGTTAGAGCAGAGCATCCATCTTTTTCTTAGAAAGTCTCTAAATATGCCAAGAACTCATAACAGAAACATTCCTGCAAAGCAGGAGCTTTGGTTGCTGTTCAAATTGAGTTACCTAAGATAGCAAGCCAGACTTCATTGATTCCTTTCAAGTCAGCAGAAAGAGAGACTCCTCAGAATATGCAACAGCAAGCCCTACTGCCATTTCACAATTCTTACTACTGGAGACTAAGAGAACTTGCCTTGCAGAGTTGTTCCACAGACTTTGGTGAACACCTCATCATGCAGCAGGGAAGAAAGGACTGGCTTGTGTAACACACAAGGTGCCTTCCTGAAGTCCACCTTCAATCTGAGTGTACACACAAGCTTGTGCATACATGTGTGCATTGGGAAAATGACCATGTGCAGTCTGTGACAGAGGTGATTCAGATCTATGGAATGGTATTGCCCTCTGTTTATATCTAAAATCTCCAGAGAAAATTAAATGTGTAGGATTAATTGTTCTCACCAAGTTTTCCTGACTGCTCCAAAAATCATTTTTTACCTGAAATGTTGGTGTATGGGGCCTTAATATTATGGAAAATGCCAAAGAGGGTCTTTGCTTAGGGGCTTTGGTTTATGTGTCAATTGCAAACATTTTGATTCAAAAACTCCTTCCTGAATTTTCATTTGGGTCTGTAATAAAGAGCACATGGCCAAGGGAGGCAAGAAAATGCCAAAAGATCAGAAGTGCCAAGTTCCCTGTGAAGCAGACAAGGTCTAGTACTACGTCTGTTCTTAGAAAAACATCACAGCAAAGATTTTGCTGAGATATGTCTTAAATGGACATCTTCATCCACACTGTGCTCAGCAAAGTAGCACTACTAGTTATGACGTGGAAAGAAGACATATATCAAAACATGTCTGGTTTAAAACTTCTTTTAAACAGAAATGGACTACATTGCCCTTTAGCCTTTTAATAAGTGCATCTATTGATCATCACTTCTGCCTTTTTCTCATAAAAAAAAGGTTTATTATCATAAACCAGAAAGATCTTTGAAATTGTAGTGTGACATCCATGTTCATATGATCAATAGATGTAAAAGAAGATTCTGACCCAAGAGCAACACAGAAGGGTGTGCCTGAGGAGAATAAAAATAACACAGGAGAGAACTGCATGACCCTATCCAGAAAAAACTGACCATGCATGGGGTGGAGGGGAAACAGTGAATAGGAGAAAGAAATTTTTAAAGCTTGTTTAACATTGAAAAGGTCTTCCCTTATAACCATTTTATGAACAAAACCAAAAGCAGACAAAAAGGTTGTAATTAATTCACCAGTAGAATAGTACTCACATAGATATTCCAGTCTTACAATAAAGCATTATGCAAGGCTAATTTATTTTACTCTCGAAAAAGTAAAGGAATCAGAAAATAAGTATAACTTCACCCTCACTTTAATTATAATAACATAATTGAAATGACGGGACCTGCCTGTGCAGACAAGCATAAGGGAAATACACAACATTCAGTACTGAATGCTGAACCAGGTAATTTGGGAAGAGATCTAAACATCCTGATTAAGATGATCTGCAAAACTTTCTATGTTTAAGATACTCACTCATTAAATGAAAGGAATTGTCTAACACTGAACCAGAGAATTACAAATATAGAACAATTTCTTTTAAAAACAGTCCTATTTCCAAAAATTCCAATTCACACTGTGAAGAAAACCTATCTACTCAATGCACAGACAACTCACTTCGGTGAGTTCCTTTACATGCCCTCCTCCTTGCATCCTTTTTTCCATTTGTTTGGACTTTGTTTGGACAAGGGAAGCAGAAAAGCTCCCTCTCTACTGGGAAAGATTAAAATTTTGAAATTTTGAAAGATATGTTTTGAAATAGCAAGTTCATTTTGCAGAAAATAGATTGTGTGCATATCATTCTAAAGTTTACACCTCAATTGTGTTAATTTTGGACCTTGATATTTTCCATATAAAATCTACGTTTCACTTTTAAGTAACCTTATCACAGGTCAAGAGAATATTAGCTTAAAAGTTGCACAAAACAAAACCCAAGGGCACATCCTACACCACAGGCTGAGCTAACATAGTTCCAGAAGAGGGACTACTAGCTCTTTTACTATTCAATGGAAATCAATCAATCCAGGGCAAAGAACAGTATACATGGTTCTTTTCTCTCAGCATTTAAAAGGAAAACAAGGCTTCAGGTACTACAAAATATTGTCACCATCTAGCTGTAAAAGTCAATTCTCTCTTCTCTACATGTGTTTACTTTGGTTTTGTGTTTCCTAAGGTCTTCTGAATCTGCAACATTCAACAATTACAGCCAGACTGTTTGATCCAGCACAAACTGTACATGTTGTGGGTAGCAAGAGCTCAATGCAGCCCTGGATCTCACACACACACACACACACACACACACACACACACACACACTGTGTAAGCATCTCAGTTCACCTCTCTGGACAGGGCTGAGAGGAACAGGGAGGCACAAGCTGAATAAACCCCTACAGTCAGAAGAACTGGCCAACAGAAATCTGGTACGAGTCCTACAAAACTGCCCAGCAAATCCTCAGCATCCAACAGGAATTTTGATTTTACTCGCAGATGCTGCTGCCCTTGGTTTTTTCCATTTCTTGCACAGACCTTCCCTGTTCTGTTTGTATTAAGTTTTAGAAGAAGTGTGTCATTTTTTTCATGATGAGGTCATGGCAGTCACGACAGAGCTAAAATTACCAGCCTCTGACTCAAGTCCTGTCTCTGTTTGTCAGGTTTTTACTCTCATTACTGAAGTATGTCAATCATGTGTAAGAGCAGAGAGGTTTTATAAAATAGAATTAGTAAAGACTTCAGGCTTTCTGGTTATGTATAAAATATTCTAAAGGCTGAAATACTTTTAAAGGTATACTCAGTAGTATGTTTCACCTTATTTCCTTAATTTTCATATTAAACTTCAATGCAATGCATTCCACCTGCTCAAGAACTAATCAAGAACATTAAGGAAACATTATTTTAATTTTTTCATTCCGAACAGTAATAATACTCAAAAGAAACAGATCATAAAGTAAGGATCTCACATAATCTTCACTGGTAATGTGGAGGAAACCCCTGTGGCAGTCACATTAAGATTTTCATATAAGAATATAAATTCCATGAAAAGAAATGCAAACACATTATGAACAGTAAGTTCAGATACAGTACATTAATATTGTTTGTTTTAACTACTTCTTTGTCATAAGATAACATTGTGGGACACATTTTCACTGAAAATCATCCTCTCTGACTAACTCCAAGTGCATAACAATACTCTGGCACACAATGCTGAAAAGGACTCACAGAATCATAGAATCAGCTGGGTTGGAAAGGACCTCTGAGATCATCAAGTCCAACCCTTGATCCACTACCACTGCAGTTACTAGACCATGGTACTAAGTGCCACATCCAGTCTCTTCTTAAAATCTCCAGGGACGGAATATCTACCGCCTCCCTGGGCAGCCCATTCCAGTACCTGATTACCCTCTCTGTAAAGAATTTCTTCCTAATATCCAAACTAAACCTCCCCTGGCACAGCTTAAGACTGTGCCCTCTTGTCTTACTGCTGATTGCCTGGGAGAAGAGACCAACCCCCACCTGGCTACAACCNTCCTGCTGGCCATGCTGTACCTGATACAGGCCAGGATGCCATTGGAGATGTTCAGCACTGCTGGCCAGCATCAAACACAAGTAACTACAAAACAATAAGATTGATACAAATAGAAACAAGGCCATCTCCTACCACAGGAAAAAGGTCTCCATTTAAGTTGATAGTTCCTGCTAACTACACTAGTGCCAAAACTACGGCAATAAAAGAGCATTTTCCATAGGAAGAGCTATGGATCATCAGAGTATGGTCAGTTAACAATTTTCTGCATCTGGAAATATGCTCATGATACATACATCTTGGAGGAGTTCTACCACATCTTTTGGAAATAGGATACTCAAACCAGAAATTAAATGAAGAAGCAGGAAAAGTAGTAAGCCTATAATTAATCTGAGGAGTATAAATATTTGTATCATTTAGTATTTACTGTGAAAAGCTATGAATTTAAAAGTTTTTTCTTATAAAGTGTATATTCAAATAACTTTTTGTAATTGTAACCTTTTACTCCCAAATATGTTATGGAACCCAAAATCACACTAATACATCTTATCTCACCCAAAAATGCTATCTGCAGAGCTGAGGACACTCTCTGATGCTTCGGAAAAATACAATTTCTCCCATTGTTCACAAAGCTGAGTTATGTAGTAAGAAAGGTATTTCCTGTGGATGTCCTAAAGTGTAGAATTAACACATATTTAATGAGTCTCCTATCAATCCTTCTTGGAGAACTAATATATCAAACACCCAATGACTCATATCCCAGACTTTAATTTATAACTCCAGCATATCTAACTTCTACTGAAGAAAAAAACAACCCATCACAGAAAATATTTTTAATATTGCATTTCATACTAACTTTCTTATACAAATCTACAGTCCTGGAAGATGCTTTGACAGTGACTTGATTAAAAGCTATTAACACAAAGTGATCCTTTGGAAATAATGTTATTTACCTCCAAAAACTGGCAAGATCAAACAGTAGTTCTCTCAACGCACATTCACTTTGAGCTTGCAAGATCTCTGTTTCATAACGCCCCCATTTGCTGAGGCTACAAGTGTGGATTGCATCTGCTGTCTGAGTTCTTTAATGACAAAAGTATCAAGAGCTTAAAATCATTCCTTGGTTCTTCTGTCATTCAAAGCCTCAGGTAAATGAAGAGCATAAAGGCAAGATAGAAGAACAGATCCTGAAAGGTGAACCAGAAATGTTTTAAACACCACACAGTTTAGCCACCATCCTCTTGGTTTTGAAGGATGCTTCAGTGGAGTTCCTTCCCATCTAATTGTCTTCTTTGGTCTGGTGAGAATTAAGCATCTCAGTTGTGTTAGTCATAGTACCTGAATTCACAGTATTTCACAGTATCTGAAATGCAGCTCTCCCAGCTAACCATATGGCAACTGCATCAAAGGTAGGTTTAAGAAAACACTGTTTTACTCTACCACTTTGCAGATTTCCAGATACTGGCATTTGCATCTTAATGTTCAAAAAAAGAAGATCTGGAAACATTACGGTAGAAGAAACAAGTGAGCTGTGTGACCCACTTATGATTTCTCTATTCAAGAAATCTTGACCTCCTGTATATATAAAAAGGTTAGATTTGCATTAAAATAAAGAGAATAAAAAGAAATCTAGTATTTTCTTTTAATAGCCTGAAAAAACCTATGACTCTTGACAGATGACCCAAGATGTACTATTAAGAACTCTTTAGGATGAATTTGACACAATATCTGAACACAACAGAGATTATATAGACTGTTATACAGAGAATTCTATGAGCCATAATCATTAGTCAGCCATAATACCTGAAGAATCTGGCCATCTCCAAAATAAAAGAAGACTTTTGAAAGTGGTTTATAGGTAAACTCCTCGGCATCTCAGTAAGAATATACAGAGAATGAAGTCATAAGAAGTTTCTGACAAGCAGGTGGAAGTCTGTTGAGAAGCATCAATGCCACAGAAACAAAAACCTATCATGAGTGACAAACAGGCCTTAATCAAGATGAACTGGACTTTTTGAATTCCATGAAAAGGGCATCCATTTTGGCAAATTGGGGGCCAAGGATCTGAACACTAACAATTTTCCTGATCTCTATGATCTGGAAGATTACATGTGGTGTCATTTCTTCTGCCTTTAGGAAGCAACATTTCCTGGATTTCTCAGTCTCTGTCCATGGTGCTCAGGCAACCACAGCACAGGGATGTGACATCCACACAGCTCATCCGGTCACGCAAAGATGTGTGTACCTGGACATGAGGCTCCAAAAGAGTCAGAGGTCATTCAGAAGCTGAATTCACATTTCTAATAGTCTGTCAAACAGGTCTGTATTAGCACATATAACTTGCAAAACTTCCAAGCATATAACTTGGAAGAATTTTTATAGTCGTTAGAAATATTGCATGCACAGCAGCATAAGTGCCTCTCGCCTCTGCTGGAAAGTTGTAAAATATGAAACATTGTCCCACATTTACTCACTAACATGTTACATTTCATATTCAGCTTGCATCATTATTCTTTGCATGGGAGAACTAAAACAGAGTTCAACTGGACACTCTTCCACAATTCATTTACGAACTACATGGATTTTCCAATGCATTCTGTAGCAGATTTTTCTGGCTCTGTTTCCAAATGTGCTTGTTCAATTTCTATTCAATCACATGCAATTTGTATGCCAGATGTATATTTACAAGATAGCTTTACCCTTAACAAAATTATTAGCTCCAGTTACCTCAGAGTATATTTATGTCTTCATTTATGGTCAGCCTGAAATAAACCCCCAAAAACTATCACCCTTGAGAAGACACAGCTAGGGTTCCTCTATGAAAAGCTAAGGGAAAAAAAAGTATGTTTTTGGCATCATGCCTTCCAAAACAATGGGCACCAGTTCTGGAATGCATGAAAGCAGTGTCATTCATTTTTTTTAATGGCAAGGTCTCCAGCCAGTGTTTAGGAATTAGTTATTCAGCAATAAATCCAGCTCCAGATTAAATTAACTTTAATTAAAACATACAAACCACACCAAGACTCAGTGAGTTATTATTGGGCTTGCCGAATGAATGAAAAAAAAAGTTGGCAGGAATAACAATACTGATTTCATCAGATGCCATCTACATATTTAACTTTTTGAGGAAATATGTCTTAAGGGCCCTCCACCCTCCAAAAAAACAGCCCACCAAAACCTGCTTGAGCCAAAGCATTTCTTCTTCATTATAGGTCATAGAAAAGGCAGCAAATGTATAGCACTACATACAAATTCTGTATGAAGTATATCCATGTAATAGTTGACTACAAAAAAAAGATGTTTTTTTAAAACTACAAATGTTGATATAACTGCAAATCTAATAAATTTGAAAGTCCAAATCTTTTGAGTTTTTGAGCATAGCATATGGACAGATGTTTATTTCAAAACAAACAACATCATGTTTATTAATGCTTATTAATCCAGCCTAATACCAGAAACTTACCAAGAAAAGATTGAATCTAGGAGTACAGCGACATTATTTTAGTTTTAAAAAACCCACGCATTTGTCTTAACTTTTTGACAGATACACCCCAGTTCAAAACTTCACAATTGTTTTGAATAGCTGCAGACTCTGAAAGGGAACATAAACTTGTGAAAGAACCCCCTTGTGCCCTGTATTCTGTTCCCCCTTATGGTTGCCAAACATGTAATTTAGCACTTCTATGGATAGAATTATGTGATAAGGAGATCCATCTTCTTGTCCCAGTATTTAAATGGAATATTTTTAGAACTACTTCCAATTTTAAGTCTAAACATAGTCATGACACTTTATTTTCATTTCTCCATGTGCTGCAACTGTCCTTGATTTTAAAAGCCTTTCCTGATTAGGAAAAAACCTTCTCAAGTTTTAATTCACCTATCTGAGCCTTTTAAGTCTTCTCCTAAATATAATCTCTGTTTTCCTGATCCTTCTAGCCTTTTCTTCTACTGAAATCATCTTCCATGAACAGAGGCAATGAAAATTACACACTATATTTCAGATAATGGACAGTACTACCAGTGGTCATTAGCTTCTTTGCAGCTCCTAACTCACATAGCAACCCATTTTTTTTCAAATAGGCTAATCATTTTCCAACAGATCACTAAAATTACCCCTAACTCAGAACAGCAGCAGATTCATCTTTAGAATGCATACATAAATCTGAAGCAGAACCCACCAGCTGTCCTAGAGCCTTGCTTCAGAATTTCATCGCAGAAACAATCAGTCTGGTATCCTTTAGTACTCTGCATGTAAATATTATTTCACTATTATTATTACTACTAAAGGGAAATACACCTCTATTGCTTGCATCTGGTCCAGTTCCACCAGTTCCAGTTGTAACAGGGATACACTATACTCACTGTCAATCATAGAATATAATTTCAAATTTGACAGAATCATCTGGGATAATTGTTACCAGATGTGCAATGTCACTTCCCTAATTTTTCAGAATTCTGAGATGATGATTACCCATTTCAGCCTTCAATTTGAATATATTCCATTTTCTGTGTTTAATCTCAGTTACATATTCTCACTCTCGGCCATTTCCCACATGGGCAAAGTCATTGTCCTTCAGGAAAACTGAGTCAAAGTTCTAATTTTATACTGAGGCTTCAGTTCAGACCAAATACTTAGAAAGTCGCAGGTTTTTGGTTTTTACAGCTTTGTAACACTCTTTTTTTTAAGGTTGAAAAAACGTTTGTGGGTTTGGGTTTGGGTTTTTTTGAAAGGGTCTCAGTTGCAATGTTTAACATTCGTATCAGTAGCAAACAATTGAAACCTGAATTCTTTGCACCATAAATTTTCAATGCAGAATTGCATGAATTATTTACCTGTTTGAAGCAAAAGTTTTTTTGTGTATCTTATTTCCCTTATTTTCCCATATACTTTTTCTATTACTGGACAGTGTAAAGAACTCTAAGTTTTTATAATGAAAAGTACAGGGTACAAGTATTTTCATCACCCAGGAAATGACCAAAAAAGAAATTAAGTCATATATTTGTCTAAGCAGGAGTCTCTCTGGTCATTAATGGCTTGCAGAAGAGGATTATAACTATCAAAATCTCAAGCACAATCTTGGAAGAAGCTTGGGGGGCAGGGTTGACATTTTCCGAAGTTAGGTACCTACATTAGGAATTTACATCCAGAAAGAGTAAGGCAACTTCAGGTGTTAAGCAGAGCCCTTAATTTTCAACAGTGTGCTCTAACCTAGATAATTCAGACACATTTCTGTTCCCTACCTATATAGAGAATGTAAATAAATTACATACACTAAAATGCATATTCAAGCAGAATAACTTGGGGAATAATTCCTCTGGTGATGAACCCAGCTGTACAATAGAGAGTCTGTTTTATACACTTTTTTAGACAAATTCAGCTTTACTTTTCTTACATTCAGGGAAGCTTACTGATGGGTCGCAGTATTAGCTACTTGGTTTCTAGCCAGCCTTTATGGACAGCATTCATAGTTCTATCCAGGCAAAAAAAAAACCAAAAAAACCCAGCAAAACAAACAAACCAACCAACCACAAAGTAACACATTCTTAATAGCAATCCAAAAGCAAATACTGAGGTGTGATGTACCAACCAATACACATTCTGTAATTTAAATCCTGAGAGAAGGCATAAAGCTATTTCTTCGAAAAGACAAGATTAGGTGAAGTAGGGTAACAAAATGGATTAATGAGGCATGAATCATGACCTTGGTAATGAATAAATAATGTCATGATGGATCACCTATGAAAGCCCTCGAAAGTAAAAATGAATAATTTGCTTGGTGCAACAACAGTTACCACTGTGAAAATGAGCTAAGCAGCTGTACTTGGAAGAGATATGATGAGACTATAGTACATGTTCCAAAGGCTACAGAAAAAAACATGATGGCAGTTTTATGAAATTTAGTTAGGTGGAAAGACTGCATCATAATGCATCTTAAAATTATCATGTAAGGAAACAGAGAAAAAATCAGACACAGCTTGATCAAAATATTCTTCTCATATGAGTATGGGGTGCTCATGTCACATGAAAAAGCCACAAATGATTATGGTATTGCTGTGACAAGTCAATGCATGAATTATAGAAAAGAAAACAGTAAGACCTGTCTTCCACCATGTCGAACATGAACTGTTTATTACCCACAGTGCTACAGATATAATGGCTGAGACATATCTCACCTAAACTTGATGCCTGACTCATCAGTGTCTACACCTGAGCCAATCCCTTGTTACATTCAAAGAAAATCCTATTAATATAATCAGATAATTAGATAAAGCGGATGATTACATTTACTCAGATGAATCATACTTGTGGAGGGTTGATTCTAGACAGCAGTGAAGTACCCACCCAGCCACTCACTCACCTGCTCCTCCTTGAAGGATGAGAGAGAGAATCAGAAAAGCAGAAGTGAGAAAATTTCTCAGTCAAGATAGACAGTTTAACAAGTGAATGAAAGAAAAAAAAAATTATGTAAAGGCAGTCATTCACCACCTCTTACAAGCACAGAATCATAGAATATGCTGAGTTCAAAGGGACCCACAAGGATCATCAAGTCAAGCCCCTAGCCCCACACAGGACCATCCCCAAGAATCACACCATGTGCCTGAGAGTATTGTCCAAATGTTTCTTGAACTCAGGCAGGCTTGGTATGGTGACCACTTCCTTGGGGAAGCTGTTCCAGTGTTCAACCAACCTCTGGATGAAAAACCTTTTTCCTCATATCCAACCCAAACCTCCCCTGGCTCAGCTTCATGCCACTGCCTTGAGTCCTGTCACTGGTCACAAGAGTGAAGATATCAGTACTTGCCCCTCTACTGCTCCTTGTGAGGATGTTGAAGACCACAATGAGGTCAGTCTCCTCCTCTCCAGGCTGAACAAACCAAGTGACTTCAGCCACTCCCTATATGGCTTCCCCTCAAGGCCCTTCACGATCTTCGCTGCCCTCCTTTGGATGTTCTCTAATGGCTTAATGTTCACTAACTCTTATTAATTAGATCTTCATTGTATAGTAAGAAACACAAAAGCAGATTGCTGAGAACTAGTTACTTGCACTGCAGACCCTTTGTTCTATTAGTACAGTTTCAGTTTAGAAAGAAAAAAATATTAGGCACTTATGAGACATCTACATGGACCTAACAATTGAATTTATTTGCAAGGGAATAATACAGAATGAAATCGTAAGTAAAATCCTTATAGAATGACTGTGGATGGGGCATTAATAAATTTTAAAGAGAAAGGGAAGAGAGAGATGAATACTAGTCCAATAAGAAAATTAACTAAAATTAATGAATCTATTTTGCTAATTTAGAGATATCTTGCTCTAGTCTATCAATAACAGGTTTTTGAGAAAAAATATGAGACAAATTAAGTAGTGATTACCAAAACATAAAAGCTCAAATGTTTTAACTACCTAAGAAAGTATATAGCAAACTTCTAGACTGGATGACAATGTCTATTTTAGATTCAAAGGTTATTTCTTCAGTGTTAGGTATCAGAGTAAGATTAAGGACTCCATGGCTGAAAAACAAGGTATGGAGCTCTGTATTATTAAATTATAGTTGGAACTAATATTAGGTATCTGGAACTGAAGAAGCCTGATTTCCCTTACTGGTTTTGACTTGTGGCTGACTGACTTTGCAGTCTGAGACCGTTAAAGCCCAGCTGAATCTTTCCAGTAATTGAAGTTTCTGAAAGGGTTTTTTTTTTTGTTAGACCTTGTAGGGTCTTGTTCCTACTGGATGTTTTCATAATATTTTTAGAAACATAATTATATTTGACACTTCTTTCTCCATATTCTGTGGAATTAAATCAAGTATTCTAAAATTAGAAGACATACACAGAGACAATACAAGTACTGTCCCAATAGGTAAACAGGACGTAAGAGTTCAGCAGTGAATTTTGGGATTCGTGAATTAATATTTTTTAGGCATTTTTAGCAGACAATGAAACAACCATAGGAACACTTGAAGAATGACTCCCATTTCCCTACGGGTATCACCTTAGTTCAGTGTTAGGCAAGGCAACCCCTTATCTTCTAAAGATCTCTTTCTTCCACACTGTTCATCAAGTAAAGACAACTCAGGTGGTATTCCTTTCTTACATCATTCCTACACTCTGTTACCACAGGAGTCCCGTCACGCGTGTCATGACAGAAGATTTTTAAATATAAACTGATATGTGAGCTGAAGTGTTTCAGTTTTTGAGTAGCTGACTTAAAGGTACCTTACAGAAGTTTGAAGGTTTAAGTCACATTTAAAAAACAATAATTTTGATACTGAAAATCACAAGTGAATGGTAGTAGTTCTTTCAAACTTTATCCAAAATAAAAGATGTCATAGAATAGCTATTCTGAACTATCCTATACCTTTATCAATGACTTTTTGGGAGGAGCAATTATCTGCATACATTGATTGCCTCATTTATGAGGCAGACACCAAAAACTGCTGCTACATATGAGTTCTCCAGAAGCAATTTCTGAAAATGTTGCAAGGAGCAGTGATAAGCAGTATCCTTTTTGCTTTCACTATGACACAGTAAGGACAGTGACTTTCATCTTTCCTTCCTTACTTTACAAAGGGAAGCCAGCAATTTTGTCTAAAATTTAGATTAGAGGCTGGAACACAGACACATTACACCAGGTCAGAGCAGCTGCCAACTTGAATAGTCTGCACATGGCCAACGCCAAATGAGTAAGAAACCACACAGTAGGAAATCGTGAAAAGCACAGATCAGTTGGAAGGCCTTTCTTAATTATTCTTGAGCTACTGGGCTCTTCTCTACCCTTCTTCTCACTCAGAAAACTGTTGCGTGTGAATACAGCTGTACATTTTTTCCACATATTTCCATAACTCAAGTTTATTTGTATTTGAATTTGCTTTAACCTGTTGCTGCAACACCAAATGATACTGTGCTCTGCAAGTCAATTACTGCGGGTTACCTTTTTTCCTACTTTTATTAGAATTTCTGCCTTTCATTTCATTACAAAATTTCCTGTTTTATCTTGTGGGTGAAAGAAAACAGTCACAAGGATCTCTCAAAATTTGGAATTTTTTCACTCTGTGCCATAAGCCTCTCTGTGAAAGTATAACTGGAATGCTTACAACACTGCGGAAGGAGCTAATGGTCCAAATTAATATGTTGTGTTCAAATTGAAGCACCACAAACATGATAAAATGCTTTTGTGTCTAGCTCTCTTCTTATTTTGTTCCCTAAAATCACTCTGAAATCTTGAGAAGCAGCAAGCAGAGAAAGGAAAAACAGGAAGGAAGGGTTTCAATGTACTGCTTTTCAAACAGCATAAAATAAGGAATAAATTATCTCTAGAGTACTTAAAAATAATTTAGTAAACACAAACCAGTATTTTCTGTCTTCACTGGATCTCCTTAAATTTATCTGTTACATTAAACAACCTAGTACAAGAGTCGAAGAAGAAACTCCTGGCTAAAACTGCCAGCAGTGCAGAAATGCTGTTTAACTTTTTTGTTTAACTTGTTTGCTGATTAGCATTTTTTATGAATTTCAACATACTGTTATTAGCAGCATTTTAACAACAACCGTTGTATACACACATACCAGGGAAATTAGATACTTTGCAGTGTTATGGTATTAAGATTCTTGAAGTAAAATCAAGCCAATGCAGATGTTCCTAATTACATTAAAAGAACAAATACTTGCACAAATCAGTTGTTTCCAGCTCCAGCATAATTCAATTAATGGAGTCTTTATAATTTAACAACATGAATGATAGTGGAAGACTGTTCAGAAACAATAAATGTCATTTACATAAAGGAAGGAGTTCAAGTACATCTGAGGCAGATAAGAAGCTGTGATTTGTCTAAGACAAATATAAGATATTGCCACAAGAAGGTGACACTATAAAAGACACATCAAAAACTGACAAAAGCCTTTATTTCCAAATAGTAATTACATTACTAACCAAGATTACTGGGCCTTAAGGTTTCTGCAGGTCATTGTGCAGGCTTTTGGTTTGGGGAGTTTTTCCTTTTCCTTCACTGTTTGTTTGGTTTTTTTTTCAAAACTGCCAAATGTAGTCTAGCTCCACTCCTACTTTGTATTGCTGCTTGACAAGAGATGTGGTAGGTAATGCAACACAGCATTAAATCCACACACAAGCCACAGATGCCAGCAGATTCTCTCCATGGCTAATGTCTCTGGCAGGAGCACCCTTTATCCCCAGATAGTTGTTAATTTTTCCTGCTGTGGTTTGGACTTTCACAGGTGCAAATGGTTTTTTTCAGATACATTTTGTTTTCCATACGAAATAGAGAAAAAGGTGGTCACTTAACTGACAAAACATTGTATATAACCATATTCTGTGTGAATAGTTAGTGCTCTCTCATCTTCTATATTAAGTCTTTGAAAAATTGTCAGAGGGACACAGTAAAGTTCCACAGAAATTAACTACAATAACTTAATGCAATTCTATACACATTTGCACATATACTCTGTAAGAGTTAAAACTATACATTTTTCCTTATATTGTAAGCACGACACTGTTTTAACCAAAACTTAATAATAACATTAAACAAGAAACCAAAAAAAAAAAAAAAAAGGAAGACCAGACCAATTCAGCCCAATAATATTAAATAAATATTAAATATTAACCTGAAATGAGTTAACTGTACCTTGAGTCACCTGTTGGATGGCTAGCATCATTCCAGAAACTGTATCAGGAACCAAACTTTCTTTCCAATTGTAGACAGGCACCCACGTCAGGATGGGCAGCCTTCTCATACACCAGGCTTTGATATCTTCAAAGTGAACAGCCTGGATTTTCCTCCAGACTGTGCTTCTTTTCCTTTTTGCCCCTGTCATTATTCCCACCCCACAAAAGCACTGCCTCTGTCAGAAGGTGCACAGTTGAGGAGTCACCCTGATCTGTGTCAGTCTCCAGTTTTCTTCTGAGATTTTTCAGTTCTAAAACTGCAGAGAAAAAAAAATGAACAGAAGCACTTAAGATTTCTGCAGCTGTTCTGTAACTATACTGAATGAAAACACTTATTAAAAGCTTCAATCATATAAACAGCTACATGAAATGCAAGAACTGTCTACAGCACAGATCACATTTTCTGCTATTTGCAAAAATTTGGTCTCATCTCACATTAGTTTGTGATCCTTTCCAGTAACCTCCTGCTTTATATCCCTGTAATGCTTGTGCTTTTGGCCTCATTCCAGTGGCAAAACGAGGTATTACTGGGAGTGTGTGCAATACAGGCTGGGCTATGCTAATCTGCGCGGGAAGTGCCCAGAAAACCCGGCACCTCCCTGCCAAGCCTTGGAGAGCAGCCTTGCCTCTCCCAGGGGGGAGTTTCTTGGGCCATAGGTAGAAGGCATTAAGTCCTCAGTAAAGCTCATAACTTGTCTTACTCCATCCATATTTTGTCTTTTAAAAGACAGTAAAAAGCTTATTTATGTAGTAAATGCAGAACATCAGGTAGCAATAAGTCCTGCTGAAAACACAGACTCTCTTTGTAGGTTGAAGCCTCAGACTGAAGAGTAACAAGCTCAAAGCACAGTGAAGGACTGCAAACTATCAGTTTCACATGGGACGTGCCAAAAACATTTGTGACAATCATTCTTCTTTAGATCTACTCCTTTCTGCTCTTGGTTGTCCACCCAGCAAAGGCTCTCTCAGCAAAGACAGTTTACCAAGAATCTTCTGTTCTTGTAATAACGTCATACCTTGTGTGAGATACAAAGTGCTCAGAAACAAAGTGATAAGAGAGTGAAAGAACTTTAAATGTTAAGACATTTAAATGCCTTGACTGATGGGGAGCAAGGACATAGTGGGCTTTTCTCTAAGTTATTTGTATTTCTGCACAGCAAAGAAATTTAAGTTAAAATGCAAGATCCATTATATAGTTTGTGGTTTTGGTTTTCTGTGTATGTGACACCCTGTTTTTAATTTGAAATTGCAGTTCAAGGATTTCATAATCAAGGTATTTATGGATTTCATAATCAAGGTATTTATGTATACCCTACTTTCAGTGGTCAGAAGTGGACAGGAATCCTTCTAAATACAGTGAGAGTTTAAACTTTTTCTTATTAACTGTTTTTCATTAGCTACAAACCTATAATCTAAACACTCCCAAACTATTCAGGGTTTCATAGTTTGAACTTCGTCACAATGTTCCTAAGGTATCATGACTATGAGACCCTCTTCTGCTCTGGAACAGCCATATGAAACTTAGTTTTCTAGAACACCAAAGCATAAGCATGAGGAACCTTTGATTTTATACATCTAAGTTAGCATATTCACACACACTGTTGTAATGTTAGATGTTTCACAATTAGCTTTTTTGATGCTTTTTTGATAAGTAAAGCCTATTTTCAAGTCATTAAATATTTTTTTGGGGTCTGGGTTTTTCTTCCAGAAATGCACAAAAGTATAATTCTAGTAGCATACTTATGTACACTGTTAAAAAGATAATTATCAATAGTCAAAAATTAGAATACAGATAGTATACAAAAGGAGAAATTTATTGCATCATAGATCAGATCTCATGGGCTTTTAAAACCTGATTTATAACAGGTTCTAAAAAAAGGGGACAACCCCTGTAGGGGGTATTTTCATCAGCTCCTCTAATATTTGCATATATGAGATGTTAACATACATGGTGGATATGTGAAGATAGAAAGTTTGATTCTCTAGCTCTAGCCTCAAGGGATTTAAAAAAACCCAACAAACCTAACACCTTACTCCAACCTAAACCTCAAAAGGAAAAATTTCTGGTAAACTCTGACAGAGAAACCCTAATCCCCACTTCATATGGAAGCAGTTTCTGTGGGAAATCATTGGGCTCTTGCATATGAGCTGTTTTCAGACTTCATATAAACTGGCAGGAAAGTTCAAAAAGTATACTTATGTTTACATATGCTCATAGAAGTTAAATGAAGTTATTCACACCTACAACAGCCATAGATGCCATGACGGAAATAACTGAACAGATTGCCCAGAGAGATTGTGGAGTCTTCCTCCATGGAGATATGCAAGAACTGTCTGGACACAGTCCTGTGACATGTGCTCTAGGATGAACTGCTTGAGCAAGGAGGTTGGATCAGATGACCCACTGTGGTCCCTTCCAACCTTATTTATTCTGTGAGTCTGTGATTCTGTAGTATGACTTGTTCTTTGTAAGTTTTCCGAGGAAGACAGATCATTTAACTAAATATCTGAAAATATCCAATGATAATCCAATGCAGACTAACTAAAGCTGTATTCCTGCTGATGTGCATCATTTGCTCCCCAAATGCACGCAGTGCATCGAACTCAACTTCCTCATGTTCCCCCATCTACCGTCACTGGGTAAAGGATTTATGCTAATATTAATCCAAAGCTACATGTACTTTTCTGGCTGGCCACTGGCAAAATATATATAAGATTTAGATCTGAATATATAGTGAATATATAATGATTGAGCTTTTGTCATCTTTTTTAACGTGGGGAAACTAATTTCCATTCATCCCTGTCCTCTATCCTGACCAACAATTTCTATGAACTCAGTTTTGATATTGCTATATTTCTGTTAAATATGGATAAGAATGGTTAAAGGATTAAGAGGATACTAGATGAAAGATTTAAGAAAAAAGACAGGTAAAGATCTTGGTCACATAAAGGTCATCATCTCTAGGAAAGATAGTAAAAATTCCAAGAGAAATCCCATGAGAAATTCCAAGTATGTGTGAGAAAGCACAGCTGAATGGAAACAGAATACAGATTTTAAAAAAGGGGTGAGAACTAGTTCAGTGAGACCTAATTGTGCAGTTCCTACATAACAGAACACAGCACAACAGAATTATATATAAGACACTGGAATTATAAGCAAATGCTGACATTGAGCAACACAAAAACAGTTATAAAAAACCACACCTTCAAAAAAGCATTCCTGAAATCTGAGAATCTGTAAAAAACTAGGGTATCAATCACATGTATTACATTAAACCTGGTTGAGGTTAAGCCACAACACTAGGCCACAGAAGAAGCATACTTTTAAGTATGCAAATTATTTTTTACTGATATTTACATAACTTCTCCCTCTGAAATTCCAGTGCATCAAAATCAGACATAATTCACAAACTCTGAAGCTTGCCAATTTATCTTTCAGAGTTGGATGCAATGCATTTATTTTCAATAATATTTAATTTTAAAATTACTTCTGATTTCAATCATCAAATACTTGAAAGTGGACCTAAATTGAAATAGATATGATTCTTGCCCTTCGCAAAACAAATTAAGCTAAAATCTTCATCCCTTCATCATACAGGATGTTTAGGAGATACTATGGTGACACTACATCTCTGAGTAATCTGAATTATCATAAGATAAAGCTGAGCATCCAGTTATAACAGAAGTTAGACCTGGCTCAAGTGGCTTGGGCTCGACTTTAACATATTTTCTGTCAGTGGGCTTTTCAGCACCATTAGTGATATTGTGCCAGGCAAAACTCGGTGAAGCAACACTGACATCGAGTGGTTTTGCTTGGTATTTTCATTAGATTATTGCAGGGCCAAAGAGCACCGTCTAGATCTCATGTTGCCTCATGATATGATGTGTTTTGAACTGGATAACATTAACTACATAGTTTAATAATGAAGTTAGTTGAAAATAAATATCTGTAGCATCAATAAAAGGTTTACTCACTACAGTTTAAATAAGTTTACTGGTTGGAAATTTAAGACAGGAGGTCTCCTGATAGATTAGCAAGATACTGAACCATAGGGGTTCTTAATGCTCAGGCACAGTGTTCTCTGAAGTCATTTAATGAATGAGAAATGGAAGTGCAGAACAGGGAAAAAAAAAGATATGATAATGCAACCATCCTCTTAAACTCTTTTCCTGATGAGACCCTTACAGCTGTCTGCTAATAAATTGCCATTCAGGTGTTAACAAAATGAAAAAAAATTAAAATTTTTAGGGAGATATATTAGATAATTTTTGCACATCTAAAATGAGCATAGGTAACCCAGTAGTGTCCATCTCTTAGGGAAAATGTCTGTAAAAGAAAATGTAATTTTTCATTTCCTTTTAGAATTGTTTCTAGCAGCTGTTTGAAGGTTACCTTCAAATTTACGATCAAATTAGGAAAAATAGATTAATTTTTTTTCTTTTTAATCCGGGTTAAGTGTCACAGAATGGACGAAAAACAGAGTTCAGAACTCTTATATTTTAGAACTATTTGGGAAGAACTATTTGGGAACAACTATCATGAAAGAAGCATTCCTGAAGAACTTTATCTCCAGCTAACCCTAGGGGCATAGAATAATTTAAGATGGGAGAGACCTCTGAAGGTCATCTCATCCAAACACTTCCTCAAAGAATGGATAACTTCAAAGCCAGATCAAGTCATTCAGGACCTTGCTCAGGAATATTTTTCAGATCTCCAGGGATAGACATTCCACAAGTTCAAGGGACAAATTGTTCTTGTGTTTTCCTCTCTGTTGAGTATTACATCATCTTATGGCAGAGGAATGAATACTAAATCACAGATTATCCCAATTTACATAGCCTTTCTTCAAAAGTAAGTTTTTTGTTCTGACACTCTACAGAGAGATGTTACTGCTATCTGAATGATCAGCAGTACCTTGCCTCCAGACCCTTCAGTAGATGAAATACTTTCTTTTGCATCCTGTAATAATCTTATCCCACTTCTTTCCTTCTGTGTAAAAGCCTCAAAACCTGAAAATACCTTATTTCTACCCACTTTTACAGTGCACTGTGATACTGATAAGTATTTTATAGATACACATCAGTCAATGAAAGTGTTAATCAGAAAATCCTGCAATTTTAGTGTCCATCTACTTCACTGATTAGCTTAATTTCAGCTGACTGAAACAGATACTTAATTACCTCACTGAGGAAACTAAGTTAACGATGTATTTAAAAGACAGCATATTAATCCAGATCTGTAAGCTGTCATCAAGGTATTTATGGATTTAACTTGATTTTACAATATATGTAAGATTTTACAATATATGACAGAAAACACAGCGATTCAAAAAGGAAAGCCTTTGAAGTGTAATAATTAAAATTTAGTATTAAGGTAGGTAATATCTTGCTGCCCTCAGAGACAGGATTCCAGGAACACAGCAGAGTAAATTCCATGCAGCCTGTGGGACAGCTAAAGCAGTTCTTGAGAAAAAAAAACAATCTAAAAGCATTAATGTACTCACACAGTCCTTTCTTTCCTCATTTTAATTTAAAAGATCTGAACAGGTATTTTATGAGACTACTGCTTTGTAGTCTGCACAGTCAACAGCAAGTTTCAGATGAAGAATGCCCAGTGGATACTGAATTAAAAAGGGGCTACTTTTCAAACTTGAGACCTAAAATACTTTAATTCTTTTTCTCCCCAAAGTTGTTGTTTGCCAAACTAACTTAATTAATAATCATCAGCAAGTATACAGAAAATGCATCACTGCCAAAATAGACAGAAGAAAAAAAAATCTGTGCTAATAATAATCTGAATTGTAATATCAGCTTTTACTATTCCAGAAAAAAGCATGAAAGATATATAGAGCCATAAGAACATGAGTTTTCTAAACAACTTTACTCCTACAAGACACTAACCTCAGAAAACTCACACAACAGACAGATAGTTCAGACTCGCTGAACTATCTTGCTTATTTCAATAAAATGTCTCATCCTTGCTTGGGACTTAGTGACTAGACACACACAAATTAAATTTGAAAGAATGTATTTTAAACTCCCTTATATGTGCATCCACAGGTTATAAAAAATAACAATTCCCAAATCCAAAAGTTTAGAAATAATTCAAACTAAAACTCACAGTATACTTCCCAAGTGCTCTGAAATCAGGAACCTTGCTACTTCTTCAGCAATTTCTTCCAAAGTGTAGGAACAAAATCAACCCACTCTGTGTACATAACTCAGAGCACAGTGACTCGCATGCCAGGTTCTTAAGAATCCATTAAAGTATACTAAAAAAAAAAGAGATTGCTCATTCAAATATGCCATCTAGATGGGCCCATATTTTATCCAAAGTGCCCACTATACAAATCCATGTTCTCCAATTTCTGAGCCACAATCCATTTTAATTTCCATAAAAATTACAGAATATTTGAGAAGACAACACAATTAAATGCTGCTACTTGCATATTTTATGCAACTATGTATATTCGATGCAACTATATACATTCATACAATTGATTACATAAAAAAAAATTTTGTATTTTTTTAAAATTTTAAAATTGTACAATCAGTCTTGTATGGCCTGGACACTATGATTTGGACAATTTGCCCTAACTGTTACTGATCTATCTTCACAGCAAAAAAAAATCTTTTCTAGGTGACCTCAAATGCATTCTGAAAGCATTCTGCCTTTATACCTCTGCTTCACATCCTAATTAAGATACATTCTTGCTCTCTTCTGATGTGATTGCTAATGACATCATTGATGAAGAAAAGGCAGTAGTTTTGCAGCTTTCTTAATTATCAATTGTTACTTAGATTAGACAATTTAACATAAGATAATAGTAAATGAGGTAGTCTCAATAAACATTTTATGGCTGTGAACATGATCCCTTTCAAGGGGTTCTAGGCAATTACCTACATCACAAAACACAGTACGTCTTGTTTTTACTGGGAACATGAAAATGGCCCCAACTACAGAGTGAACAGCTGATAAAGATGACTGGATCATGCCGTTCTGTCCTGCTTGAGGGAGCAGGGAGGAAGGATAAGCCTTTTGGCCATGATCCACAAAAAGGAGATGGTTAATTCATTATCATGACTGTGCACTTTAATTAATTCACACTTTTAACGTGTTTGAAAAGGTTGTTTGAAACATGCTCACAGAAGCAAGATAAATAGACCACTGCTACCAAACAGCTGTTGTAGAACATCAATGTTTTCCCAAATAATCAGTATTTGCCCTAGGTAGCTCCAAACCTTATGAAATTGCCACCCTTCCTTGCCATGGAGAGGGAGTAAGACAATTCAGGCCATTCCATGCCAATGCTTTTTCCTAAATACATTAAAACCTGTATTTTGAAGATGTATTTCCAAGACAGAAAAACAGTGATTGATGCAAGTTTTTCAAGTATATTTTGTAAATTAGTCAGGAAAACTGTGCTTTTCATTATATATGCATTTAAACTTTTACACAGAAATTATAAAAATCTTTATCGTTTTCTTAGCCTCATTTTGTGTAATCCAATAGGACTAACAATAAATAGGAACAATAAAATAAATAGAAATACAAAAGCTACAATTTACTACCTTAAAAAAAGAAAAAAATTCAAGAGTTTAAACTAATTCTCATAGCTGTTACGGACAGATTCCTTCTCATAGCTGTTACGGGAAGATTTCTCCTGACCCCAGCGATTGCTTAATTGACTGTGGAGTGCTTTGTTAAGTAAAAATGCACTTGAACATGTGGCTGGACAGTTTGCTGAGTCAGGTGCTTAGCAGTTACTTTTGTTTAGTTCCTAATTTTCGCAAATGACACAAACCATTATTTTTTTGCCTATCCCCCTCATATTTCCTTTTCTATTGCTACTTTTGAAATTCTGACTGTTTAGCGCTTGTGTTGCCTTTGTCTTCTCTTGGACTGGTTTACAAATCTTTTTTTTACTCTCACGCAAGATTTCTATGATCTGACTCCCATATTCCATACAGGCATTTCCCTTCCACCCTATTAAAACCTGTTCCACATGCTCAAATGCACTGGTACAATTATTCACTGATTTTTTTTTTAAATCACAGATCAGTTTCACACTTTCCCAGTCTGTAATTACTTCCCTCAAATGAATCATTCTTCAGAAATTTGTAATATTTGGGCAGAACAGCACATAAAATAAGGCATATATAGCACAGAATTGTTGTTTCAAACTACGATTAACTTGGGTTAATTTTGCCAAAGCTGAAAGGAGAGAAGGGAAGATTTCTCCAAAATACAGTAATTAAAAAAAACCCAAACAAAAAAACCCAAAAACCAAACACCAAACCAAGCAAATTAAAAACCAACCAAACAAAACCCCCACCACTCAATCAAACAAACAAAAAAACCAAACCCAAACCCAAAAACTCTTGCTTCAAAACACATCTTGGGACAATTTCCACAGAAAACCTAAGTTACCAGAATGAGAGGAAGAAACATTGATTAATTCAGAGAACTTTTCAGACCTTTGCAGACTTCAAAGGTCTCTTTACTTAAACATTTTGAATGAGAAGCAAGACTGATTTCACCTGCATGTACTGACACCAGGTTGTCACATCCAGCTATCATTTCAGTTTCCATGGACAGAAGAGCCCTGTGCATGATCCTCTCTTCCATTTCAGACACTCTCTGTCCATCCATAAGTGGAAACAGGAAATGATACTTAGCAATTCACGGGAAAGTAAAGCAATGAGATGCCTCATGACCATCCTTTACACAAACAGCAAAGAACTACAAAGGAGTAATGACAGTAGAACCTATAGTGGGAGCCCAAAGCACTATATACTTTACATAAATTAGTTGAATGTTAATAATAAAATTTATATAGACTGTCTTTTTGTTTTTTAAATAACTTTCTTTTATATGATGCTTACTGTTAGACTAGACAGCTATGAAAATAGTTTGATCTTTCATTTGAAAAAACAATCTGATTGCACATAAAACATTGCTTTCTAAGCATGTTTAAGGGGAAAGTACAACTGCAGTCCCCCAACCATTGCCGGTTTTGTCACCTCCATACATTTGGGCACCTGCCACAGCCTTCTTAACTTCCTCTTAATGTGATAGGGATATGAATTTAGTATGTAATGTTTACATTTTTATTCTGTCAAAAAACCAAAATACTGAAATGTTCAGATTCAGGAAGGTGATAGAATATTTGGAGCACTACCGAGACACCCCTTGCACTTTGCACAGTAGTGAAAAAAAAAAGTTCACCATCTCTCAGCCAGTCTCATTGTTCAAAGTGAAAAGACCAAGACCAAAGGCCCCATTAGCTCTAGCACAGGGCCAAAAGTCTTCAGGAACATTTGCATTCCAGCAATCCTTTATTCTAAGCACAAAACCTATAGAAAAAAAATATCTGCCTGTTTATGGAACTTTGACTTACTTATTCTTAAGCCTTACAATTATCTACTATAGGAGTAGAAGACATACTAAAATTATTTACAAATAAGAAAATTTGGACTAATTGAAGAAGCTTACTAAGCACATGCCTAAATTCAAGAAGATTGAGACTCCCACTGAAATTGCTGATTAATTACATACTTAGGAATATTTTTCCTGAATCGGTTTTGTCTTTTTAAAATGGTGAAAAGACAAAAACCTCCAGTTTCAGAGGAGAGAGAAATTACATGAGTGATCAAACAGCGTAAAAGAAAGTAATAATAATCTTGCTTCCAAATGAAATAATCCACAGGAATAAAAACACATGGAGATTATAAACACAGCATTCTAAAGACAAAGTAATTCATGCTTTCTCACTATTTTCCATGAAGTCTAAGAGCCTCCTTCAGTTTAAAGCTGTTCCAGAAAAAAAAAACAAACAAAATCCAGCAAAGCAAACAAACAAACCAACATAAAACCCACCAAACATTTCACACCTGGTCTTTTATCTTAATTTTTAAGAATGTATATGTTTCTACATTAAGAAACCTATACATCATATTTTAAAAGCAAATCTCAAAACTAAGCAAAACTAGGACTTAGAGTAAAAATGCTGTAACACTTTATGTACATCAAAACACTTCCTGTAACTTCAAAATTTGAACTCAAAGTCTCTAAATGAAAAAATGTTAATCACAGTATCAAATTAAAACACATGAAAGAAGCCAGTCAAAACCCAATCATATATCAATTGTTTATGGTTTACCCAATAAAACCCTGAATAATGTTTAAGCAATGTCATCTGGTTGATCTATCTGTTGCTGGAGTTTAAACAGCCAGAACCATCACCATTACAGAGTTACAAGGAATAATTATGTATATGAATAGATTACTGCTTCAGAATTAATTTTCTCTCCATCTGGTGTACATTTTATTTTGACCGCAAATGAGGTACTATCCTAGGAAACTAATTAACAATTATTGTAAACAATACCAAAGAGAGCAATCTGATAGATCTAGTGAGTGCATTCCCTGCTTTGCTCTATGGCACAGCAACAGCAACTGATCTGTTACTACACTGGGTAGGAGCACAGCATCATCTCTATACTAGCAGGTGTATATTTCAGCTTATTTTAATTTTCTTCTCAAAATAAGAGGTGCTGTACTTTCTTTTTTTTTTTTCCAAGAAAAACAGTAGCACTAATGTTTCGAGATCATTTTGCTCAAATCTCTATGAATTCAGCACTGATGAATTCTTATTCTGTCAAATGTTCTGTACAGTGTTAGTTCTTTTCAAATGGTTTAGAAGGCACAAAGGCTTCAATATTACAATTTACACTTAAATTTTGTCTTCAAGATTAATATTTAAATGTCGAGATCCTTAGGACAGGGTCCCCTATTATCTGCCATGTCATGTGCAACCCTGAGCAAGGAGTGGACAGTAATGTTGCTGAAGAAAACATAAGGCTTCTGAGATCAAAAAAGTAACTTAGATTATTTTTAAGAAGAAGAAATTAATTTACTATTTATTATTTATACTGCAATATAAATAACATTCTAACTAGCATAATATTCTAACCAGCATTTGTGCCAAACATCCACACTGATAAGTAACTGAGGGCTAGAAAACAAATTTGTGCATCAGACCCTTCAGTGTCCACACTGTGTAATTTTTTGCTCACTGCCTGCATTTTATTTTGGGCTGCTCCAGGCAACCGAGCAAAGTTTGGAGGAGGTTTCACTTTAAAAAAACCCAAACAACCAGAGCCAAAACTCAGTATGGATAAGGTTACATCAGTTCTGTCTTTTTTTGCATACTCAGTCATTCAGTGCTATATCCCAGAAGTTTTTCCATCCCCACAAACCCCTAAAAATCCTCATCCTGCACTCTGAAACATGCATACATACCTGCAATTGCATTCTGTGCAATGCCCTTGTGAGCTGAACAAACTGCCCTCAGTTTACTTCAGAAACTTTAAAATGAGAGGAGCACACAAAGGATAAAGATTGTTTCTTAGAGCCATGCACGCATCAAGCAGGGTCCAACAGAGAGCCAAAGGCAACTGCTGTGCCTCCCACTGTGGGACAGGCTGCTGTGAAGAGTAACACAGACACCAGCCAGCCTGTGCCACTTGACTTCACAGCCAGGGGCTGACCATCATATCACTAGAGATGGTTTGGATCCTAAACAGCCTGAGGCTAGAGAGACAGGACGGACACACAGAGCGGCAACAGAGAAAGACCACCCTGACACCAGGGCCTTCTGCCCTGCTTTCCCCGTCAAGGAGATGCATCCAGCAGATTAGTAACTCCTCACTTTGACTGTTAATATTATTTTCTATTCAACATTGAGCTTAACATCTCTAGAAACCTAACTTAATTTCTATCCACAGCTAACGTACCAAGAGATTTAAATTGCCTGAGCAGAGGCTTACACTGGATGATCTCAGGAGATCCCTTCCAACCATGACGATTCTGTGACTCTTGACTCCATGAAATGGATGACTTGCCAGTAATAACAAGGTAAGCACTGTACAGATGCTGTAAACAAACCCTCAAGTTTCTCACTCTTTTTTCACAATGTTAACTGTATCTACAGAAATAGGAGCGCAAGCAACATCCAGCTGGAAAGTTGTTTAAGCTTGTGAAATCCAGCTGTTACTCTTGGCTGGGAGTAGTTCCACTTTCAAACGGCTCTTAAGAGATTTGGTTTTCTGAGGTGATGACCATCCTCAACCTTCTCTTCCATCATCTACATTGGGACCCAAAATGCATTCATATTTGATGTCTTTAAAATGTTTCATAAACCTATAAATTATAAAACAGAATGAAGCCTTTGGTTAAGCAGCTGTTTAAGAAACCAATCAAATATTCAGTCCTTCAATTAATAGTACTGTAAGTCCCCTTACCTAAGATCATCCAGAAGCAGAAAAACAACTGAGTTTTAAAATCCAAATACTTTGGTGACTTAAAATTCATTTACTTCCATAGATATTTACACTCATGTTGAACAGTACATGCTCAGGATTTCTTGTTTCTCAGGACTGCACATTCAAATGCTTCCCAGAGATTTACAATTCCATCTCATTTCCTCATCCCACAACTTTGTGTAATGCAATTCTCTTTCCTATTGTACAATTCATCATATTACAGACAAGCCATTTAACCTCTATGACCTTATCTACCAAAGCAAATCGGTGGCCTGTATAACAAGCACAAAGATGCACCTGTGTTCAACTGATAGCATAGAAAGAGGACCCACTAATTCACACCACCTCATAAAATTAGGCTTGCATAGGAGCACGTCCTTTACAACTCAGTCATAAACAAAAACTAGGAGTAACTACAAAGAGCTTCTTAAATCAGTTCTTTGTTTTGAAGACATTTGTGTTTTCCTATGTTCACTGGCATACAGAACATAAGTTCTAGCGGCCTTAAGCAACTGTGTAGCCATGACTAAAAAACCAACTGTGTTCTGTTTAAAATCTTGGACTAAGATAATTGCTCCAGGTTGTTACACAATTACCAACAACAATGAGAAAAAATTTAAAAGCATATGGATTTTATTTTCTTCCAAATTTCAGGTTTGAACTACTGCTTTTATGTATCTACATATTTAAAAGAAGGATATTGTTGGCCAAGGAAATGTAATTACCTCATTTTATGCTAAATCGCTTGAAAATATCCCAATAAGTACAAATGCTATACATTTTATCTAAAGAATAATCATCTTCAAATGGAAAAGGCAGATGAATACACAATCTGATTTTCTGTTATTAAAAAGATTCCCAGTCACCACCACGCTGACTTCTCTCAGGTGAGAAAAGATAGCAAGAAACACACTTAAACAAAAATGTCCTCTCCCAAGCAGTACAGACAGAAATGTATTCCAACATACAGACACACCACCAATTAAGTTCTCTTGTTAGTTGCTTTGCAGCCATGATTTATCAGGAGAATGTCAAGGCTGGAGGTATTTCTTAACCTAAAATCTTAGCACCATGTTTATTTACTGTTATGAAATATCTGAAATATCTTTTTTGTTTGAACAGATCCGCAGCAGGACTTATTATAGCCAAAAGAAAGAATTTCATGTTATCTTTTAGCATTTAAATAATTTGTAATAACATATATTAAGCAGTGAAAAACCTACTTGCCACTTTTTCTAGCTTAATTATCAAGCTTAGCTGCTTTTCACTGACTTCATTCTATCTAATCTGGTGAGGTAATTTCAGATGGTATAAATCATTGGCAAGATTAACAATATATATAAAGATGATGTATGTTTTATTGCTGCACAGCTAAACATGTCAGCTAAAGTAATTATGGGTATGAAGCTCCATTTATTTTTCCATAATGGGACCCTTTAAGTCACCCACATTTGAAATGAGGCATATCCACCTCAGCCTTTTTCAAGAGCAACTTTTGACTGCATTACATCATTTAATATGGGGTTGAAAGTTCATTATTCAACACACAAATCTTTTATTCCAAAAACTCTGTAACTTCAGGAGGACCTAGGGAAAAATTAGGACTTTCAGCGCTTCAGAAAGTAAATAAAAATGCAAGTGTGTCTTGAGAACTGCTTGGCTGAGGGAGATGGCCATGGAATTTAGGACATTCTATTTCCAAGTCACTCTTTTCATTACATACTCTATGAGTTATAATAGAGAATTGCTACTACAAACTATTTGATATTAGCTCCCTGGCCCGCATCCAGATACTGATGGATGAAGTCCAGATTTTGAAAAAAATCATCATATGGTTGGAACTCTTACTGGCAGTCGCAGCAGAAGCAGTGAGAACTGCACATGCAAAGAGATCATTACCAACTCTGAGATGAAGAAGCCTTTTCAAAAGAGGTGAAAGGCCTATGAAATGAGTAATTTCTGTGTAATAACTTGGGTAACTTATGTCCAGCTAACAAAGTATTTGGTGCCACATAAAGTCTGCCAGAAACACTCTGTGCTTATTGGGATTGGTATTCCATGATGTAGACAGGTTCATGGAGAATTATAAAAGTTCAAGGCGTCCACTGAGCAAGATAGCTAATGCTGTGTGACAAAGTCCATTAGTGATGTCCAGTCCAGTCTTGTAACGCCTTCATTAACGAGGTGCAAGAAATAGAAACTACTTTAATGAGATGTGCAGCTGCTGCTAAACTGAAGGGAGGTGTGATCATGGAAAGATCCTTGGAAATATAAACAAAAAAAGACAAACTGAAATTCAAGTAGAAAACCAAGGGTGACTTGCTCACTTTGACTTTGTGCCCAAACGTGGTAAGCACATTTCTTTGCCTGGGATGTGCTCACAACCACCGTGGTCCACAGTGACAGCTCCGAGAGCCCCGAGCAACAACAGATCAAATGGGTAAAATTCCTCAGTAACTTCAACAGTCCCCAGCCCCAGCAGAAGGAGGCTACAGTCCATCACTGCAACTCTTCAGCTATTATCTAATAAAATGATTTATCTGAAAAGCACTAAGTATGATAACTCATATGAGAAAGGCAGAGTCAAGGATAAGAATGGAAGACTTGTCTAAAGGAATGAGTATCAGGTGAGTTAGTCCTACTGAATACAACACACCAGCACTGTAAATAGGCTGAACATAGAAAGACCTTTAAAGCTGTTCTAGTCTGTCAGATGGATCTATCAATCACTGTGATTAGAAACCCCCAAACAAACATCTCCCTATGACCTACGAGGCTGAGACTGAAGAAGCTGGAAAATTCATCTCCAACTGGGGAAATCCTCAGCTCAAAGATTTCTGAGAAGTGTGGTCCCTTCAAGCAATATTGACACAGAAACAAGGGACCTGCAGCCTGAAGCAAACACACAGAACACACGTTTCTCTTCTAACCATGCCTACAGATTTCTCAGTAGCCTGTCTCAGATTTTCATTAATTTTTTTGCAGTGGGTGGGAGGGGGCAGAGACAGGGGCTGTATAGGTGTGCCTGGGCTGTTATTCTATACCATCTCATGTCACCATAGGGGGTGAAGGTCAGAGATTCTCACTGCCAGGAAGAAGGCAGGCATGTGGCCTGTAGACAGGAAAAAAAAGAATGGGTGGAGAGAGTCTGTCTGCCATTATTTTTCATTGTGCTGGAGCTGGTGAGCATTTTTGCATGTAAACCACCCTCTCTTTTATACACTGTTACTATTATATTGTTGCTGTTACTGTTCATTTTCTCATCGCACTGCTGTTTCCAGTGAATTGTTCTCATCTCAACCCATAATCTCTGCCTCTTTTATCTCCCATGGGAAGCGGGAGGGGAGCAAGGATGCCTGGTTTGCAAGAGTCTTGGGGCAGAAAGCGGAGAGCACTAAATTAGGAAGTGCTGTTCCTAAATTACACCACCTCAACCACTCTAAATGTAAAGTTCTGTTTTAGCTTTGGTGCAATATTTTAATATCCATAAATACAAGAAGTTACAAGAATTGTCCAAATGCACACAAGGAACATCACAGCTTCGTTGCATTTTATTTATTTCTTTTAAAAACCCCCAAAACCTCAAACTCATGGACTATTTAAGTAATTTATGAGAGCACCCCCTCCCACAGCCACACACCTCCCACCCACTCTCTGGGGCTAGCTGCAGCCCACACAGCTGGGCACTCACAAGGGAGCAGAGACCTGTGCAGAGCAAGTAAAAGGGTCACAGAAGAGCACTAAATGCCACAGGTGCGTCCAAGAGGTCAGTTCTTCTGTGCTCTAATTTGCCTAATTATACCCACTGCTTTCAACAAAAAAATTGGTCTGTTCCTTTCAGAATATTGTACACAATTAATTTCAGACCACTAGACAGTTTCCCTCCCATTCATGTGAGCATTCTTAGTGGAAACTAACCTCGAATACTTAAGAATCCTTAAAAGATATAGTAGCTGAAGAAACTGATGTCAGTGAATTGCAGATAAAAGAAAAGCTACTGAAATACACAGAAACTCAAAGCAAGTAGTGCTATTCTGCAGAGAAAATGTAAACTGACAAAGAAGTTAAAAGCTAAATTGGGGGGGGGAAATCAAAAACTGCTCAGTTTCACTTGATCATTTTTATGCATGGTGAGGCTCAACAGTACTTACAAACACAACTTTTCAGAAGAGTTCAAGTTTAACTGCTGAGGATAAATTTTGTTTAGAAACACCTTTATTTCACACAGAGCAAAGCTCTGTCTGCTTGAATACAAACAGTCAGTTGATTGAGAATTCATACTAGAGTAGGACCCTAAAGTCATGAGGGGTAAATGGGTAAGCTTATTCTTACTAAGAAATAAGAAGTGAAGTATCTGAGTACAAAATAAAAAGTGACAACAACAAGATTTGCCACAAATAAACCAATTTATTACTTTTGGGCAAGTCCCATACAGCATGAGCAAGAATCTTTCACTCACTATATTAGAACATTATTTAATTTTATACAAACTGTAAACATCCTCAATATGACAAACTGTTGGTACAGGTGCTCCCTGATCCCAGCATCTTTCCTCTCTCAGTTAATCAAACAAAACTGAGACCCGAATAAACCAAAGAACCTTTTTCACCAAGTATCTATAAAATGCAGCACGTGCATTTCATATCACATCAATTCAAAGCAACGCAGAGAAGAGTATTTTTCATTATTATTTGTAGTGAAATTCATAGTGGTATTATGAATAGAAACATTTTTTCCATGCTATTATATCCTATTTTTTGTTTGAAATTAAAGACATAATTTTATAAAATCCAGGTAGTAAACCAAATTCTATAGTAAACCAGTTGGTTTGATATACAAACCAACTATATTTGCTACACTGTAACAGATAAATAAGGATGTAAAAACTTCTGATCTTGCTAATACTTTGTTTTCCTGGTAAGCACCACCAGTTTAAAGAATTGCTTGTCCAAAACCCCCTGCTATAATTATCTGATTTTTTTCCCCTCCCTCTCTCTCAAAGTGCTTTAAATCAGACATAATCTGACCCATAAAGTGAACACTTATCTCCTTAAGTAAGAGCAGATTTTTTTCTCTCTAATTTGTAAATTCCAGGAATGTCAATCTGCTGGCTAGCTTTAGGACTACAAGATGTGTACTGTTAGGTCATAATCCTCAAACCAGGGCAAAGGTGTTTAATCTGGACATGAACCACTTTTGTCCAAACCAACTCAGCAGCAGTAAAATATAGATAATCATGTTATTAACTAAGGCTTCAAACAAAAAATAATTTTAAAATCATTTGTTACAAAAATCTGCATTACAACTTTGGTTTCAGTATGCTTTGAATTTTGAAGTCACATTTATAGTGATTTAAAGACAACAATCTATGTTTCTAATGTAAAAAGCCAAGCCGCACCAAAATTCTCACCTTTCAAGTCTCTGTGCATCAAAGAAGCAATTAAACTTAATTGTTCTCCAGATCACCTTTAAAATCACTGACAAAACCCAAGGCGGTTATTTCTACACCTGCATGCAACCAGCTCTTTTAAGCATTATAAAACACTACACTCTTGATGATAAAGTTCTTAGATCACCAGATCCATAAATGATGAGTTCAGATGAATTTTGTGAGGACACTGAGGGTCTCTTTTTAAGATTCCTGTATTGTTGAAATGCACAAATGAAAGACTATGAAGAACAAACAGTGCAGTTAACTTACATCAATGTTATGATGTACAGTCAAACTGCAAAGCTCTCGCTGCACGAGTGTTCAGCAACTGCAAGAAAACCCCTACCTTAATCCTTGGCAAAAATCTTACATGGAAGTCTTTTTAAAAATTGTGCCATTCTTTCAGCCAAGCTAGGTATTTTACTACTGGATTTGCCTCCAGGTCCTCTCTGTCCAAGTAAAGGAGGAGATCCTTACTACAGCTTTATAAGTAGATCCTGATAGAACTAAAGGAACACTGTAGAGGATATTCCATCAACCAAAATACAATCATTTCAAATGCTTTAACTCTTCTATCATCATCAAAATCTAACAGAAATAATGGAACAGGAACCTTCAAGTAACCTTAATTCTTCAGCAGAAATGCAGATTAACCAAAACATTTACTACTCAGTATTTTCACTGCAGCATGGGAAGAAGCTTTATTAAAAAAAAAAAAAAATCTGATCTATATAGCCACCATATTAGAGAAGATCTTCTAAACATAATTAATACCACAATGTTCAAAATATTATTATGTGGATTTGGTTTGGTTCTGTTTTAAATCGAGAGCTGTGTCTGATTTATAGTCAAACCTTTCATGTCTTTTTTTTTTCCCCTCATTGTTAATGCATTCCATTTAGTTATACTTTCCAGTCTGTCTGGGAATTGCCTGAAGCCCAACACATCATGATGCAACTGTTATCCAACGCAAATGTATCACTTTTGTATGCTAGCTGCTGTTTTCTGTAGCAGCATCTGTTAGAATTTTTACAGAATTGTAATGTTCTCCTAATCCGTAGGCATGCCTCATATACCTAAAAAA
>VYXB01007067.1:168386-249109 GCA_013397135.1 Pachyramphus minor | reverse complement strand
AAGTTATAGAATTAGTGTTCAGTTTAACTAAAAGTATATGTCGTGCCAAACAGTAACAACACTGGAAGACAAATAAAGTCAAGTTTTACCACAGAAAATACATGGAAAATATTCATTAAATAGAAGAGCATTAATAAAGACAATTTTTAATTCTGGTGACTTCCAGGCATAGATTGACATATACTTTGAAGAGGGAAAAAAGTTTCTTTCTGGATATTACATCAATTTTACTATTATTTTGCAATTATCTAACTGGTAAAATGACCTTGCAGCATTCTATAAATGTGATACACAGTGACTGATACACTTCAGACACTGTCAGCATTTTAAGTACTCCAATTACAATTTCTTCAAAGTAATGTGTCAATCACAAACAATTTCTGAGCTGCACAGTCATTATCCAAGCAGCATTTCAAGGTCAGATATGTAATAAGAAGGTAAAAGAGCAGGTGAAAATCAAAGCTGAGCCCTATGTTATAGAAATAAGGGCACTAATTTTAAGAGATAAAATTACATACTTACACAAGTGTTATTGGTTTGCCTGAATATTCTTCGCCAACAATAATGGGAGGGGAATCCATTTGGACTACTTCAATAGGTGTTTGCAAAATGTGCGACAAAGCCCTTAGCTTTAAGGCATAAAAACAATTCAGTAGTAGGATTAAATCTAATGTAGGGAGCAGACAGGAAGACTAGGCATTGAATTTTAGCAGATAGTTCAAACACAACATTACAAATATTGTCAAAAAATAAACTTATTAAAATAAGTTTGGTTCCTCAGAGTTGCAACAGCCCAGGAATTTTGGTGATCCTTGAGCTGATCTTCAATAGCTTTGCTTATTAAAATAAGCAAAATTATTTTAACTTTTTTCAACTTTAATTGAAAACAGGTTACCTTAAATTAATCATTGTTTTGAAGATACAATATTAGGCTATTTTCAGTAATTTGGTAACTATCATAAAACAATAAGACAAAAATGCATATGTAGTTTCTAAAGCTCAAGTTCTTGTTTAAACTGAACCTTACTCTGATATAGGCAGCTTTGCTAACATTTAAGTCTTCCCCCACTCATAGTGTCAGTCTTTCTAACAATATTCAGACCTACTGAATTCATTAACTTGCATGTCATCCAATACATCAGAACACAGTGCACCATCAGAAAAGCAACCACTTTGGGAAAACAACTTACAACCATAGAAGGTAGTTCTTAATAAACTATTCATGACTATGTTCCCTTATGTCTTCAGGTATTCTTTATTAAGAAGCACTTTTCTTAAGGTATATTCACCCACTTCAGAATTTCCCAAATAAAAATTATCAATACAATACTTACTTCCAGCTGGCCACCCCATGCAGCTGTATTTGCTATATCATCACAGTATTTCTCAAATTCTTCTGCACAGAAAGAAAAGACAACTTTTAGTACTTCTCTTATTTGAGAACAAGCAACTAAGGAAAAACACTGATTGTACAATGAAGAACGAGACCCAGAAAAGTACAAGCATAAGATGCAGAAAAACATGTATTTCACTGAAGAGAAGGAAAGAAAAACAAAAACACCAGAGGACAAAAAACTCCAAACTCCTAAGTGTTTTGAAAAGCTTTGAAAATATAAGGCTGAAGACAGGAATAAAAGTGCAGTTCATAATTTAAACTTTTTATTCAGGGAACTGGTAATGACAAAAATGAAATTGAACATAGTTTTCCTTCTGTTAAATTTCAGGGGATGTTAAGACTTTAGAAAACAACGCAACAGTAAGTAGTATGCTTAGTTCTTACAATTGCCAGGTATCAGGTATATTTTAAAAGTCTTCTAACTGTATGTAGTTCAATGGTTGGGGTTTTTTTTTAAATTTCCAAATTATCTTTTTTTTTAAACTCTATTCCAAATAGTTCCTTTGTAAATAGGTAAATAAACTCTTTTCAGATCATGTTCTACAGCGAGTTTAAAATTTATAAATTCCAAACTCTCAAGCTTCTGAACCCAAAGAACAGATTTTGAGAAAAAAAGAATCTTCAGATTTTCTGAAGGCTGCTCAAAATTACTTTTCATACATTCCCCTTATATCAGAAAGCCACAATTCCCTGCTGCTCTGCAGAATTTCGTTCAGTGTTCTCTTGGGAAACATTTATTCTGTGACAATTATCTCTGTCAACATGGCAAAGACAGCCCCCAGTGACCAAATAAAATCCACAGCAATACCTATTAAATGAATGCAGCATTAAGTTAAAAAAAGTTATGCAGTCATTTGTGTGGTATTCCAGGCATAATAAATAAATCATCTATTGCTCAAATAAGAAGTACATAAACTCCATTTAACTGCATTTACTGAGCCACTGCTCCACACAAAAGCTCTTTATATTTTTTGGTTTAGTCTGTTTGTAAGAATGGATTTCAAAAACCTTGCATTAACAGTGAAAATAAAGGGTAGAATTAAAAACTGCATCTATGCAAACTATTATAAAATAATTATAAAATAGATTTTCTTGAATTTCACATCTATTTTCAACAACTTTCCTAGGTACCTTGCAAACACCAATATAAAACTTGACCAAAAAATCATCCCTAACCTGGTAGACAAGATTCTTATAATAACTTAAATGACATCTCAGAACATGATTGCCATTTAGTAATCAGTAAGTTGTGATTTTTTTTTTTAAGGGGGAATAATTTTTGATGGTATACCTGAATCTTAGTAATTTTTTTTATTTTAGAGTAATCTAAGTTTCATAGCAGATCATAATTTTGTGTTCCATAAAACACAGCCAAACCAATAAAATAACAGTTCAAGAACAAACACCACAAAGGTCCCAATTCATCTGTAACTCATATTGAGATTTATCAGAAAAAGTTATACTTTTTTAATTCTCTTATGCCACAAGTCTTACCTTTGCTATACATGTCTCCAGTATTCGGGTTTGTAAGAAAGGGTAGGAAGTCATCAAAGTGACTTTGCATATACTTTGCTGTTTGGTTCCTCAGAGTTGCAACAGCCCAGGAATTTTGGTGATCCTTGAGCTGATCTTCAATAGCTTTGTACATACAGTGGCCATCTGAAGGGATCTGTTTAATCTCTAAGTGCCTTGCTGCCAAAAGGGAGGCAAGTTTCTGACTTTCAAGATGTCTAGCACCTGTTAAATTTTCTATCTCAGCTTCAGCTATCCTTTCTTCTCTTTCTTTCTCCAAGGCAGCTTTTTTCTCCTTATATTAAAAACACAAAAATTACATCAAATGTTAAAATTTAGAATATGCCTGTACAGTTCCTGGCTTAGTGCTTGCTTCTAACTCTTCAAATATTTTCTCAGTACGTTTGTATCTGTAAAATATTTGCCTGAATCGGTACTTCCCATTAGGGATCTCCTAAACTCAAACTTTAGCAAATTTTCAGTGACCAACATATCCTGATTGTCTCCAACACATCTAAAATTATGGGACCAAAGTCTTAATTATATCAGCATGCAAAAAAACCACTTTGCAACACTCATACAAAGGTTATTAATTATAGCTATTTCTTCAAGATCACCTATTTCACCACTCAAGCAGGGGAATTCTAATTAAACATCAGAAAATACATAATAAGTGTGAGATCTACCACTTAAGTATATGATTGCATAATGGAGCTCATGTCATGAAGCAAACTCCCCCAGGCTAGGTACTATACATCATAAAAGACTGCTCCTAACCTAAATAATGGATAAGAATGCATACAAAGAATACTAGAAGGGATGTAATAATACATAAAAATTGCTTTCATAGAATGTTTCATAAGGTCATGCTTAAGTTAACAAGGGAGCAGGAGCCAAAGTAAATCTTGTTTTAAAAAAGGAAGCAGGATTGCTTCCTTTGCAGGAATGATCTGTTCACTTCCATACTTGAAATTCACCACAAATCAAGACCAGACTGGTTTAGATAATCACAATATAGGAAAACCAGACTAGAGCTCCCAGCCTGCCTAGACATGGTACCATGAATTATGAACATCCCCTTATTATCTTTGCAGTGATCATGTAAGAGGGGATGAACTATGCAATAAAGCAGCACTCCTCTGGCCCTGAACTAATATTCACGCAGGTACAATGAGAATGTTAATCCACCACAACTTAATATCTGAGACTTAACCAGATTTAAGCCTAACAGCCAGGACACCAGGTAGTGTTTCTTAACAACTCAAAACTGTAGAAGAATTTCAGCATTAGTGTTCTTTTGTTAAACATGTAAAGTCCTACTATTGCATATATTCCACATAGTAGTATCCATTAATTCAATTACTGTACTACTCTAATAAATTTTTAGTGAAATGCTTTCAAAAATAATTTGCTTTACATATTTTCTTTTTTCTGTCTCCCATTTCCTGACCTATTCTGATTCCCAGCTCATGGCTGAGGGTAGAAGAGTACAACTATTCATAAAATGCTTACATATAGGTAAGCAGGTAGCAGATTTACAGATTTTTCAAGGCCAGTAGGTACAGCATCAACACTGAATTAGTCAGTCCCCTGCAAAATTGTTTAACTTTGTTTATTACAATAAAGTTTAATTGAACATAACGTCAATCAATTATTTGTAAAATATTTAATGTGAAGTCATACCCGCCTCTTCTGTGCTTTTGATATTCGAGGATGCTGAATCTGTCGCTCTATTCCTTCAAGTTCTAAATTTGCAACCCCATCAGCTACAGAATCTGTCTAAAAAAAAAAAAAAGTTAGATGTTCTTATTAATATAAAGATATCCATCTTCTGAAACAGTTTTAAGTTCCGTTCATGGGCATATTTACAAATTTTAGCCACAAAGATCCGTGTATAGTGCAGTACCCGTCAAAGCCAAAAGTAGAGCATTTCACATCCCAAACCACGGTCATGCAGTTCATTACTTTTTCTGTAGTTATGACAGTTATGAATGGAGCATCTCAAGCTGTTCGCTTTCATACTTCTGTATGTTCTCTCTTCAGTAAGTTCTGTTCTCTTACATACTGAAGTGTGAACAATGCTCATTGGTTGAAAGAAAAAGTTTTGCTCACCACAGCAGCCACTGGTACCCAGCCAGCCATTATCAAGTCTGTTACAACCAAGCAGAAGACTCCACCTTCCACACCAAAGTGTAACCAGCAGTTGCAAAAAACAGGGAGTTGAGATTTCTCAAGAAAAACTACACAGCTAACCCTGTAACTGTATGAGCTAGATGTCACCTTTGGAAGCATGAACATGTTCAATCTAAATAAAAAGCTGAGAGGGGAAAGAAACTATACATCTCAAAACAAGATCCTCTGAGGCAAAGCTGAGTCCAGGGTAAGGGTTTTAGCTTTAAAAACCCTCCATCTCCAATCAGGAAGTTTTTACAGCTCCTTAAGTGGGGGTAAAACACCTCCAACAATACCCTCTTTGCAAAAGTTATCAGTTCTGCATAGAAAAGGGGGGTGACACTACTTTTGGTATTGAAGAGTACTGAGACCAGCCCGGTTCAGCAATCCCAAAGTTAAACACTGAAGAAGAACAAAGTTTCCTGACAGAAACTGACACCAGTGAGGGTGTGGCAAAAAAATTCCTGATAAAGGAACCAACAATATACTAGCAGTAACAAAGAATTCGATTAGGCTCTTTTACTCTAATCATCACCAATTTAGAAAAATAATTTACTCTAATCATATGAAGACATTTGGTTCGCCATCCATAATCCTTGGGGACAAAGTTGTATAAAGATTCAACTACGTCTATAATCCTTTAAACATAAACGGCTCACTAAGTCTGGGGCTAAGACTGGATCCAGGTGCAGCTGGACTCCTCTCTGAGAATGGGTTTAGAAAGCAAGGGGGTCCTTTCTGAACCTTGTCACTCGGACAGGTTTCTCTAAAAAACTTTGCCTGAAGTTTCCATTCTGCCTGGGATTTACCAAAACAAAAAAAAATTTTGAAACTAATCTAAGATACAGGTAAACAGAAGCATCGTATTTAACACATCCATTAAACATCTGTTTAAGCATCTGATTAAAAACTATTACAGAAAACTGTTATAGGGTC
The DNA here is from genome assembly GCA_013397135.1 of Pachyramphus minor. Taxonomy (NCBI): domain Eukaryota; kingdom Metazoa; phylum Chordata; class Aves; order Passeriformes; family Tyrannidae; genus Pachyramphus; species Pachyramphus minor. The sequence goes on along the minus strand of VYXB01007067.1, from coordinate 243,093 downwards.
ATAACTCCTGCAATTGAACATATTTTATTCACAAGAATTCTCAGCAGATGCTCCTCAATCAAGTCTATTTCCCCCAAAAGTCTTTCAGAAATGTTTTCACTTTCCTTTTCAAACGAAAGTATGTTCTGCTTAACTCTTTGTTAGGTCACTAATCAGAAAACATCTAGTCCAGAAAATATCAGCCATACAGGTTTTTGTTTGCCTCTTTACAAGATTTTAACAGCCAAAACACACAGACTCTCATGAAAACACTTCAGGACATGCATGAGCATAGAGCAATAGTGTCATTCACAAGTAACTATGGCACCAATTTAGCCACAAGCTCTATTCCTGTTCAGGTAGGAGAAAGTAAATGAACAGGCCTACTTGTACAACTGATCCTTAAATTCAGGCACATGATACAAATTGACTTCTTTACAGTACTGGATATACAGAATTAAGTCCATGGATTGCAAATTCACTACTACTGAAGTTTCCAACACTCTACTTATTAATTGTTAAAACATAGGTCAACTTTTGTTTGTCACACAAGTATTTAGTAGTGCCTAGTTTACTTAGGTGGTCATATTTTCTGCAGCTAAATTTGAATAATGCTAGGCCTCTGTTAAAATATAAGTGGTTTGCCATCAAACTGGCATCATTTAAGTATGTAGCTATGTTGCCAACAAGGCAGAACAGCAGCATTTATGAAAACAATTCTCATCATCATAGAAAGTGTCTTCCAAATAAAAAAAAAAATCAGTTACACTGTTGACAGAATTACAAGACAAAACACATTGGATGAGTCAAACACCTACTGAAGGTCAGCAATACTCTAGTAGTCTACATAAGATACTTAGAGTGACAATATAACTGTAACTTAAAAAACCAATTCTCTAACATTACTGAGCTACTCATGCAGCCTTAAGAGCAAACCCAAATACTTCTTCTGGTGGTGTATCCTTACCCCCACGCAGGCCTTCTGTACCTCCTTGGGCCTGCGTTACAATCTCAGAAATTCTCATTACACCTTGGCCTTTGTGAAATGAGTTGGCTCGTGAAGCGTCCCTTGACCATATCAGAACTCTTGCATGGCTTACATGGGAGTGGCACTGTTCATACCAGGGATACTTTCTGCCTGACCAAGGAGGTGAATTGGAAGTAATCAGTTACCTGCCCCACAGTCCCGCTTAGCCTTGGAACATTATCCACCTGAATCAGAACTGGAGAGGAATGTTACCATTGTTTAGTTAGAGTGATTAATGTCTAAAGCTGATCCTAAACACAGTGGTCCTAAGTGAGATCCTAAGCGCTCTCCTGGACCGCAGTGGGCTTTGCCAGCACCTCCCTCTGAGTGGGGCACCTCCCAGAACTCATGAACCCTCAAGTCTACGATATTCAGAGGACCATTGTCAGCGGACAATGGGGCCTGGGTCAATACCCTCCACTCCTCGAGGCTCAGCCCCCTCTCACTGAGAAATGCTGAGGCATTCAACTTGAGTATTTCACTCACAGTCAAGGGGAATTGTACATTTATAGATATATATCTTTGTGTCTGTGTGCTTGTGCGTGTGCATTGATTTAAACACCCTACAGCAAGTGTAATATGAATGTTCCTGTCTTGGATCTATACATAATTGAGTTAGTGTTGTGATTACAGTTAATCCTATTAAATCACCTTGCACATGTTAAATTAGTGCTGCTAAAATCCTTTGGATGTAAACAGCCACCCAAGTCTGAGACCAAGTTTGGCCTCAGCTGCACCTAGGCTTCATCAGTAGTTTAGAAAGCAAGAGGGTCCACTTCAAATCTTGTGACTCAATGCTAAGGTCTCTCTTACCCTTTTGCATCCCCCATCTCTGTGTAAATAATTCTAAATTAACTCTAATTCAATTTTCCTTGTATGCCTCATCCATGGATTAGGTAACAGTAAACCCTGCCATGAAATTTTGTTATGCCTTTGCAAATTTATATTAAACCTTTGAAAGCAATTTGAACTTTGAAAGTGATTCTTTAAGCAACCAAACCACTCCTTCTCAATAGTGCTCAACAACAAAAAACCCCCACTGTTAAATGCCCCTTGCAGCAATGCCCACTCATCACAACAGCTGAATCTTTCCAAAGTTGAAAAGTTACTAATACTGTGAAGAAAAGGATAAGTACTTTGAAGTGTTATTTCATCATAATTTTTAAAAGTTCAAAAAGCCTTAACACAAACTCTACCTGTACAACACCAGCTGAAGTTACGGCACCTACCTTATTCTGTTCAGGTAAAGATTCCTTCAGCTGCTTTAATTCCTCCTTGTGCTTCTGTTCCAGTTCTGCCTCTAGTTTGACAACTTCGTCAGCCAGCTGTTTTCGCCTCTTTTTATCATTCTTGGGAACAGCATTTTTCATGCCTTGAATTTTTGCTGTTAGAGAAGTAGTGCAATAAAACATTATTTCTAAATACAGATACTCCATGGACATTGCAGAAAAGGTAACTGCAAATCACACAGAAAAAATAAATTTACAAACATCAACATATCAATATAACAGTTTAGCTGTCTGAGTGTTTGTTCTAATAATCACATTTTTTCTAAGTCGCTATATTTTTTCTTAAAAGATGCAAACTGCCGTTTCTTTCTTTCTCTGGAGAAGAACTTATATCAGGTTACTAATATACATACTTATGAACTTCATCAATACAGTAGACCTTGGCCTCTTGCTTTCAAAATGATTATTCAGGCACTGAGATCTCAAATCCCACAGAAAAAATGTGTAAGTTTTTAATCACACAAGCAGCAGATTAAGAGTAAAAACAGAGTTTACCTGTCCTTAAAATAAATTTTCTTAAAAGCAAAATGCGTATTTAAAAAAGAAAAAAAACCCACACAACTTGCTTAAATTCCATAAGCGTTTTTAGTCTCTAAGTCAATGCTCCATTTCTCAACCATAGAACAGTTTAGTTAGAAAGGATGTCCAGAGTCATCTAGTTCACCTCCTGCTCAAAGTGGGATGAATTCAAAGATATATCAGGTTATGTTAATTCAGATGGATCTGGAATTTATCCAGATGACTGTGCAAAGCCTTCAGGGATGGGCATTCTGCAACCTTTCTGGGCAGCTTTATTCTCAATGTTTAATGATTCTCACTATGAAAATATTTTCTTCCTCCCACGAAAATTCCAGTCTCCACATTGGCTCCATCCATTACACAGTGGAAACTACAACCAGATTCCCCATAGTCTTCTCTTTTTCTCCAGGCTGAATTCAGCTTCCATGGCCCATGTTCTTACATGAATACTCCCTGCTAGCTGTGTCACTTCTGTATTCACTATTTTAGAGTTACAGCACCAATTATTTAACACCCTGCTCACTATTCATCACCTGTCCTTCACCCTGGACTGCCACAATTGAGCTAGATGATGATGATGATAATGAAACTTTTCAAGGGAAGGCAGGAAGAATGCTCACACTGAAAGATTTATGTTAAGCCTTCAGTCTCACAGATGAAGAGGCTGAGTATGACAGAAAATCAGCTTTGCTCATAAAAATTAACATAATGGGGGAGAAGAGGACTTAGAGGGCATAAATGAAATCAATAGAGTATGTGGTGGTTGAATTTTCAGAGGTTGAGACGCACCTTATGTTAATTCTTATGAACGAATTGTTTTGCTCTCTGTTAAACAATCATTACACATACCAAGAATGTATCTTTCAAGTAGGCTAATATGTGTCTACAGGTCACCTGCCTCTCCTAAGTGGGAAAACTGGGGATCTGCCTTCTCTACACCCCTCCCACCATTTGGTAGGGGAGGGCTACAATTATCGCATTCTCTAGGTGGAAAAATCCTCTGTTCCTCAGCCTCTCCCAATCTACGTGCCATGTGTTCCAGCCATCTAACCTTAATGCTTGATTTCTACCCCTCTTTTCAATTTCAAGCAAATTTGAGGGAGGAAAAGGTATCTCAAAACAAGAAGTTCCTATAGATTTAATGATAACATGAAGTCTAATAGTCTCCTTTCTCCTTTAACCCTGTGGTAAAAGCCTGGACAGGACGTGAAAGTTCATTTCAGATCAACTGCACTTTGAATGATAAAACGCAGCTGCCTGGGTAGCAAGAGCCCTACGCAGGCTTTTCAATGCCTAATAAAAGCCTTCTTTAACTTAAAACCAAAGCAGCAAAACGCCAAAACCACACCAATGGCTCAGCATCATGTCACAGCTCCCAGGCCCGGCTCCCAGGATCGCGGTAAGGCGAACTCCGCAGGCTGAGCAGCACCACACCCAGCAGCACAACGCGGCTCTGACACCGCTGCCCACACGCGCTACTTTCGCTACCGCCGCGCTCGTCCCCTTGCGAGGGCACTGCAAAGGCTGCTCCCTCCTTTCCCGCCGCCGCCGCCACCGTCCCTCCCGCCCCACCGCGGAACCGAGCGGGGCTTCCATGGAGCATCCTCCGAGGCAAGGCGAGAGCGGGACGCCGAGCCCCGCCGGTCTCGCCTTCTCCCGCCGCCTACCCTGGGTTGAGGCACCCGCTCTCCCCGCTCCCGAGCCATAGCTCCCCTCACCCTGGAGCTCCCGCTTCTCCTTGCGCTGCCGTTTCAACAGCTGCTGCAGAGGCCCGTCAGGCCCCGGCTCCTCGTCCCCCGAGCCCTCCATGGGCGCCCGGAGGCGGCAGGACGCGCCTGACCCCCGACCCCGCCGGGAGGCGGGAGCTCGCCCCGCTTCCGCCAGCGCCGCCCGCCCGGCACCGCCTCAGCCTCCGCCCTGAGGGGAGGAGCGACCCGGCCCCGGTGCTGAGGTCGGGTCGTGGAAGGAAAAGGAAGCGTTTGTTTTGTTTAGGGGCTGTGAGAGCACCGGAACAGCTTCCCACGCCCTCTCTGTCCGCTGACATGTGCGGGGCGGCTCGCTCCTGCCTCCTGCCCGGTAAAGGATCCCTGTGGACAACTCTGCATTAGCAAAAAACCATACGTTTAGCTCAACTAGAGGGAAAGCCTATTAAAGAGCGGGGCTAGAAGTGAGAAGGGAATAGTTTAGGGGTTTTACGTGATTTTTCATATTAAGGGAAAAAAAAAATAATTACCCTGTTCACCGCTGTGCAAAATACCCAGTGCGTTGTGTGCAACTTTTATACCTGGAGCTACTTAAAGGTAAAAAATACCCAGAAAGGCTCGCAATTTTCTAAGTTGGCATGTTTCTCTCTCCTCACCATTGTGAAACTACCCCTCAATTAAGATACAGTTTTAAATACATTAAAAATCCAAACTTCCTCTTTGGGGTGAAATCTCCACCTCAGTGTGGGAACTACAGATTCTTGTGAGATGCTTCTCTGTTCAGTGCAGTCACCAATGCTATTTTGTGGAACACAGTTGATCTAGGCAAAATATAATCTATAAACATTACTATTTTAATTGGGTTTAAAATAATTCAAACTGAGCAAAAACTTTGGTAATGGAAGAGTGCTTTTGTGCTTAACTGTTAAGGTCATTGCTGTTACTTTTTTTTACATTTTTATGAACAGAACCTCTACAAGAATACCACCCTGGAAGTATTTAAAAAACAGTAGATGTGTTGCTTAGGGAAACTGTTTGGTGATGGACTTGGCAGTGCTGGGTTAACAGACTCGAAGACCATCCTAAACATCATTCTGAAGCTAAATGATTCTGAGATACTGTGAAGTACACTGTCAAGTGCAAAGAAAGGACACAAGTCTAAAACAGAATCATAACCTGATGGATCAAACTCTCTTGGTGTATAGAACCACTCATTTTTTTAGACCTCCTTTACAACTATGTTGAAATAAATAATTTTCAGATTTGTATATCAATACCTGGAAATATAATTTTCCTTTCCCTCCACCTGCTATTTCCAGCCTATTAGAATAAAACAAATCACAGATCAACTAGGAAAAGAAAAGGGTGATGGATGGCTTTTAGCTAGGAAAACAGTTTAGCACTAGAAATTACTGGGGTGGCCCTATAAATATTCTGCAAATCCAGAATAGGGAAAAATCCAGGTTGGATTTGTCTTGACTAACATGCATGTGTTCTGTATCAGTTTGTCTATGGCTTATATTTGTCCACACCTGTATGTGTATGTGAATATGTTGACATTTAATACATGCTCTTGAATGGGTATATTTAAGAATAAAATACTGGTTTACACTGTTGAAAGATACTGCAGGTATCTCAGAGTGCAAGCTGCAAATTGATCCCCGGCTGGGGAAAGTGGCTGGACACCCAGGCAGCAGGCAGTGAACGAGTGAGGGCCCTTTGCCCAACAAAGGGCTCAGGGACCTGCAGCACCAGCCAGGGCATGGCTGAGTACTCTGAGGCTCTGCAGGACCCAGTGAACGACCAGGAGACCCCAGACCAAAACCCACCATTGGACCAAGAGGTACATGAAGTGCAGGTACACAGACTGTGAGGGTATAATAAAGCAGAACTAGCACAGCAGGCAGAAGGAAACAGGAACCGCTGGCCAGTGAATGACCCGAATAGGGATGATGATACCTCAGAGGGCAGGGCTGTTTGTCACACAGGACTTCAAAACCTGGTTGAAACAATAATAATATGTGGGGAACAAAAGATTTACTGGACTAAAGTAATGGAATGTAGACAGAGAATGGATAAACATCCTAGAGAGTTTTGAGGCCACCTCCAGCTGGTTTTGCTAGAATATGGGCAAATTACTTTGCTAAATTTTAATGATATACTTGTAATTAGTGTCTTTGTAGATGAGGCATCCCCAGACATCTGGAAGTATTTTAAGGAATATATGCCAGAGAGGCAGGGAGTAAAACTACAGAAAATTTTACATGTAGCAGTATCTGCATATGATGGGCGGAAGAAAAAAGGAGAGCAGAGTAAGTAGAGGAGAAAAGGGAAGTTGGAGAAACAGTGGAAAATCTGGTGCCTTGACCAGAAATCTCTGAGGGACAAAAAGGAAGAGAGGAAGATCAAATACACTTAGTGGACCTAAACCAGAAAGCAGAAAGAGACAGAGAAGAAGGAATGTGGAATGGAAATTTAGGACATAGGCAAAGACAATATCCTCTCCAACCAAGAGGGTGGATGAGCGGGAGAGATTAATTGTGTGAGGATAGTCAGTCATAATGACTAAAGGCCAGCGATTCTACTGAATTTGATGGAACAGTAGAATTAGAAATACACAGTTTGCGGAGAACGCCAATGGGGTGATCAGTGGGGACATATATCACGTGGAGTAGAGGATCTCAATGTTGAGTTTCTGGTGGGAGCCACATTATTCCTCTTGACCTCCAAGAGGATCAGTAACCACAGACTAAGTTTTCTGACATGGAGGCACTGGGCAGGGAAAAAAAATTATATAAGTAAACAAGTAAACAAAAAAAGTATATTAGCAACAATAGGAAATAAGAGTGTATGGGGAAGATTCGTATAAGTAGAAGATTCTCCAGTGTGCTTGTTAGGGAGAGATCTTCTACAGACATTAGATGCAGAATTGTGTTTGTTGCCAGAAGGAATGGATTTAATAATTGTGGGACTGAATATGATTACCAAGAGCTCCAAAAGAGAACAGAAGATACTAAAAATATTGAAAGCTGTACTATCAGACTTTTGGGGTAAAACCAAATCAGGTGGGGTAGTGGTGGTTTTAGCACAGCCAGTATGTATTCAAACCAAGGGGGGAGTGAGACAGCCATGCACTATGAGACAGTACCCTATTCCCCTGGAAGCTGAGAAAAGTATCCAAAACCAGATAGACCAATACTTAGCCAAAGGCATTTTAAAGGTGTGTGTGTCTGCACTTAACATCCTTATATTGCCTATAAAGAAGAATAGGTTAGATGAAGACGGAGACCCCAAGCACTGCTCATGCAGGAGTTGCAAGCAATTAACCAACATGTGGTGACCCCTCACCCAGTGCTGCCAGGCCCGTCAACTACACTTTTGCAAATACCTCAAGATAGATATTTTATTATAAATAATTTAAGAGCTGCCTTTTTCAGCATCCCATTAGATGAAGATAGTCAACCTTTGTTTGCCTTCAAACTGTACTGTTGACACAGTATGTTTTATAGATGCAAAAGGAGCATATAAGAGCAGAAAAGGGTATGCTCAATGGTATCAACATATGCCACTTGATACATGGGAATATAATATATAGCCTGAAATGAGGTTTTAATTAAGGTATTTCCTAGAAAATCCAAGTTAGAACCTAAATGGGAAGGCCATATCCCATCCTGCTATGTTTTTATTTTGTTGTTTAAAGTTTTGCTGTTAAAGTTTTAGTAAGGAAAACTGGATACACCATTTTGACATCAAATGTGGAGTGGATGATCAACCAGTTAATAAATAAATGAGTTCTGAGAATCCTTGGTGATTTTGTACTGGTAATCATTTAAGTATTTGCGCAGAAGAATCTATAATCTTGTACTCCACCCTATGCCAATCTTGTTAGCCTTAATTGTCTTTTGTTTGTTACTTGTATGTAAGGGCAGTGGTTAAATGCCTTGGAAGTTTTTTCTTTTTTCGTTCAGTATATTAGCAGGAATGCTCAGTTAAAGCAAAGCGGGAATGTTGAGGAATGCACTTAGTTCAGGTTGCTTGGTGTGTGATGTGCACATCGTTCCCTGTGTGGCTGGAACTACAGGCACTGAGCTGTGAAGGAGCACTGACCTTTTGCCTGACAAAGGGAATGGGGGCCTGCAACACCAGCCAGGCAGGGATGGTCAGTCACCCAGGGACTCTGCAGCACCTGATGAACAACGAGAAGACCCCAGACCAAAAACCACCATTGGACCAAGAGGTGCGTGAAGTGTGGGTGCACAGACTGTGAGGGTACGGAACCCCAGGCACCCACCTCCTTAAGTCACTGCACCACAGTTAAACTTCTTGCAGGAACAGTACATCTGGGCCTCTGCTATGGGAAACCCAGGGTTGAGCCAGTGAGGGAAACTTGTGTGAGTGTGGAGTGTGCAGGGAGTCAAACTGGGCACCTATTGGGTCACTGGATTCACTTACTGCAAAGGGACTTCTGTTTCTGCAGATCAAATCTGGAGTGGTGCAAGTGAGACTCCTACGGTGGTATCCTAATGGTCAGATGGGAAAGTTTCCTTAACATATAACCACCTACACTTCAGTTTCTTTTAGAACTTTAGAAATTACAGAAAAGTAAAAAAAAAAAATCCTCTTTTTACCATACAAGACACTGTAATTAGATGTTCAGACATATGAAACAGTCAGTTCAAGCAGGCTGAGTTCTCCAGGGTTTTGAGGGACTACAGCCATAACTCTTCCAGGGGAAAAAAAAAAAGGTATCTTCCCTCCAACAGAAGTATCCCCAGTCAAAGGGTAGTCACTACAGGGATCCAGTGAGATCCTTGGAGTGACTGCTGGTTTTAGTCCAGGCTTCTGCCATATCCTTAGCAGTAATCCCAAAGCATAGAGAATAAATACCAATGACCAAATAAATACCTCAAGTCACCAAGTGTGAAGTGCTAAGTGTTGATGAAGGTAAGTTGAATAAAGTGATTTTACAATATGCTAGCCTCATTTCAAGAACAGTTATCTTAATATAACTGATCTCAAATTTACACAGGAGTGGAGATTTTAGGGCACACTAAGTACGAGGGAGTACATGTTCAAGAGCAGAGGTACCATAAATGCTGGGGAGGTCACACTGCAGAGCCAGCTAACGATGACTTTGCTGCCATGAAACCTGGAATAAATGAAAGCTATTAAGAACAGTGCTTCCCTTGCTAGCAGCAAGGCACAGGCTCAATGCCCCAGTTCTGGCCTGCAGGGCTTGTTATCAGCCTGTGGTGAGAGCCTGCCGTGGGAGCTGGAGCTTTGTGCCAGACAGCTGTTATGAACTGGAGTTTGATGTGGGATAACAGCAAAGGCCTTGAAAACACTGAAAACAGAGGACCCAACATTATAAACTAACTCATGGCCAATTGTGGTTGAAAAAAAAAACACATCACAAGTTTTGGAGACAACAGCTTTAGGCATATCAAAGGAAAGCAGCAGTTGAGCTACAGAGAATCAACCCAGCAGCAGGACAAGGCATTTGCTGAGGCCTGAGAAAATTATGCTCTCCGATATCGCAATGTGTGAATATGGCTTATGGGGTGGAGACTTAAGGCTGCTGGCTGTTCAGAAATCCTCTTATAAAAGGAAAAAATTCTGAATTTCGGGAAATTTTCACCATGGGGACCCACAGTCATGATGTCTCTGTGGGACTGCCAGGATGGAATGCATGCCACCTGCTCTCTCTGCTTGTGCCAAAGGCCCCAATGCTCCTCCTACACTGCCTGCTCCAGGGACACTGCCTGCTCACACCAGGATCCCTGATTCCTCAGGGACCTCTTGATCTGCCAGCTCATCAGTACTGTGTACATCAAGATAGTGTACATGCACATTTTTTCTCTGGTTTTCCTCTCTGATAATCTGACAGCACCTATCTTGATGTCATAATGAAACATAATGGTTAGAAGTTAAACCAACCAAACAAAAAAAGAATAAACTGAAATCTGAGGTAACTAACTGTGAAGCACTTTATCTAGGATGTGATAGGTTTGCTGTCCCTCAAGTCTTTAAACCAAGACTGAAAGCCTTCCTATGTATATGTGTTAGCTCAGATCTAAGTTATAGGCTTATGCAAGCAGCATTTACTGACTTTCAGAATTCAAGAAGTCTGACTGCATTACTATAACGACCCTTTTTTGGTATTAAAATTTATGATTTCATTAATCTGTTCTGTAGGAACTTAAGCCTCCATTGAAATCAATGATAGCTGTAAGATACTCTGTACTAAGAACCATCTGCGCAGTCTGTCTCACACACTGTCAAAATTGAAACTTTCAGAATTAAGTGCCACTTTTGCAACATGACAATATTGTCAGGTTAGGCGTTGAAGTCAGTAACTTGATACCTGTGATACCAGCTGACTTGGACCAGTCAGCTCAGTGAATTAACCAGCTGCCATATTTTCTTTCTGGCGAGGAAAGCGTGCATGGCTATTTAAAGTACTGCACTTTGACATTATTTCTAGTATCACTCTCCCAATGGTTTCACAGTAAGCATGCTAAACATCAGGAAGGTGTTTAAAATATATAAATAAAAAAAATTTAAAAAATATCTTTTAAGTGAGTTGTGGTAGAGCCCCTGGTACTTCTGTCACTCTCCAAAAATCTTGATTTTGTTTCTTCAGTTGCAAAACCAATAAGCTAAAGCTGTTTGGCACTCAGTCTTTAATGCTGTCATGAAAACTATCCAAATCTTACTTGGCTAAGTGGTATAAAACACTGGTCATGCAAAGAAGCTGTCTTACTACTTTTAGGCAAGTGCATATGTCATTCCTCTCTGTTATCTACAAATTGTTTCTTGCTGAGCAATTAAGTGAATTATAGACTGGTTATAGCCATACACAAAACTCTGTTGAAACAGCTCTGTTATTTTGCTAAGGTTTTATTGAGAGTTGACTGATTATGTAGTACATAAATCAGAATATCTTGGTCACTTGAGACCAGATATTGAAGGAAAAGTAGCTACACTTTCCTTTACTCTATACAATAAAACTGGCTGGTAATAAAATTTGTAATTATTCTACATGAATTAAGACGTGTACATGACCTTGCAATGAAACCTCCACAGAACATAAAGAGCAACACAGCACGTTCTGTGCTAAAATAATCTCCTGGTGTGGTATATGTACCATTTATTGTCTGAAAGTTCACTTATATCAGTAAATGAACTAGCTGAGATTTTCCTATTGTTTGTTTATATTTGCTGGAAACAGTACTACCAAATTTTCACAGCAGGACAACTGCAACTGAAATCCTTCATCTATGAAACTGTTTTCTAATAATTATTCAACACAAATATGACAAGAGTCAGGAACTAATGCATATGAAATCACTTCATAAAATCTGTAATGAGTCATATTTGTCAGCCAAACAAAATAGTGGTGTTTATTTCTGGATTTGACATTTTGGAGCTTACAAAGACCAATGTATTTGTAGCACCAGAAGGCGTAAAAAGAATCTCAGGTCCCTGTTGATGCAAATGGATTCAGGGTCACTCATTATTCACAGTTGTTTTACAAATGCTGGGATGCAGAGAGACTGTGGCTGTTACCTGGAGACGTCCTTGATTTCTATGAAGACTGCTATTGGGAAATGTGTCTGTTAGTGCTAGCTCATTTTGCCAGCCTCAACAAATGTATTGTGAGCTTTGCACTGTTTTGCTTTCTTAAATCTTAGCAGCCGGAATGGCAGGACTTCATGAAAACCCGTGAGTCTGGATTTTTAAGCAGTTTTTTTGGCTATATAACTGAGATGTGATCTATGTTTGACAAGAGGTGGCTTGAATGCATCCTAAATGCTCAGAAACAACAGGCAAAGTGAAAAAGCCCAGCTGAAGCTCTTTACACTGCTTTTCAGGAGAAAAAAATAAATTAAAAATTGAACACTTGGGATTTCCAGTAAAGTACAGTCCCTTAATGCATTCAGCAGAGTCTGTCAGAAAATAAAGGGCTAGCACTGGATGTCATCACATTTTGCTGGTGTAGTCTTGGCAAAAATCTTGACCAATAATCCACAACTCTGCTAAACCCCTTGGAGCTGCTATCATTTTCACTATGCTCTTTATTTACTTTCTAGCTAGTCATATTGTTATAAAACAATGAAAGAGTGTCACATGTTCAGCAGACATTTTTTTGCCAGGTAATCTTTCCATATCTCATAATGAAAAAGAAAAAAAACAGAAACCTGGTACTCCTTAAACTTCTAAGAAGTGTAACTGGACACTACAATCTCTGAGACTCTCAAAGTAACTTTCCAGCATTCCAGCTAAAATTGCATTTTACTTGTACATAGACTTCAAGGCAAATATATGACTAAGTATTTGCATTGTGATTTCTGCAATATAAGTTGTTATATCAATAAAAGTTATACCTTTGAATAACTTTCCAGCATACAGAATTCTCTCCATCATTTCCAGCATACATAATTGGTTCCATCTCTGTCACAACTCAACCAAGAATATTCATCTATGTCAGACAAAATGCTGGCCAGGGCTAAAGTACCAAGCTAAACCCATTCTCTAACCCTGACACTGGGCTGCTAGTAGCACCCCCCCAGCACTGAGTACTTGAGCCCACCAGTAGATCTCATCTGCTGGGTACCCTGGGAGGGAAAAAAAAGAATCTGCCTGACTTGAGTGCCCTGAGGACAAGGAAAAGCCAACCAGAACATTCAGAAAAGGAGTCTGGAAACCCAGACACAGAGAAAGGAAAAGGAAAACTCTGAAAGGAACTAGAGAGATGATGGTTGAAGAGAGAGATCCTGTCTGTGACAAGAGGAAAGAATGTCTGGAGCCACTAGAAAATGGAAGAGGGAACTGGAAAAGGCATGTTTGACAAAGGGAGAGGAATTTGAGGGGGGTAAAACACTGAAACAGGTTGCCCAGAGAGGTAGAAGACGGCCCACTCCTAAAAACGTTCAAGGTCAGGTTGGACAGGGTTCTGAGCAACCTGATGTAGTGGAAGGTGTCCCTGCTCATTGCAGAGGGATTGGACTAAATGGGTTTTAAAAGACACTTCCAACTCAAACTATTCTATGCTCTTATGAATTCTAAAATAGGGGGATGAATAATGGGACTAGAAGTAGTCAGAGAAGGAAGCAAACAGTCATTGATCCCTATCTCACATAGGTGGACTCAGGAGATGTCTCTGGCAAGAAGCAAGGCTGCAACAAAAAACTAGGATAAGCTGAGTGAGAAGCCAGAGAAGGAGACAAAGCAAGAGATAAACCAGAGTAAGGACTTGGAGTGGTAAATATGAGTATTAATGGTTTAAAGAGATTAATAGAACAGATGGACAAACTCCAACACTCAGTGGTGTAATCCCAAAGCAAGTGAGCCCCACAAATATTCTTGATTGAAGTGCAGAGACATTGCTGCACACACTCCAAAGGAAACTATCACACTAATTCCAACATTTACAAACAAAGAGCTGATTAAATAGTTGATGAGTTTGACAATAGACTTCTGTTTGCTCTTGGAGCGTGTTGGAGTGAATACTATCTACATGAAATGATTTATGACTGAACCAGGGAGAGGGATGAGAGGGAGTAAGACAAAAAGTGATTTGAAAGGAGAAGGTGTAGAACATGTGGAGGATACAAGCTCCATAAATGAAGAAAGAATAAGCTGTACATTATAGCTATGGGGCTCTAAGTATAAAAGCATTACTTCTAACATTCCAAACCAGTGTTGGCACTTAACATCAGCCATCTTTTCATCCTGCGCTCAAACTGCTTCATTAATTTTTATCTCCAGGTTGATAGAACCTATTAGTAAGCACCTGCTAGGGCTTTCTACACATTTGCAGTATATCACTCAGGAGAAAGAAGAAGATCCAGCAGTTTCTCCAAATCCAAAGCTGATGTGTATTTCCATTTATAATATTAAACATTCCACAAAAATAATTTTCCATACTTAGAAGCAAGTGATATTTACAGAAGCAGGTGACATTATTCCTTCTAGGTTTGTTTTTTTTCAGTTTTGTTTTACTGGGGTACTTTTTGTTTGCTTGGATTTTTTTTTTTTAGGAGGCAAGCTGGTGTTTAGGGCTTGAATCTGTGGCAGAACTGAATTTTGCATTCCCTGGAAATCCTAAAACAGTGATTTTGAACTCCCAACTGCTCAATTTCCAATATCATGCTCTCAAAAATATGTTGGAGAATTGTATTCATTCATTGTGCTCTGTCATTTGTTGCAGTAATGTGCCCAGAGATGTTAGATCAATGTTAGATGACAAGGACATATCAAAGAACATAGATATTATAAATTTCTTACAGAAACTTTTTGTGATCTATAATAAATAGCATACTGGAGACCTCATATGGTATAGCAGGTCATCTGGGAGAGATTGGGTAAGGAAGGCAAAGCTGGAATTGTGATAGCTGCCTTCAGGAAATAAGGGAAGTGGAAGTTATCCACACTTGCTGTATGCACATTAAATAGGAGCACAGTGCAAAATATTCCAGCTCTACAGGGAGCTAGCAAAATATTATCATTTAAATGAGCAACCTGATAGCAAGATCACAAAAAATGAAAAGTTGTCATTGGCTCACAAACCTGATGCACATCAAAGTGGCATTTACAGAGATACACTGGAGCAACTAGGTCTCTTTTCCATTATGCTAGTTTAAAAGTAAACTTGTGGAAGAAGTATACTCAACTCAAGAGAGATTACAAGTCAGAGTTACAATTTACTAAGAAAAAGATTACAATAAGTGCAACAATACAGAAAAAACCACTGGTTTTAACCAACAAAAAATAGATGCATAACGCAGCACTCTGGGACAAGAACTGAACAGTGTTCATTAGCCCCTGTGCTAAGCACCACATGGCCTTCCTGGGTGCAAAGTAAAAGGAAAAGAAAACCTGTTGGTCAGGATGATAACTGCAGTTCTGTTGAAGTTCTGGTCCTCCTCTAGATCTGATGAGTGGTACCAGAAGTCCCAAAACCTGAAGTTTATATACACTCAGCTTCAGGTGGGGAATACCCAGTACCTTCCCCAGGGCGAGGAGTTTCACAATTGGTAATTTAACTCTGTGAGTGATGCAGCTGCCTATTATGCCAGCCTGTTGTAGCCATTAGCAGAGATGACCTCTCAGGCTGGGTGTGCAGCTGTTAATGCCTTTTCCTAGCGGAGTTATCACAGCTGAATCATTGGTGTGAAAACAAAAGAACACTCCCCTGCCTCATAGGGTAGGCAGCTTGTAGACTGAGGTATCAGGTGTGCCCTGGGCAACTACTGCAAAAAATCCATTTATTAACAGTCCATAAGAAATGACATAGAGGTTGTAGAATACACAGTTTTGGTTATACCCACAGGCCCTGTAACTAGGACATCCCTGCATAAAAAGATCACAGGAATCCTGTTTCATGCGTTATGGGCTTACAATGTGCGAAGACTCCATATTTATTAGCTCTTCATTAGGTGAACTACTTATAAAGATGCTGGACTGTCATTAAATACACTCATTTCATTGCACTTTTTTCAACTGTATAGATCTAGAAACTTGTTTGTAGTATAAGTAAAGGATTTTTTTTCTACTCAGTTACTACCTTAATTGCACTATTTTGCATTCGTTCTCCTTGTTACACATCCTGCATCTTCTCCTGACACTCTTAAGATTGATCATTTGATAAGGATAAGTATCAAAAAGCTGTAATACTCTTCTGCTGAAGCTCACAATAACTATTGGCATGCTTTTTATGTCTTTTCCGTCAATGGGAGATAAATGTATGTTTCTACTTTTCCACTTGCAATCTGCGTTAGTAAGATCTAGATACATCTTATCCTTATAGCAGGAAATTCAGATTTCTCGTAGCTGGAGTCCCTCCAGGTGTCTAATTTGTCTGGTTCTTCTTCTTCTTCTGTTTTCTGGTTAATTATAAGTTACTCTTTAATGGTGTCTGTGATTAGCCTACCTGTTGCTACCCTTGCATCACATGCGAAAAGACACACAATAGAACTCCTATCTCTAAAATGAAACTCTTTCTTTATGAAAAGCATAATTAAAGAGGTTCTGCAGATGCAGCCAATGTTTAGATGCAAACATGGAAACAGTTTAATTTTTTAGGTATCTAAACTCATTCCCCCTCAACCTCTCTTCTTTCCCATGTGGTTATATGGAGGTTCTCTAAAACACAGAAGTCTTGCAGAACCCAACCCATAGTGGAGATGAGCTCCTAAAGTGGCGAAGAGAATTCAAGTCAAATGCTTAATTATCCAAACTGGAGTTTGATCAAGATGCTGCTATTCTTGTGATATGTGTCATGAGATAGATTATGGTTAAAAGCTGCTGTAAGCTTGATTTCAGTTTGAAGCTTCCTTCTTTATACTTAGTCTCCACCAGGTGCCAGGAGGGTACAGCAGCTCTGTTATTCCTCAGAGCAAAAGGTACTGTCTACTGAAGCACCATAAGTAACTTTAGATCTTTACCTTTTTTTCTTGAATGTATATTATCTAGGTATTGAATAAGCCTGATATTGCTTGGTTTCATGACCAAAGGCTCAGAGGTGTTTCTGGCTAAAAAGTAACTCCAAATGAAAATTTTTCTTTGTTGTTCCCCTCAAACCACTCCCCCCCCGAACTAAAAATCAGAGATCAAATTAAAATTGTATATGATGCGAACATTTAGAAGTATTTAGAAGAATTTAGAACTAAATTAATTCTGTAATATTAATTCATTCAAGAATAGAAAGAAATTAGAAAAAAAGAATTAAAAGATTATTCAAAAGCCACTAATACAATACCATGCTGACATTGGTAAAGAAATGACTGACATTAGTAAAGAAATGGAATGATTTTACAGAAGGAAGAGATCTAGATATTTAAATATATTATAGATATTTAATAATAATATAGATATTTATTGAGTAGCAAACTCTGACAATTAACAAAGGAAGGAATCTTGATTATATCTAATCTGATTAAGGGGAGATTAATATATTAAATAAAGATTTTTGAAAACAGCTAGTGTCTTTAAGATGACCAAAAAAGCACTTAACAGTTATGTTAACACACTGAGATGGAACTGGGCTGGAAAGGACTTTAAAACCCATAAATAATTTTCCTGTCAATAAAGATTACATTTTCCAGTGTGAACTGCTTCTTAATTGAGACTGAAAATTCCTCCATTGTTCTAAAAATAAGGTTAACTGGAAATAGCACCAATACTGTAAAGAAATGACAGATGTACAATAAAGGAAATATATAACAAGAATAAGCTTTACAAGAATTGCAATTATAGTTAGAAATAACGAAAGACATCTTCCTTTGTGTAAATGAAGACTTCTTTACCATTATAATTTCTGTCTGTCATAATCTACTGTGGTAAAATTAATGCAGTCTAGGAAATTGCAGCTTTGTAACGGCAGCTTCCATACATACATTTGCATGAGTGCTCTGTAGTGACAGGAATAGAATATATAGGATAAAAAGTTACTAAAAATAGACTTGTCTAGTCACTGGCCAAATGCTACCCATTGCTTTTGGGAACAGAGGGTGTCGGCAGGCAGAGGCTGTCAGTGCAGCAAGCATGACCCTTCCCATAGCTCTGGTTCTGTTCTCCTGCCTGCATAGCTCTGCAGGTGGGAAGGAGTGGGTTGGAAGAACAACCCCTTTCTGCAACATTAGCTGCTGTCAACCTCCTAAGTCATCACTGAATAACATAATGTTCCTTGTCTGTGTTTTGCCAGTGGGAGAGTGACTTATCAGACAACCATAACTGGATGAGCAGTGTTGATGGGACTAGAGGTAAAATTCTTCTGCACATAAGAGGTTCATATTTAATTCCTGTGTTCTGTAAGACCTACTGTCTAACTTCTGCAGTATGGAAAGAAATCAGCCCTTTCCCAAATACAAATATATATGGAATTTTATTACATTCCCATTTTCATGGTGCTTTTGCATGTGAATGAATTACAGACACACACATTAAAAGGAAAAAAGAAGCAAATAAAAATAAACATCCCAGCATATTAACCATTCCAGAGGTTATCACACAGTTGTGCATATCAATGCCAAGTCACAATCCTACCTAGAGTCAGAAGTCTGTGCTAGTTTGTGCATGGCACAAAGGACAGAACTGAGAAGTGTTTTCAAAAGCCTTGCCTATCGTTCAAATACTATCCTGGATATTGTATCATAGTTATTGTATTAGTTTATATTGCATTACCTTACCTGAAACCACATGTGCTATCCTATAGTTAGTTATTTTTATAACTGGTGCTAATTATTATATCCTGCATCTCATACTATACACAGTAATGCAATTACATTTCTCAGACTATGTGCAATATAAAATTTTATCTTGTCATAGAGTTGATCTTGCAACACAGGATGTATACCTTTGTAAATGAAAATGCTGAAAGGATTTTGTGTGCATTGTATATGTTGTTCCTATGCACCTCTCTGTATTATAGTTTTAAAAAATAAGCCAGGTCTTGTGTTAGCTCACTGTGCTCCTTCTAATCTAGTCAGTCTGGGAAAATGTAAGGATAAGCACTTTCCTTTCTATTTTTATTCAATATACTTGCCACTAGGAAGAAACTTGGTTTAGCAATCCTTTGACTGGACTTGAGAAGAACTATATTCCAATTCTTACACTGTGACTGAGAAGTTATATGAATTTGCATAACCTGTATTATTTTTGAATTTTTATTTTTATCTTTCTTATATTGTAAATGATCAGGTAATCTTTTATGTCTTTGAACAGCTCCTATCACAGTGGAATTTAGGCTTGCAGACTCTAAGCATTATTATGAAAATAAAAATAATAGACAGATAAAAGGTTATTATTGGAGATTACCTGATCTTAAATATAACATAGAAAATTAGAAAGTTACCTGAAAAAAGTCTGCACAACACAAACACCCTCCCTAAGGAGTTTTTTTACACTTACTACTTATTAAAGAAGCAATATTAACAAAGACTTGTAGTTGTTTATACTATTGATACACAAATACTTATGCATTTGACAATGAGCTTTAACATTTTCAGTGGTTTGTCTCATGCTAAAGTAAATAGATTCTTTTATCTAGGGAAAATGAAAAAATTAAAAAAAAAAACAATGAGGAGGATAATTTCAAAATGAAGAAAAGTAAAACTTGAATATTACTAAGCTTCTCAAAAGGTCACCCTAAGCATGGAAAATCAATAAAGATAGTAGAAGAAAATATGTTATACCATATTAATTTTATGTCTCTGCTTAACATAAGCCTTGTTTAACCAATGTGCTGTCTTGCTTAGCCCTCATTTATTTGGTGCAGAAGTTTATATGAAGCAACACAACGCTGGAACAGGACAGAGAGGTACATATGTGATTCCATTCTGTGACACAGGTGAAGACAGCTTGAGAAACCTTCTGTAAGGCTGCTCTCAGAAGTGTAATTGGTTCATTTGCCTGTAGAAAATGGATGTGCCCTGCACTGAGGCTTGTGCTACAACACTGAAGTAAAGTAGTGACGTGTCTTCTGGATAGTTCAGTCACAAGCAGGGTTGCTCAGAGCAGAGCACCCTACCCACCAGAAAAGGAATGATTTTCATAGGAGGAAAACTGCACAGCAGCGTAATTAAACACGTATCATAAGGCACTTCTGTCCACAGGAAAAAGAGCAGGAAGAAAGCAGCAAGTTCCCTCTGACTAAGTTATCTGCAGCCTATCATTATCTGATGTTTGAATTCTTCCATTTAGAGCCCAAGTAACATCCAAAGAAGATTTGTTACCAGCCAAGTCCATTACCTTGTTTCCTGGTACAGCTTTTGGTACGCTCCAGTGTTATTATCTGCATCAATCCAACTCCCCATGGATACTTCAAACAATGCTAGCAGTTCTACATGTCAGGCTGCAACATTTGAATTGGAAAATCCTGTAGACCTTTCACTACCTTAAACACATGGACTCAAAATACTAAAACACAGAGGCAGATGACTGAACTATTACCTAATTTCTGCAATTTAGACTGTTTAGCAGCTCAGGTGACTGAGGTTTAGAGGTCTCTGACAAGTCAAGGAGCTGGAGGAATGTTTATTTTTTTCTATCCCAAATGACTACTTATTTAGATGACTGTCATATTTCCAAGACTAGGTCAGCATGCTGGGATGCTTAATAACAATAATTCTCAGCTGTATGTGCAGGCTTGAGCTGTCAGACTGAGTTGTGACACAGCTTTCCCTGCAGGTCCCTGGGAGTGAACTTGAGGTTTACAGTCTTTTCCAGAGGCACAGAAGAGCAGTTCAATGAAGAAGGAGGTCCCACACAGACCATTTGCTGTAATTGCAGCAGGATGGATTAGGTGTTGGTGGAACTTAGTGCTGTCTAGTTGTCACCTTTAGCAATGAATAAAATCCTTTCTGTCTTTTCCCAGACAAGAAAAATTGCAAAGAAACCTGGTTGCAAATGCCAATTCCTGCATTAGGACTCCAAAAGAAAGCCTATGGCTCTGCACTTGTTGAAAACTGGGCATGATAGAAAAGTCACAGGCTGAATATATATCCTCACCAGTAATGTTTAACATCTACTTTTGATCTGCCAGGGTTGGCCTCATAGTACACCCTGAGCCTTAAAAATCTTCACAAACTTCCTCCCTCCCCAAAGCTTTTAAGAATTGATTTGAGCTTGAGAGTATTTTGCAGCTGACTGAATGCTGAAGGCTCCATCTAATTTATATCAAAAAAGTATCTTCCGATTAGTTACCACATTTTTTGATGGAAACCATAGCACTACTGTATTTCTTGCACGATGAAGACAGTTGGCATAACACAACCAGTTGCCTTATAACACAACCAGCACCTTATCACTTTCATGATAACATCAGAACTCACTCAAATTCAGAGTTTATTTCTGTAGGAAATAACAACGTTCAAAGCATTTTGTCCTGAATGAGAAAGAATGAGCAATATTTCAAAATTTGTTTCAACTTCTTTTTTAATCAATAAAATAATATTTGAAAACATTTTGTTTTGCTATCACACTACCATAGCTTATTAATTCCATATCATAGTTATTAAAGAATTCAATATGATCGTTACTAAAGTAAAATTGAATAATTGGAATTTTACAAAAACAAAACACACCGGATGCCATTTAACTTAATGTTTTATTTCTCATAGACTCTCAAGTACATTAATCTGTTTTTATCGAACAGTTTGATATCCTAGAGTCAAATGTGAAAAACAGCTTCTGCAGAAAATTTTCAACATGATGCAAGAAAGCCTATTTTATTATAAATTGTATTACGGACAGAATATGACCAGCTTGTTAAGTCTCAGGCCATGATCTCTTCTCTACCCACTTCTTACAAAAAATTTGCCTTCCACATAAGGTGTTTCAAGAATGTCTTGGTTGCGGGTAATCACACCGCATGGACATGGGGTGGCACTTGGCAGTCGTATCCACTTGTGTACAAAGTAACTGCTTTTTTTCTGCTGTCACTGCAGACTGGCAATCTCTGACTGATGGACAGTGGAAGCACACGATACTCGGGTGACTAACATCTGCTTTATCTCAATATAGTCTGAAAAATTAACCAGGGAAGGCTATTTTCCCTCTTTGCCAGAGACTTCCAGATGGTGCCCAAGTGGGCTGTCTAGCAGAAGGATATTGAGTCCTTCCGTCCTGAGAGAGCTCAGCGACACCAGGGGAGAGGCTTCCCAGCTGAGCAGATTTGCTGAGAGGTAGATTGATCTCCACTCGTTTAGAATGCCCTTAAAGGTTACCATCACTTTCACACCTGGGTAAGTGCCACCTGAGTCGGTCTACATCCCCAGAAGCCTGGAAAAGGCAACTGGTTCCAGTTAGATCAACTGTAGCACCTCCTTGGTACTGACGTTCATATCCACACACAGAGCTTAAAAAAAAAAAAGAGGGCCCCCCCCAAAAAAAAACCAACCAAACAAACAAAAACAAACAACCCCAACCCAGCAAATGCACTTTTTTTTTGGAAGCATTTATTTACGGAAGGTTGTTACGTTCCTCCTGCAGACACCGCCCTCGGCCCGCCCCGTTCATTAGCCCGTGCCGGGGGGCGGCCAGCCCAGCCCCCGCCCCGCCATCCCTCCTCCCCGCCCCGCTCCCATTCATTCCCAACCCCTTCCTCTGCGCTCCTTCCCCTTCCCCGGCGCCGTCGGTCCGGCCGCCTCCCCGCCCCACGCCGCGCGCCCGGCCGCGGGCAGGGCCCTCTGCNGTGCGGGGGCTCCCCCGCCTTGGCCGGCGAGGGGCGGCGGGGCCGGGCCGGGGGAGCCCCCGCCCTGCCCCGGCTGTGGGGGCGCGGGTGGGAACAACAGGTAACGCCGCGCAGGGCCGGGTGTAGGCCGTGCTCCCCGCCGTGCTCCCCGGCCTGGGCGCCTCAGCACGAAAAATAAAAGACATTAAAATAATTGTTTGCAGGGGCAGAACAAGCCCGAACCGGTCTGCTTATTATAACTCTCTCGCATGCCGCAGCTTGCAAAGTGATTGTTGGACTTGGGTTCCCCCATTAATTAGGAGCAGGATTAGGTGGAAGATCCTGAGCTGAGCTGGGCACTGGCAGCCGCGGGAGAGGCGCAGCGCAGGGGCTGGCGGCGGTGTCAGGCACGCAGGTCGCTGCGCTGTGCCTGCCATCGCAGTGCCATAGCCCAGAGGTGCCCAGCTGCAGTCGGCTCCTGTGCTGGCAGTCGGATTGAAATAACGAAGGGACTCAGTGCAATGTGGTAGTTTAAGTCCAAAACCACTAGGATGTCCTTGCAAACGCGTTTCAAGGCCATAGCTGGCTTTGGCTTTATTCTTAAAGCAAGTCAGATACTGTGGTTCCAAATCTGTAATCGTGGCATAATCATATGGTATTATCTTTCTTGCACAGACTTAAGAAAATCATCTTGTTGATCGATGCTGAATATTTAATAAGTAGGTGAAAAGATTTTAGTTAGCAAATATAAATCAAGATGTTTACAAAGTACATTAGTAGGTTTTTTTTTTGTTTTCAGTTAAATGTTTTAGACAGAAAGTGAGGTGTGGAGAAAGCTGAAGGAACAACGAATCAATAAGATTAGAGTAGCTTTGCTAGCAGTAGCCTTTAAAATGTAAGATTACAGTTCTTATCTCGACAGCTCCAGTCTGTTGGTCTTTTTTTGTGGATTTCTATGTAATTGTATATATTTATGACATGTATGTAGCTAGAATATGTGAGTATCTGTCTCTTTTGAATAATATTTAAACTCATGGAAAACTAGTTGTCTTTGTCTTGATATGAAAATGTGTTTCAGTTAAGGCTGTAGCTGGTATTGACTGTTTACTTTCAGTTGAATTGGACAAAGGAATATTGGCCTGAAAATCAGTAGAGTTTGGTGGTTTTGTTTTGTTTATTTGAATTTTTTTCCCTAATCCATTTCTGTTGGATTGGCATAATCTCCTAAATTAAAAAAAAAAAAAAAATCAGAAATCCAACTGAATTTAAATTCTGGTGTTTGATGTTTTTATTCTTAGTAGTCTTTATCCTGTAACCATTACTTTTGTATATGTTTCAATCTGTTGGGTTTTTTTTTAAAGCCTTTATAGGTTTGAAAAGTAATGAAAATCAGTGACTCTTACCTGAACCCAGGGTAAAACTCCTGACCTGGTAAGGAGCTGGACCCCAGATTCTCATTTCAGTTGGTAGCTGTGTCCTGCTGAGCCTTCAGTTGGCATCTGTAATTCGTGGTAACTGGCTGGGCACCTGTGGTGGGGTGTGGTGCTTGAGATAAGTGGCTTGTTCCCAGAAGTGAGGAGGAACCAACCCTAGAGCTTTCTTAAACATCAAGGACCTCTTGTTCAGTCAGTCCATGGGCAAGTGTACTGGGTAGCACTTCAGAACTGCTCTACAACACTTACAAAAAGGTAGCTACTGAACAAAATCTTGCAGAACTGTGATATAGGCCCACCAGCTCCAGAAACTTGCTCTATTTTCCTTAGCTGAAAGGATCTATACAAACTAAACCACCTTTCTAGCTAACAGGCAGCCTTTATGTCTCTCTAGCTCAAGTCTAGATGTAGAGGGAAGAAGCATTCTGGTGGAAAGTTGGGGTTTGCTTCTAAACCTCCTTCTGCAAGAGGTGATGTTGTTTAACATCACCTGACTGCTGTAGAGTGGCAGAGAGAGGAGGAAGAAGCCCTTCACCCTTAAAACTACCACCTGAATGTACATTAATAGACTTATCCCTGTAATTAACTACTGTGCCCAGTATGTCATCCTGAGCTTTGAGAGGCCACGGTCTGAAAGTAGCCTTCTCTTCTGTTCTCTTGTTGGGCTGCAGCTGGGACCTAGCTGACCCTTTTCACTGTAAACTGAAGTGGTTGAATCCTGGTAGTGGCTCAGTGTTTTTGAAAAGTGATGGAAACAAGCAGGAAGAATCTTTTTTAGTGTGGATGCAGGCCAGAGTATTTGAGAAACTTTTCACATAGACAGAATCTGGGACTATCAGCTCTGGTCCCTGTCCTAAGGTGGTTAAGGTGGTTATTCAGTGCCTTTTTTTTTTTTTTTTTAGGGTGTCCCTCCCCACCCCCTAGGCTTTCTTAGTTCTTAACTGTCTACCTCTGACATAGATCACTCAACTTTTTCCCTCACCCACCCGCTCCTAGATCATGATAAAGAATTATTTCTTTTTTTTTTTTTCTAAATCAAATAAAACAAAGTCATTTGTTTGACCCATGTAAGCTGCAAGTGGTTCTCTGTGGTTTCTGCCCTTCAAATAGCAAGGGAGGAAACTTCATGAGTACCACAAGGAATTTCTCAGGTTGAATATGGGATATCTTCCATTGCATTTCTCTCTTGTGGGGGTAAGAAGGGACTCAGATGTACTGTATGGTAGGGCATTTTGCTGATGTTGCTGAACTGATTACTGTTAATTTTCCTTATTTTTTAAAAAGAAAAATTGATAATACAGCTGCAAATTGGTATGCCATCAGCAGGAAATTCAGTTTTTCATTAAATGTCTCCTGGTGCACACGTGAAACTTACCTATAATCCAGTCATGTCCAGTGTGACAGACTTCT
Organism: Pachyramphus minor; assembly: GCA_013397135.1. Taxonomy (NCBI): domain Eukaryota; kingdom Metazoa; phylum Chordata; class Aves; order Passeriformes; family Tyrannidae; genus Pachyramphus; species Pachyramphus minor. The sequence continues at coordinate 217,558 of VYXB01007067.1, read as the reverse complement.
ATGAACTGGTTTTAGATATTATAGTTAGCCTGAAATTTAAGCTGTCAAAAAAAAAAAAAAAGACCATTATCAAAGTCTGTTAATGTGCTTTGGAAGTTTTTTATTAAGGGATAATAAGCAGCAAACTCTGAGACAATGTCTTTATTTTCCTATTTACCACCCCTTCACATTCTCTAATATACTTTTTCTTTAAACTTAATTTTGATGGCTTTTGCTGGTTTTGTTATTTGGAGCTCTTCCAAATGCGCGTTTTCTTTAAGCATGAGGGTTGCAGTGCCAAGATACCTCCGTCTTTCTGCTCCATAGCAAATGTCATTTGCTGCAGCACCACTCTGAAAAGCAGCCATTATTCGCTTGCTATCTGATATTTGCTGAGCCAGCAGGACAGGAACAGGGAGGCTGCTTACCTGGAAGCCAAGCAGCTCCAGTATGAAGCTGGAGAGGTGGCTGGCAGTGTCTGTAGGGGCTCATGCACCTCAGTTAACCAGCTTTAAAACTCTTAAAATTGTCACTTAGAAATAGAGTTTAGAAATTATAAATGTCTAGAAGGGTATAGTTACCAATTTTTAAAGTATTCCAGTATCTTGGAAAGCTGAAAGGCTGGGGGCTGTGTGTCTATTTTTATTTTCTGGTGCCATTCAAGATATTGTTTGCCTTTCCTTAGTACTGCTACGCTGTTCCCAGCTGATAGAGTTAAGAAGTCACACTTTAAATGGAGAGAACAAAGTGAAAAAGTTCTGGAACACAATTGTTGCTTTTCAGAAAAGTACCCTTAAAGCTGGGAGTGAACTGTAGGGGTGTCTTGACAGAGAGTCTGATATGTGGTCTGCTGAATGTGTCTGTTGTTCTATTGCTACCTTTTTCCCAAGCCAGAAAGTGTCAGCTGCTCGCTGCAGGAGCAGTTAAGCAGCCTGCTGACTGCCAAAACCCTCTTGCAGCAGCCTTGACTTTGCCACTCGTGTCTAAGACACTGCTGTTCCTATCATCCAAAGCTCTAACCTGGTTTCTGTAGTGATGTAGTAGGCTTGAGGTTGTTTCTAATTGCTGAAGTGTGTGTGGATTGGGGTTTTGTCTTGTGTGTGTTTGTTTTGTTTGTTAATATCTTGTAATATCTCCTGTCCAATATCTGGCAGTCTTACTTAAAATAGGTTTTAAGTTAAAAACCATATTATAGTACTGAAAAATATTGTGGTGGGGTTTTTTGTTTGATTTTGTTTATTTGTTTGTTGGGGTTTGTGTTTGTTTTTTACTGGATGCTGCCTTTTTGCAGAATGCAATTCCCCAGAAACAGAAGAAATCACAACATTGTTACCTGATACCTCATAAGGATGTTGGTTTCTCTAACTGGTATATCAAAGCTGAAGGTGTGAAGTTCACTTGCTCAAATAATGGAGCATAAGTGTGTGTCATGACTTCAGAATTGTATTGCTGCATATAAGTTATTTTTTTCTCATCTGAAATAATTCAATTATGTTGGATGTGATTCTGACACTTTTGAAGGCATCCACTGTTCCCCTGCTGCCTCTGTGAGTTAAAATCAAGCACAGGTCTGGGTCATGTGTAAACCAAGTGGCAGAGAGAGAGAACACTGAACAGCAATGCTACTTCAAAGGTATGGGATGACTTCTGGATCTGAAGGGCAGACAGGGTTTCTTATATCCCTCCAGCTTATGACATTCACTTTAAGACAGGGTGAAGGAGTGATGAGTACTTTCTTACATGGTTAAATTTAATACTTGGGCTTGTCAGCTTTGATAGCAGCCTGTGATTTCCCTCGCTACTCTCCAGCAGATACTGTTCTGTTCAGTGCTGTTGGTAAACTGAAAGTAGGCTCATCTCTCATTGCTGCTCTGAAGAATTTATTAGCTGCTTGTAATTTTTAAAAAACTTACTGAAGTCCAAGGCTGCAGGTATTTCAAACTACTAGTATTAAAAAAAGCTAACTATGAACTGCTGAATATGCTTACCTGAAGAGCCCTGAACTTGATGAAATAAAAGTCGGTGCTATTACATGCCAAATAATTGTCATAATAAGCTTATGAGAGATTGCTGTGTTGAATGATTTTCATTCCATGGATTCTTAAACCTTGAAGGATCTTTAGCGTTTCCTCCCTGTTGCATTGTGGACTCAAGACTGGCGAAGTTGAAGTTTGCTCTTTTGCAGAGGCTTAAGGCCACTATATCCTTCCCTATGTTAGCCTGTCCTAGTTGACTAAAGACCACCTTGTGCATCCATACTTTGGCTCTTGGACAAGAAAAATATCTGGAACCTTTAAAAGTAGAAACTCTGACTTCATTTTTTTTTTTTTTTTCAAGATAGGATAATTATGCTGTTGTTGCATTCAAAAAGGAAGTACTTCATGCCACTTCCTTTCCAAGATCTGTTTTCTTTACAGGACTGTTCTGTGTTTTTACCTGTAGTACTTGTTACTATATGATAAACACTTGTCTATGTTTCAGTTTGTAAAGGCTGTTTATGACTGCTTTGCCTGTGTCTTGTTTTATTTTCTGGTTTTTTTTTTTTCTTCAAAATCCAGTCTCTGGTTAGTACTAATCTGTAGTAGGAGTGAGGTTTGTTTGAGTTTTTCCCTCTCTCATGATTTCTAAAGAGTGTGAGAAGTTGGTATGAAAATAAAGTTGCATAGATGAGCATTTTGTTGGATCCTCATTTCTGGGCTGATTTAGCATATTCATAGAATCAGGTGTGTTGGAAAGTCCAACTGTTGCTCTGTTTCTGTTGCTGGTTTGCTTTACCTACAACTATGGGTGATGTTTGTGTATACAGAAGCTGTGGAGAAGGGGAATGCAAACTTAGGTTTGTCTTTGTTTATGTTAACCATTAACTTCGAGTTGTTTGGGGTTTTTTAAACTTTTTTTTTTTTTGAGACTGTGACTTAGGGATGATATTTGCTGAAAGTGTTTTAGGATCCTCTGGTGTTTCAGCTGAGATTTCCTTATCTCTTGCAGCAGAGCTTCCTCCTCCATACACTGCCATTGCAAGTCCAGATGCCAGTGGTGTTCCTGTAATAAACTGCCGCGTGTGCCAGTCGCTAATCAATTTGGATGGCAAGTTACACCAACATGTGGTTAAGTGCACAGTTTGCAATGAAGCTACGGTAAAATGGATTTTTACCATTTTCTTTTTGTGGAGGGAAGTGGGGGGAGGCTGAAGGATGTGGTTGGTGGAATTCATGTCTTCACCTACAACAGGCGAGTCCCTTGCTGCCATCCCTGCAAAGGACCTGTCAGCCCAGCTGACTGCTGGTGTAGCTGGTGTGCAAGCTCAAGCGTTGCTGGCACAATAAGTCTTTATTGAGCTGGCTGCTCAGGATGTCTCCTGAGGAGGACAGAAAGCAAAGATGTCATTTAAGTAATTACTCTTCTATGATAAAGGATGAAATTGGTTTTGATGGGACAAAGAGAAATGAAGAATTGAGTTATTCTAAGTGTGGGGGAAGCAAACTAGCTACCCTACACCTTTCCCTGGATGTATGCCTTCCTCCTGCAGTACTATTCAGTTAATTGGTTAGCTTACCAGTAGATTACAATACAATGACTTTGAAATGCGTAAATTGTAGGTTCTTTTCCGGTGATCACAAACCTATTTGTTTCTCCTTCTCTTTTCTTAATTCAAGTCTTCACTATTTAGCTCCTGCTTCTATTTTTTTTCTTCCTGCCAGTTTTAGTTTCAGGATCTGATACTGCAGTGCTCCACAGCTACTAGAAGCATTTGTATGAAAAACACAGGATTGGATTTAGTATATGAAAAGGACTTTAAATTATGTCCAGAAAGCAGGAAGCCTTAAAACTTCAGGAAAACTTTTTTTTCTTCACTTAAAAGAGAGAGTAGAGAACCTGCCATTGATAGTCACTTTCCCTGCAGATATATAATGTCTAAGCCAAAGTATCTTGGAGCTTATGACTTGCTGTATGAAAGGGACATTGACTCCCAGGTTGCAGAAAGATAATTTCAGTACAGTTTAAAGTAAGATTAGAGTACAGTGGTGTCTACATGTTCCCTTAGTGACTGAGAACCAGACTGTGATCCTTTCACTGTTTAATGAAGCCATTGTACCAGGCAAGGCGACTTGTTTGATATTTTGGGTGGTTTTTTTTTTTTTTAAATATACCACTCCTTAAGCTCACATCTAAAAAGACAAAACTCAACTGAAGCCTTGAAATCGTCATTGCTAAAACAGGATTTTTTTTTTTTCCCCCTGAGTTTTCAGAATCTCTTGTTTTTTCTGTTGAGGAAATTTTTACTTCTTTGTCTGGGAAGAGAGAAAAAGCTTTTAATTTTGTCTTGACTGTGAAGTTTGCTGTGTAAGAGGAACTGTATTTCTCTGTTAACAAGAACTTGTCACTGAAGTTGTTCTGCTTTGTCATACTGTTATGTGGAAAAAAGTGAATTGCTATGACTTCTGATGTGTGTTCTCTGGTGGTTGTGTTTGTTTTTTTTTTTTTTTGTTTTTTTTGTTTAGCCAATCAAAAACCCTCCTTCAGGGAAGAAGTATGTTAGATGTCAATGTAACTGTCTCCTTATCTGTAAGGATACATCTCGGAAAATAGGCTGTCCAAGACCAAACTGGTAAGAATAAAATATTCTAAGTGCATTGTGATAGTTTTCTTTAGAGCAACAATTCTCTTTGTGTTGAGTTTTTAAAATTAAAAGAGATTCAGGCCTGGGCCTCTGTACGTGGACACTTAACAGAGAATTACTGAATTACTACAGACACAGGTAGTGCCAGTGTCAATTTTGAGTAATTTTTTTTTTTTAAGATTAAAAAGGAAAAAAAGTTTCTTCTATTTAGTGTTAGTGTCAGATGTGTGTGTCCAGTTCCATCTGCTTCATAAGGAAAAAAATGATATAACAGAGAAGAAAATCCACTTCTTGTTTCTGGGACTTAACATTCACAATTTCTTGCAAAATTTCTTATTGTAAACACAGAGGATGCTCCCTGTGCTCTGTTGAGAGCAGGGACTCCAGAATGAAATGGGAGAGGAAGCAGAACATTGGCTTCAGTCCTGTTCTTCCTCCTGAGTTTTCATTTTCCTCTCAGCTTCAACTTCTGTTGTTAAAGATACCACTGAGGTAGGAGTAGTTTGATTGTAAGTGGTGCAGCTCTAGCAGGAGAAATGGAAATGAAGGCTAAGTCTGCAGACACATGAATGGCAGTTCTACCATACCAAGTGCCCTAGTCACCAATGTACTGGCTGTTCTGGTTTTGAAACAGTTTGAGACTTGTGGGAATTTTATGCAGTGTTGTGGAGGACTTCAAACCGTTCCAAACGCTTTCTCAGAGTGCAAGATGTTCATGGGATACTTCAGTTGTGGTTGGTAACTGAACTGCATCAGAAACTCTGTAATTTTATTAAAATAATTTCAAAATCAAAACTATCTTAGTTTCCCTAAGATAGTCTATGTATCTTTCTTACTAGAAACTGAGGAAAATTCGTGTGCTTTGAAGGAGAGAGTTGGGAGTAAGACTCCAGATTGAATGAGGGAGGCCATCCAGAGCACAATTTTGGCTGTATATAGAGAGAGATGTAGTGCAAATTAAATAATGCTTTAGTTTTCCCCTTCACTTTTTCATGCTAAGAATTCTCATCCTGATTCTATTTTGAGTTGGTTAATTTGGTTACTGTCATTCTGGACTGACAAATTTTATAATTAAACTTGAAACATGTTAAACATAAAAGCAAATACTTACAAACTGTTTTTAAAGTAAACTGATTGCATTTAGGGGTGGTTTTCTTTCTTAGTTTACTCAATTTGAATTGAATTTTTACTGTACAAATGTGGAGATGCTGCTTATATTGATGTGATTGTCAGTGTGGGAAGGAGAACTACATTATGGAAGAGTCCACCCTCTTTCTACAAGTTTCACATAGGTACATTTCAATTCACGGGCTTGCTCAGCTTGGTATTAAGATTTCATTCTTCTGATGCTTGTTTCTGCCATATGCTGCAAGTCTTTGGTCTCTACAGGGTTCGGGCTTGCATGGCTGATCTTGGAGGGAAAGGGGATGTTTTCAAAACTGAAAAGGAAAACACTTTGCAGAAAGACCACATCTGGGTGCATCAGCTGTTTTTAATAAGCGGATTGTAGTTAAAAAGTATAAAAATATTTGGTAACAAGTCGCTTAAATTGCTGGTTGCTTAGATGCATCGTCCTTCTCTTTTACTGGCTTAATTACATGTGTATTTAATGTTGTTAACACAGTAGACGCATCATTACTCTTGGTCCAGTAATGCTGATTCCCGAAGAGCAGCCAGCTCAGCCTGCCTTGCCTGTTCAACCAGATGGAACTAGAGTGGTGTGTGGGCATTGTGGAAATACGTTCCTTGTAAGTAAAGCACCAGATTCTCCTTCTCACCTCACTGTGCTATCCCTCAAGGTATTTGTTGTAAGCACTTTTAAGGAGTGTATTGCCTCACTCCCTGGCATCAATGAGGAACTAAAGCTTCTTCTGTCCTCATATTGCTATGGATGTATGGTCTGTATTTGGTTCTCTTTTCAAGCGTTTCAAGAAAACTTTTAACAGTCTTTCTGTGTGTGGATGGATAAAGCTTAAAGTCTGTCTTACTGCTTAGTGATGTGAGAGTGGACAGTGCTGGAAGTTATGCTTCCAGGTTCTGTTTATCTTGCAGTAGTGGCTGTGTTCTGCAGTGGCTAAGAGAGTGGTTCTGTCATTGCTGTCTGGACCCCTGAAAGCTGTTTATGGCACTTGTCCACTGGCATATCTGTCAGTTGTTACTGACTGGAGGTTTTGGTTTATATATGAGGCTGACAGTTGATTCTATTTTTTAAGTGGAAGGATGCAAGAACACTTCTGTTGTTGAACTGTTTGCAACCTTCTAAATGGGTAAGAGGCAGCCATACTTGAATGGTACACAAGTTAGCTTTAGCTTCATCATACAGCAGTGCTTGAATCTCTGTCAGGCTTGTGAATTATGGGAAATGGCTAAGATAAATGGTACAGCTGAAGGAACCACATAGTCCTGACAGTGGTGCTACATTCCTGAAACAAAGGATTGTAAGATACATAAAGACCAGAGAACACTGAAGGAAAAAGGAAGCTTAGGAAATGGCACTCCACGTTGGCTTACACCAGGAGAGAAGGATTTGCTTGTGATGGGCTCTTTGGTGGAGTAGATTTCTGCCTTCAAATCTTTACTTCAGGTCTATGGATCAGTGAGGCCATCACTGCAAACACCACCCAGCCCCCCCTGCCCGGGTGGGGAGGAGAATTGGACAAAAGGCAAAACTTGTGGGTTGAGGTAAAAACAATTCAATGATTGAAACAAAAAACCCCAATACTACTAATGATGACAATAACAATACTAATAGTAATGAAAAGAGAGAGGAATAAAACCCAAGAGAAACTAGTGATGCTCAATACAGTTTCTCACCACCCACTGACCAATGCCCAGCCAGTCTCTCAGCAGTGATCACCGTCTCTCAGCCAACATGCCCCCTCAGAAGAAGATGTTCTATGGTTTGGAATATCCCTTTGGCCAGTTCAGCTCAGCTGTCCTGGCTGTGCTCTCTGGAGTTCTTTGTGCACCTAGTTTGCTGGCAGAGCACGAGAAACTGAAAAGTCCTTGACTTAAGGTAAACACTACTTAGCAACACCTAAAACAGTAGTTTGTTACCAACATTGTTACCGAATCCAAAACACAGCACTGTACCAGCTACTAAGAAGAAGATTGATAATCCCAGCTGAAACCAGGACAGGTGTGCTATAATGGCTTGACTACTATAGTAGGTGATGAATGCAGGAAGCAGGAAATAGCCCTTACACTACTCTGTGTTCATTTTTTCAGAGGAAATTAGAACTTTGATTATGAATTTACAAGTAATGTGCTAACTGAAAAGCCGTTAGGGAGATGCTCAAGAAATATTCTGTCTGCTAATTCTGCCTATATATTGAAAAATATATATTTCTCTTATAACCCTTGCTGAAGAGCAGAAGTCAGTAACTGAAGGTAACTGAAGTGGGTTTTCTACTTCCCTTTTTTTTTTTTTTTTGCCTATCTTTGAGGACTTCCATAAGCATGGGATTTTTACTTGGCTTTATCCCCTATTTGCTCTATATAAGTACAGCCTAAATTACCTTTTTACTTTACACAATGAACTACTTCAGGTGAAAATAAGGGGAAAAACCTAAACCCATAAAGGCTGTTTTTTCCTGTAATTAGTAGATTATGCCTTAACAGGCTAAGTTTTCTATTTTGGGATTTGTGCATGTGACTTCAGATCTAATGATTGCTTTAGGGAACTGCAACATTTTGAACTTGATAGTTCAATCTGCCAGTAAGACCAATTTGTCACTTTGTGGTACATTGAAAAGAAAATTTCCAAATCATTAGAAATAGGAAGTTTGGTATTCTTTTGTGCTGAGTTATCAAGAAACAAACCCATTTCTTTTTCTTTCACACTGCTTTTCCACCAGACTTTTGCTTTTCTTGTTTTCTGTAATTAAGTCTGAGAATCTCCAAATAAAAATTTTGGTTAAAAAAAAATCAGGGAATTGCTTGGATTTCAGAGTGAGCAGAGAAGAAAAAAAAAAAGTGCTTTAGCCAGCCTGGAAACTCAGCTTCTGCATTGGTATTTCTGCCTTTTGCTATCTCCACATTGTAAAGAAGATACATAATGCTAGATGCACTTCTCAGCAACTCAGTCGGTTATCCCTTTTACTTGGCAGTTAAAAAATAAAATAGACAAGCAAAGCTAGAATCCCTGGGTGGGAAAGTCAAATTGTCATTTGCCTTTCTGTGCTCTCTTAAGAGTATCAACTTGTTGACCATTTCCCAAGTTGGGTTTTTTTTCCACATGAAAGCATCAGTATGGGCTGTGCTTTCCCTACCTCTTCACATGTGGGGGTGTCTTTACAAATTATGAAAAGCACTCTTCATACTATAGAGTGCCTTAAAGTTTCTCTGTCTTAGCTGTCAGCCTTAGTACTAAAGTGATACTGTAGCTGACCTATCAATAGTTATTCGCATTTTGTCAACGAGATCTTTTTTTCCCTTAGTAACCTGATAGAAGTTTTTTCTATGTTAAGATTTCCACTGTTTCTGGCAGATTTGGAGTTCAGACAAGTGGAAAAAGAGGTAAAATAGAAAAGGAGGGCAGGACAAAGGTTTAACTATGTTGCTAAATCACAATTTGATCTGTTTTGGGCTTTTTTTGAGTGCTTCTGTACTTTGGCTGTGACAGGTACTGTTGCTGCCAGCAGTAAGTCATTTCCTGCAACCCCCCTCACCTCCTGAGGGACCTCTGCCTGTGATAGTCTGTGGCTGTCAGAGACTGAATTGCCTTTGGAAATGGTGGTGGGCAAGGGATGGCTGTCCCTGTGTTGTCCCCCTCTCTGCCAAACAAGGAGAGACCTCAAGGACAAGAAATCAGGAGCAAGCTATGGAAGCCACAGGTTGTAGGCTAAGCACTGTGCTTTGTCAATTTACTTTGTTTTTTAAACTAATCAAATATGAAAATTATTTCTTCTGAAATAATTGAATAGAAAACCCTTTAAACTTTTTAGAAAACTTAGGCGAGTTTTAACCTGCAGAAGTATTTTGCTTTCTCAAAGGGCCTGAGGGGAGTGGAGGGGAAGCTTCTTCTGCAGAAGCAGCTGTATGTAGGACTCTGTGTGTGTGTGTGTGTGCATAGGGTTGTTCTTCCTCTTTTTTTTTTTTTTTTTCTTTCTGTCTTCATTAAATGTGCTGAGAATTATTTTAGGCTCAGAAGGAAAAAAAGTGTGACACATTCTTCTAGTAATACCTTTGGATGTCTGGTTTTGTCCATAGTTGAGCTCTGGAATCCTTATCTCCTCATTTGTGTTTCAGTACATCTAAACAGGGATTTGGGCTATCATTTATTCTGCTGTTTCAATTAGAAAAATGCAGTTTATATTCTCAGCAGAGAGATAAATTTCATGTTACTGTAACTTGATGTTTTCTTAACAACATGAATCCATATTAGGTACTATAAAGCACTCTGGAATATGTGTAAGAATACCAGCTTAAGCATGGTTTTAACTACTTGTTAAACCTACCAAAGCTCCATGACTTAGAATGTGCATGACACGACCTTTCCCACTGCTGATGTGATCTGAATTCTTGTAGTTTGAATGCCTTGTCATATTTTTGCTCTTTTTTTCTGCAAATATTTCTAGTATATGCAGAAAGCATCATAACAGTTAGTGCTTCTTTTACTTCCAGGTAGCGCTCTATGTAAACAGATTATTGCTGCCTCTCTTTTCCATCTGTATTTGAAGCCCAACTCATGCATTTGAGCCATTAATAACTAGGGCTAATAACTAGACCCTTAAATAAAATTCTAGAAAGACCATTAATGAGTAACTTTGGAAATCAGAAGTGAAGGTGAAGTAGTCTAAATCAAGAACTTCTATTTTACCTATTTCTGTCTTCTGTTTCTGGAACCGTAGTTTCAAAAGCTGAAATAGCCCCTCTGATGAGGCCTATCTCCATTTCCAACATTGACAACTTCATCTGATTCCTCTTTCACTGTGTATAGATCTAAGGGAAATTGAGTAGGTTTTTGACACGGATGCAGGCAAATACCTAACCTGCTCCTCTGCCAGGAATGTGGAAGTAGAATTAATGCTCCTAAAAAGCTTTGCTCGGGTGGGGAGTATTATAGAAGTCTTAAGGGATAAAATAGAACTATGCTAAATCAGTTTGGCCAAGCCTTGTAAACAAATAATACCAGTTACATAGTTGTTCTTTAAATGTGTAATTGGATACTTCAGAATCAGGGGAAAAAAAAAAAGGATTTCTTTTTGGTGGTGAATTATCCCCAAGTAAATAAAAGTGAGAAGTAAATAAAACTGAGGGAGATATTCAAGAGGCAGGAAAATGCACTCCAAATACTATTATATTTAAATACTACAGATCAAAATCTGCTGATACTGTCAAGGCATGAGAAGACGCATCCTCCTTCTTTACACATAAAATGATAAATTTTTGCTGTACTGTAGGCTGGTCCTGTTTTCCATACAGGGATGGGCTTTGATTTTGATTTGTGGTTTTAGCAGTTATAACTATTCACTTTGGTAGGCCAACTTCAGATTTCTCATGGAGATAAGGCAGATCCTAATGGAGGCGAGGCACTGGTGATCTGCTCTGTGGCTTCTTTCCCTGCTATTAACTTGCAGTGTGACTTGTGCTTAAATCCAAAAGGGAGGGGAGAGGAGAACTATATTTCACCAGGAAGACTGCAAACTAACCTCCACTTGAGAAAGTCAGCAGAAGAGAGCTGCAATTATATTATAACTTCTTAAAGGGTGAAGAAAAATAACCTTATTCCCTTGATCAAGGCAAACATGTTGAAAATGCTTGTTTAATACTTCTGTTACCACAGAATGAAATTTAGCAGAACGTGCTGTTTTCAAAGGAGTACATCACTATGTATTCCCTGGTTGAGGTAGTTCTAGGCACTACTTTTATTAAGGCTGTTACCCACGTAGGTTTTTGTCTCTGCATAGAAGGTTATGACCACACCATGTACAGTTCTATATATCATCTTTTTAAAAGTCAGGTAAGCCAACAGTGTTCTATGTTTTAATGATATAAAACTTAGATGTCTACTTTCTAAAAAGTTCTTTAGCTAATCTTTCTGTTCCCATAACTTAGTTTTCACAAATGATGCAAGGATTGGGGAAAGATGGGAAAATACTCCCATTTGTAATTGTGCCAAAGAAAACACACTTATTTTGATTCAGGGTATATTCATAGCTGTTAAATAAGAGAAAAAAACAATATTATAATGTTACCCATACTATGCCTGTGGATGCAACCACATTGCGTCAAGTGAATTTTGTAATACTAAGGCAAGTCATGGGAAATGTTCACATGGCAATCCCAATCCTATGTTGCCACTGACAAAAGGGCCTCCCATTTATGGAAGGCAGCAAGAAACAAGTCAAAGGAAGCCTGGGAAGCAAAATGTTTTCATCGTGACATTTAGGATGAAATGCAATAACCATTTTTTCAACCTTTTTCTTTTTTTTATTTTTACAGTGGATGGAACTGAGGTTTAACACACTAGCAAAATGCCCACACTGCAAAAAAATGTAAGTTCTCTGAAAACAAGGTTATGTAAATTACTGTAAAGTTGCCAGGGTTTCTTCTGTAAAAATCTTTGGAGTAAAATGTCAGCTGTGCTGATTATTTTGCTGTACTCATCTGAACTTCAAGGCTAAAGTGCATGTTGTGTGCACATGAATTCTTCACTCTTTATGCACAAATCAGTAACTTTGACAAATCCAACCTGCATTTATGAAAAGTGATTGAATTGATAGAGGCAAAAATAAGCTTCTAACGCAAGAGAGAAATGAGTGCTAAAATTAACAAGTTATGTCCTTGAAATTTTACCTCTTCATGCAGTAGTGATCAGATGTCATCTTTAAATTTAGAACTTTAACTGCCTTATTGTAAAAGGAGGAAGGGAACTAATCTTAATTTGAAAGAGGTTTTACTGATATTATAAACTCAACAACTAACTTGTGTTAAGCATCCTAATGCATTAGCTTGTTTAATGTTTATGAATTACTGTGGAATAACTTGTCTATTCATTTGTTATTACTTTAATGAGAACAAGAAAAATTAGAATACAAGAGCTGTAAGAGTTTGTTTTGGTTTTTTGTTTGGAGCTCTCTTTTTGTGTATTTGGCCTTTATTATTTGAGGTCAGGAATACTTAGTTAGAATTGTTGCTGGAAACTACACTACTAACATACTGTAACTCAACCACAGCATGTGAAATAAGACTTAAATATTACTTTAGAGACTTTTAAAATAGATCAGCATTATGCAATATTTGTCTTCCTTTGACAGGCAAGTGTGACTTCCAGTTAAAGGAGCAAATGTGTTTTCCACTGGGAATGTAGAACCACAGCTGTGCTGCATGTTGTAGGACAGCTAGCAGGTCCCTCAGGAAGCAGAAGGCTTAGCATAAATGTACTGTAGGTGTGGGCATGACCTGGCTTCAACAGTGATTGAAGCCTTTTTATTGGAATATTTGATAGAGAAGTCAGTCTAGTGCTGTGTTTAACCTCGGGGGTGTAACTGATCATGTGTGTAGTAGTGGATATGTTCTAGTTTGCTTAAGTCAAATAAACTCAGTCTTGATGAGGATTTCTTCAGGGATTTTTTATGGACTGTAATTGCATTAAGTCTCTTCAGTCCTGTGGGAGGGGATGATGTTTTGCTCTTTCGTTTGTTTTCAAACGAGTTGCAATTATGTTTTATATTTTATCATGTTACTCTTGATAGCTGACCTCAGCTTTTTTCTTGACTCTTCTTAGGTACAAAATTATTTGCTATTTAATCTTAAAAAAAAACCCAACAAAACAAACAAACAAAAGCCAACAAAACAAAAACCTCCCGCAAAAAACAACCAACCAAAAAAAACCCAACCCCAACAATAACAGCAGCAAAATAAACCATGCTCCAAGCAACAGTCCAAAAGTCACACCATGTGATCTTTTGGTTTGTCTTCTGTTGATTAATGTTGCTTGTACTTTAAAATCCAGCTGGAGTCTAAGGTTTTCTTAGTATCTTGGTTGATAAAGTGGAAAGCATGCTATCTATGTGTAAGGAAACAGGAGCCTCTCTGCAGTGCAATTTGTGATAATTAAATCTTGCGTGGCAACTGTATTGCAGAATACAAAACTAATTTTAACAAGTGGGCATGTCTGTCCTTGGGCTGAGGATGCAAACTGTGGCATATTGTAATTTAGCCTTGAATGAGTTGCTTGGTGTTTTCCCGCATTTGAGATGTGATGGTCAGGAGTTCTGCACTTCCAGCAGCATAAACATTTTTAATACTCAGATTTAGGACACAGCATAGGTGAGACAGAGCTTTGAGTTGTGATGATGGAATAAATAACTGCGGTGACCTGCTTTCTCTTGGGTCTTTGTCAGAGGTCGTTGTAGCCAAGTAGTTAGAAGGGAATGTGGGGTTCTTTATTTCAGCTTATTAATGCAAAGCTTCTTTCATTGGTAGCTGAGTAGTCAGATGCAAAACTGTTCATTTCTTCTCTTGACTCAGTGGATGACTGTCACTGAAAAAAGGATAGTGTAGACTAAGGCACAAGGCACGTTGAATGACTGCAACAATAAGTTTTACAAGGAGGCATCAGCTGAGACTTTCAGATTCTCAAATAATTTTCATAAAATTGTTTCAAATGTTTTTAAAAGTGCAGTGAATTTCTGCAAATACTTGTTTGTGACCTCCTATTTGATTGATGGAAACTAGATCTTAATAATGTCTTTTAAAACTGCGGGGGAGATCAGGAATTATTACATGAAAAGGTCAATAATGAAACAATGTTCAGGGAAAAATAAAGGGATCATGCTTCAGAGTACGTAAACAAAGAAACTTTGCATATGTGGATGTTGGACAAAATAGGATCTTCATGTTTGTTTTTAGTCCTATCTATGTGCTATCATTGTGGTTACAACTTTATTGTTTTGTGACATGTTTTTTTCCTCTTGCAAAATAACTTGGGAAATACAGGAAATTAATTGTGATGCAGAGAATATTATTTAGTAAATGACCAAAAGTCTTTGGAAGTAGACTGCTATCATGCCAGTATAGGTAAGGTGTTTGCAGAAGCCCTAGTGATGTGTAGTGGTTCAGCCTGTCTCACACCCTTAGTTCCATGTTATCTATTTACTGCTTTGGGACAACAAATGTAGCTAATGAGGAAACTGTCATGATACAACTTTATTTTATAGTGACACCTAGGAATGGAAGAGAAACTGTTACTTTTTACTGATTTATTGTTCTTTTGTATTGCAAAATACCAGATGTTTGTCAGCCTGTTTCCCAAAAGAGTGAGAGATTATAGGAAGGCTTCTGGTATTTTTCTTGTTTAACGATGGAGAAGAAGCTGGAACTGTTCTTTTAATGTCTACCATTCTCTTTCCCAAGCTGTATATTAAATCATATAGTAACTTCAGGATCATGAATTCAGTTACTAGAAAGTAAATTGAATGCTACAAGTTATTATTTCAGAGTTTCAAATATTTTTTCCTTTAAAACCTACGTATTTTACTTTTTACAGTCAGACAAAACAGTGAACCCTAATGAATTTATAACACCTTTGCTCCATAAAGACTGCAGGACTTTTTAGGAAAGAGAGACATGTTGAAACCCCATCACTGCTGTGGAGGCTAGGTTCAGCAGTGCTATTCACGTAAAAATACTGGCATTTTGATTTTCTTCTTAAAAACCCTCCTGAAAGCATGTCTGAAATCCTGGCTATAATTCCTATTATTTGGAGCACAAGAGACCCAGCATTCTTTCCTGTGTTACTTCTTTTATAGCCTTTGTCCCTTGTGGTGGTTTTCTCCTCTTTTAATTACTACCCAGTGCTAAATTGGCTCTGGTGTCTTTTATATCTGCTGCTGCTGCCCAAAGGTCTGGCAGGTGCCTTTGGTTCCTCAGCAGCAGCTCAGAAACAAAGAACCACTGCCTTCTGCATAGCTCTGTAGTGGGTTCCCTCATACTCCTACAATGGAACTAATCAGCTGCGTCTGTGATATGAAAATGTTCTTTTGATCCCAGATTTCCGAATGTGCTTGTCAAAGTTGTCACAGTTGGTAAGTTTTGAGGTAGAGTTTTAGTTTTCTTTATTCAAAGTTAGTTTGGGGTTTTTTATGTGTCATTTGGAGTGGATAGAGGGAAACTTCACTATTTAGAGTGGGCCAGTGGCTAGTATCACTGTCAGGAGGTGAAAAATGAATTATGATTTATTTGGATTGCTAAATATTCCCAGGTCTGTTAAGTGACTGTAGAAACTTAATTTACTTATTTTATCTTTGCTTTCCATGGAAAGAGAAAAGCTGTTAAATTGAGACATTCTTTACATTTCCTTTTCGTGGTATTTGAGGTGGTGGTTTCTCCCCCAGCCTTTCTTACTGGATAGGAGACAGAGAGAAATATGGATGGGAAATATGCACAGTTATGATTACATAAACAAGATCATAAGTCAGCTCTGAAACTGAAGGTCTCTTTCCCAGAATTAACTTTGCCTCTGTATGAAGTACACAGCACAGTAAATATCATGCATGTTTTAGGTGTATTGAACATGACATTTCTACCAGCTTATCTGATGGTATCCAGCTCCGTAATAGAATTAACTTTCTGAGTACGTAGCCAGGAAATCCTGCAAAGGAGGGAATCTCAGGTCAGTTTGGCAAGCATCTCCTTGCTTTCCCCTTTTATAAAAGTGCTTTTTAGTTTTTCTCCTCATGTAGCTTGGAATTGGACAACATATCCTTTTTCTGGAATGGCTGTAGGGTGGCTTTTGAGGGAGTCTGTAGAGATGTATGTGTGTGTGAGGATTGTAAGATACCATTATTTCCCCAACTGGGAGTTTACCCATACCAATGACACCACACACATCCTGTAGTCCCATCCCACATGTGTACTCTAAGGTTTTTGGTAAAAAATAATTTCCCTGTGGAAATTAATGAGCAGAACTGGGACTTTTCCTGCTCTTCTGAAAATGACTTGAGTGGTCACTGGATTTCAACTCTTGTCTTGCAAAATGAAGCTTAGTGTGTTTAGCTTGAGGACTGTGGTGGTGTATGTTTTTTGGTTGTTTTTTTTTCTTGGATCATTTTAGAAATTCCTTGTAAAGAAATAATGTTGGAGTAAAGCTGCTTAAACTCTGTTTGAAGGCTTTCTAAGATGAATGCTTAAAAAATTTTAGTCACATGCTAAGCATATGAGGCCTTACTATGTGGTTAATTAACTGGAGCCAGAAATTTGGTCAGTCATATGATACGTGTACTACTTTAATAGTTTAGCATTGTTTTCTTCTGTTATGCATTTATCTTAAATATGTTGAGTTATCATGAGATGAAAATTACTTTGCCTTGCATCCTTGAACATAGAATACAAGCATTCCATTATTTCCAAAGTTGTGTTGATCTCCCAGAATAGGATGAAGTAACTTAACTAATGATAGCATGCTTCAGATTGCTTCAAAACTACCTCTAATATAGATGGTACGTGTTTTTATGAAAGAACCTCTGCCTCTCTAGTCCTTTGACTTGTGCTTCAGTGAAAGTAAATCACGTTCCTATTTTCCTCATTAGTATAGCTGCATGTCATTGCAGATGTGTCACTCAAGATGTATTTGCTAAACAGTGCTAAACTTCTGAAGTAATTTTTCTAACCTGTAGTAAATAATGTTTTATTTGTATTTTATATACCATTTGACTGAAGCACTCGGATAACTTGATGCAGCAAGTAGAGACAAAACTGTCTGTCCTGGAGTTCATAGTCCAGATGAGTGACAGAACTTCCAGGGCATTTATTTACCTTGGTTGTCAGAAGTGATTTGTGCCAGCTCATGTAACTTCTGGTAGAACTCGAAATTGGAAAGTAAGAAGAACTTGTCATGTTTTTGAAGTTACTAAAACTGACTTAAAGATGTCTAAAGCATTTCGGTCTTCAGAGATGGTGAACATGGAAAAAAGTTACATGTCTGTGACTAAAATGATTTGTGTTTACCTTCAAGAAACAGGAGCGAGTTTAGCCGCTGAACGGTATTGAATGAACTATTCCAGGAAATGGATAATGAAGGTTGTTATTAATGCCATTTAGGGGTAGTAGAAGTGATTTGCAGTTAATTAGATGCAGTGAACATATTAAGGCCATATGCTGATAAATCAAGTCTGAAGGGTGTCTTGCAACCTACATAAAAGTTGCAAAGCCAGCTTAAGTTTTGCAATCCAAAGGCTATTCAAGATACTTACCTGGGTGTGCTGTGGGCACAGGAGGTGGGACAAATTCAAACTGTAGGTGTGACACCATCCTCTTTCTTGTAAGCACCTAGATTTTTAGGTATTAGATAATCACCAATAGTTCCCCTTTAAAACAAATGTGGACTGTGTCTTGTACTTTGTACTAAAATTTTAGATTTTTCCTACAACTTGATAAACTTAAGATGGTGTATGTCACAGAACCACTGAATACTGAGTTGGAAGGGACCCACAAGGATCATCGAGTCCAACTATTAAGTGAATGGCCCATACAGGGATCAAACCCTCAACCTTGGCATTGTTAGCACCATGCTTTAACCAACCAACACAAGGGTTGTGTGTTGCCATTCTCTTTCCATCCCCTCACTTAGTTACGGTTAATGGCAGGGGTTGTTTTTGTGGTGTTTGTTATTTGGTTGGATGGGGGTATTTTTGCTTAATTTATAACCTCATTTCTTTCCTAACAGTTCATCTGTTGGAAGTGCGCTGCCACGGAGGCGCTGCTGTGCATATATTACAATTGGAATGATATGCATCTTCATTGGCGTTGGATTAACTGTGAGTGATGCCCCCTGATGTATTTGCAACTGTGTGCAAGTGTGTGTTCAAAGGAGCTCTCTCAGTTGACTTGCCCTTGCTTCCCCAGCATTTGAGTAAACCTTCCTAAGTCTGTGTTGTTTTTGTCATCTTAAAAAAGTAGACTTAGCTAGAAAAATGAAATGTTTCTAAAAAAAAAAGTATTCTGGCACTTTGAAAGTTTCTTTGTTCTGATGTTAAATTTGACTCTTCATCTCTCTCTAAAACCT
Organism: Pachyramphus minor; assembly: GCA_013397135.1. Classification (NCBI taxonomy): domain Eukaryota; kingdom Metazoa; phylum Chordata; class Aves; order Passeriformes; family Tyrannidae; genus Pachyramphus; species Pachyramphus minor. The sequence continues at coordinate 198,947 of VYXB01007067.1, read as the reverse complement.
TCAGTTTTATAAAAAATGGTTTACTTCACTGTAGAAATACTGGAACATCTTGCTCTTGCTAGAGCTCTCAAAACTTCCAGATCTCCAGAACTACATGTTGCTGTATAGCCAGGAATTTAAGTTCCACTGCAGTAGAGGTGAATGGGATTCCAAACGCTAGAAATACGTATGTATTTGTAATTTGTACAAGCTATAAGGAGTAAAACCAGATAGCAAGGTATCTATAAATTAAAAAGCTCACACTCTTGTTGCTCTGCTACTTGGAAAACTGTCTGGTTTAGCAATATCTGGTACTGGTTACTAGAGTCAACTTTCTACCTGGCAATCCCAGAAAAGTATGTGTGAGGAAATACTTGCAGTGAATTTATGTGTGTAATTCTCATTAGGCTTCTAACTTGCATTTTAACTTGAATAATTATTTTTGTGTGAGCTTAAATGAGTTATGAAGGATTTTCCAGTTTTCCTAATAGAAAAAATGACAGCTAGAAATAAAAACAGTGAGAGATGGATTTCTTTTTCTTTTCTTTTCATGACCTTACTGAGTTTGAAAATTATGTAGAAAAAATTTTCCATGAGGTTTGTCCACCGGCTCGTGTAGCCTCAATCCTTGGGAGTTTTTTGAGGCGTGTCTGGGTTAAAACCCTGAACAGCTTGGTCTGACCTTAGAGTTGACCCTGCTTTGATTGGGAAGTTGGCACTAGAGGTCTCCTGATGTCCCCCCTTCAAGCTTAATTACCCTACGGTTCTGTAAAATTAAGCTAATAAAATATCTGCTTTGCCCTTACTAGAGTTCAAAGGGTGCTGAAATGCTTCTCCTTAATATAACTTGCTCATCTCTGAAGAGCAGATAGTGCTGTGTGTTTGACACTTCTGTTTTCTCTTTTTAGGTTGGTACACAAGATTTCGCCAGGCGATTTCACGCAACATATGTTTCTTGGGCTGTTGCTTATCTCTTAGGTTTAATCTGCCTCATTCGAGCCTGCTACTGGGGAGCCATTAAAGTCAGTTATCCAGAGCACAGTTTTGCGTAGAGAAATTGTTAGGTTATAGATGAATGTCTAGTAATTCTGGATATTACATCTTGGACACTTTTAAAACCTTTCCTGTAAGGATTCCATTCTGTTCAAAGTAGTTTAAAGACTGGGGGTCTCTAAGAACAAATGTTCATTGCACTACATAATATGCAAATAGTTTGTTTTGCTGCTAGATTCCCTAGCTCTGAATACTAAAGCTGTGTTTACATGTTCATAACTCTGTCTTTATAGGTGTTGAATTTTATTTCAACAGTCAGTATTAAGTTTTACATTTCCTTTGTTATGTTAAAATCTGTCTGCCATTTTTCCAGATGATCAGTAAAAGTTCAAAAGCAAGAGTGTTTATAAGTGTTTCTACAGTAGCTTCACATTTGTACTTCACATTTTAACTAAAATTATATTCAAGTGGCTTGCTTTAAAACCTAAGCAATAAGCATTTTGCTTGAACTGCTTACTGTACCTTTTGCCTAAGATCATAGTGACCTTATTCAGGAAATGAAAGTTATGGGTGTACTTTAAAAGACTGACACTGTTGCTAGGGAGACATTTGTAAACACTGTATGCTTGGAGATGTTCCAGATAGATAGAGATGCTATTTTGGTAGTCCAATTAAATTTCCATCTATCCAGGATTGGATTTCAGTTAGGATAAATGCTTTCTTCTCAAGGATCCTGGGATTGAGCTTTTGGTTTTGTTTGTTTTTTTGGTGTTTTTTTTTAACTGGCAAATCCTAAAAGCCATGCTCGGATTATGGAACTTAACTCTGGTTATTCGTACAAGTTCCTTTACAGGGTCTAAGGGAAGCATTTCATATTAATTGATTTGTAATACTTCAGTGTCATGTAGATGACAATAAGGTGGTGATGGGTTTCCTCTTACTTTTCTCTGATCATGTCAAATTTTCCCTGTTTGGGAGAGTTATGACACTGGTCACTGCAAAGGGAGACACTGTAAATTCTCATTAACTGCTGTAATAAGGAAATGAGTAAACTATTACTTGGACCATTCCATCCAGTACATCTAGTCAATTTAGCACTGACTTGCCAAGAGAATACGGAAACAGAAAGTTTTTTCTAATGATGTATTCACAAAGGATTGAGGGACCAGTTCTTGCACTGCCCATCTTTATAGTTTTAAACAAGTTTTTGCTAAATTCAGAAGGAATGTCCTGAGTGATTTAGACAACTGTAGTAATTTAGATAATGGGGTCAGATGGGTAAATTAATATGGATGTTTCAGGGATACATGTAATTTAAATTATCTATGTTCCTGCTAAGTCAAAATGATATTCGGATAAGGATTTTGGAGCACAATAAATGTAAATGATCAAACTGTAAATGACCTGTCTTTGTATGATGCTAAATGTATAAAAGCAGTAGCTCAGGATTACAATGTACCTTTTACAAGTAAACTAATAAATAAAGATTATTATTCAAACTTAATGTATTTTGTTCTTATATGTAAATAAAAATGGACAAGTGGAAGAATTTCCTAGCGTGATACAGAAACCACAAAGGTGTAGCACAGCAAAGGTGAACTCTGCATTTTTCCCAAATGGCAGCCTCAGGAATATAAGAGAGCAATAATAAATTGCTCTTTGCTTGATGTTTGGGGAAGAAAGAGGAAGTAAATAAGGGATGAAACCCCTGTTGGGATTGTTTTGTTTCGTCAATGGCTTATCGATGAACTACAGTAATATACTGTCATCTTTTCCTAATGCTTTTCACATCCCTTCACTGTAGGGATTTGTAGTACGTGCTTGCATCTTAAACCTGTGAATTTGTCTTTCAAAATATTGCCTGTGCTCCACATTCTGAAATAAAGTAGGCTGGGGCTGTACAGAAAATCATCCACTGCTTCAGTGAGGGTGGCAGTGGGGGCAGGGGGGAGGCTGGGTATAATGTTGTTTTAGTGAATCAAAGGAATTTGTACTTCCCCCCCCTGTGTTAAGTTGTACTTCATCTGCTGTCTCATGCTTCTCCTTTTTTCTTCTCAACCTTTTTGAGCAGAAGGGACAATACATGGACAAAGTAACTTATTTTTGTCAGTCAGGGTACTAGCATGATGTTTGCCTCTTCTTTCTTTTGCAAAGTAAAGCATGGTAGTTATTTCTGTAGTGTGTCATTACATTTCAAGCACTGCTCGGTACACAGAATTGTGATATTTTAACCAGCTAAGAAAATTAATGGTAGAATCTGATGGGTCTCTACAAGGGACTCAAATAGATCTGGCCATTTGTGTAGCAAGCTTGTTTGCAGACAGTCATGATGTTCTGTGCTGAACTACAGGTCAATCTGTTAAACTTCTGTAAACTTTTAAGTGAAAAAACCCAAATATTAAAATCCTGTGCATACTGACCACTAGAAGAACTTTAAGTTTTTATAATCACTTGTTGCTTTTGTTGCTTTTCAATAGTCTTTTCCTCAAGGTGTTATTTCTGTGTAAGGTGTGGGAAGGAGTTACTCAAATTTACAATTCAGGGCTTCTGTGCTTTCAGGTTTTATTTCCTCCTATCCCTGTTCTCCTTCCACTCCTTGCCATCAAAGAGCTTTTTTACAAACTGTGTCCTTAAATAGGAAACACTTCAGACCTTAAACTGTGTTTAATTTTTTAATTATAAACCTACTGATGCCTGAGTCTTTTACTGGTTTTGTTTGTACCTGGCATTCATGTTGATACGTTGTCTTACAAGGCCTAGGGTATAGTGTTTCTGAAAATGAGATTATCAGGAGATCTTTGTTACAGGTAGCATGTTGAAAGAAGCTAGAGGTTTCAAGTCAGCCTGATAAGAAATTCACCATGAAGTGCTTGGAGAAGATACTGGAGCAGCTGTGGAGTCATTAGTGGTTATTGCTGAGAAATGGATGGTGGTTTTCAAACAGTTTTATGTCTTTATAAACAGAGGAAAAGTCAGGGCAGCAGCTTAATAAAAAGTATTAGAAAATCCTTGTAACTTTAGGGACTTGAATAATAAGTAGGTGAGTAGCAGCAAGAAAATTTGTCATGTTAGATCCATCTAACTACCTTTTCCAACAGCAAAAATTCCACACTGAATGCAGTATGCATTCTAAAAATAACTGTGAAATGTTCTTCCAAGCAAGCTTGAGAAACACATCAGTAAAGTTATTAAAAAACAGTGATTTTTCAAATGGGGAAGATGTAGCAAATACATGCCACCTATTTGGAAATGCTTAATATTTTTGTAAAGGTAGTATGCTGTTCATCTATTTCACTTCTAGCTGTTAAAATCTGAGAGCAAGCTGACTGACTGCACTAAGTTAACTCATTCTGTTTTCCAACTTAATTTCTCTATGTGTGATTCAGATTAACAGCAGCAGGGACTGAACTTTCCCTTTGTTGTGGAAAAATAGATCAGTGTTGGAGAAATGAGTGTCACTAAATTACTTGGAATAGAAAATTCTGATGATAACACTTAGTATAATGTGTAATATTTGAAAGCTGGACCCTCATTATAATAAATCCCCCTTCATGCTAAAGATTATTCTCTTTATAGTGGAGATACAAACCATGTTTGTCTCAGTAGCGAGATCAGATTAAACTGTCCCCATTCCTGAGCCTTCCACCTGTGTTCATCCCTATCCCAGGGCTTAGCATCAGAGCTGTACTGGAGGAGTGTGATTGACTGCACTGTACACCCATTGCTGTAGGGCAGAAGCCTGCTTGAAAATAATTTAGAAAGTGCTTCCTTAATTCAGATTTCTTTCTGTGATTTTATTGGTACAATTGCTGCAGCAGATTCATGAAGGTAAAACAGCAAAAGGCTGGTTGGAGGTCATGAAGGAGACTTGAGAGAGGAACTTAATCCGATTTAAGTTATTTGCAAGATTTTTGTTATGGATATTTGAGCCAACAAGAAAACAATATCTAGGCTCAGTTTCCTACAACTTTAATCACAAAAGGGCTTTTATTTTAGAACAATAAAGCTACTTGTAACTCTTGTTACACTTCATTGGAATCTGGAGGAGTCTACCAGAGATGTATCCCTCCATAACTTCTTCTGCTTTTCTGTTCATCTGTAGGCATTCATGTTGGCTGGTTTGGGGGCAGGGGAGAAAAGGTCATGAGGCTAAACAGATTTTGGAACTGGGTTTTATGGTTCCATTTTAACAGGTTATTAGCAAGAAGTGTGTTCAGATAAATCTAGTGAACACAAGTAATAAATATGACTATGGATTGGAAATTGCTGATCCAGGTGACAAAGTTGTATGTCATTGCAATGACTTAGTAAAATGATTACCAAGTGGGTTTAAAAACATTTATAACAAATAGCTAAAAGATAAAGCTGGATGAGACACATGGGGTCATAAGGACAGTTGCATGTTAGGGTTTTATCCAGTAACAGTATGTCTTGTAATGGAGAAACAACAATTTATTTCCAAGTAAATTTAATACTCTCTCTTTTACATGACTTTGTGTGAGTTTGTTATGACATGATTATAGTTCCAGCTTACTTAAATTTATGTGCATTGCTTAGTGCTTAAAAAAACCAAGCCATCAAAACAGCTGGGAGAGGGAGTGAGAGACTGAGGTTAAAAAGCACTTCTGAGGGCATGCTGCTTATTTTTCTTGCAGTATTTCCTAAGGACTGCTTTGAGTTAAACTGTGTGAGAAAGAATTTGCTAACAGGCTCACAGATCCAGACCAAATGGCGTAGAGCACATTACCACCACAGAAAGATCAGAATCAGTTTATAGTATTTCCAAAGCAACATCTCTAAACTTTCACTGTTCATTAGTGAAGTCTGTTACCCATGTCTAATACATCTTTCTTGTCATGCTTTCAGTTTGTTAAAAAAATTAGCAGAGTTGCCTAGATAGGAAATAGGTAGAGAATTTAATTTTTATATTATTTGCCTATGTAATATAGTTGGAGTATATTGAGCCCTCTTTAATTTTGTGATGTGATTATCATATTTTTCTTTGGATATTTTTAATTTTGTGTCTGTAACTGATACTGCTGTGCTGTATCTGCCAGTTTCTCAAGATAAACTTTTGAAGTATACCAAATTCTTATCTCTTAACATACAGTTTTACATACTGAACATAATTTGTAACTATTTCAGAGAGATAAAACATGAAGTACCTTGAAAAGAACAATCTTTAATACAAGGTTTCTGTTAAACAGTAATTTGAAAGCTGTCACATACCTCCCAAGAAGCTCTACAGACTTGGAGCCTCTTGCCCTGAGCAGGCTATATGGCAAGGAACCCCAAATAGCCACCAGATGAGCCCATAGAGAGCATGCAGGTTTTCACAAAAGTTCCATGGCTGTATTTCATTGAAAATGCAGTCGTCCCAAGAGTCTCCCCTTCAGAAATCTGAGTTTGACAACCTGGCATTCCCTGCTTATTTTTTTCCCCATCAGAAATTACTCAGCTCGTTCTAATTATCAGTGCCGAAGAGGGTTGAAAGAGCCTACAATGCTATTTATAGTTTGTTTACTCTTCTTACTTAGGAGTAAGAAAAGAGTATTTTACATTTCTTTTAATATAAATACACATTATTTATATTTTGATGGACAGGTCAATGAAGTAGAAAGTGTGCTTTAAAAAAATATTTAACTTGCCTAATATTTTGATTTTCTGAGCTTTAATTGTCTCTTGATGCTTATAATGTCAAATACTAATGTTTTAGAATACAATCTTCCATCCCAAGTGTCTCAGGTATATTTTCTGTGCAGTTTCAGTTCAAATAGTACTGTTTTTCCAGGAGGAAAAACTGTTTATGCTTAAATAAAAGCACGTAGCTATACAATTCCAGCTATCCGTGCACCCTGCTTTGGAGCAGTTTGGCAGGATCAGTTGGCATTTTTAACTCTCCTGCAAAAGTGAGCTGAAATAGGGCTGTATTTCTTCAGACTTAGAAGAATTTTACCTGTGTGCTTTCAGTAGACATTTGTTAGAAGTAGTCAGCTAAAAATTTCAGAATATCTGTTTTGTGCTGGATATCTTTCCTCTGAACTGGTTAAACTGGTACCTTCATTGTGGAGGTGCAGGAAATACACATGACTTTCCTGTAACTCCTCCTTCTTCCATTCCTGAAAGAAAAAAGGACTGCCTCCACCAGTACTGTGGGCTATTTTGTTGGCAATTGGGACACGTGAAGGAAGAAAATAAAGGGCAGTGTCAGGATGAAGTAGCAGCACAGAGGGGGATAGTGATACAAAACTAAGGCCAAAACCACAATCCATGAGAGTCAGATCAAGGAATAGAACCAGAGGAAATCACACTGTGGAAAATTAGGAAGAAACACCTAATAATTTATTAGCTATATTAAATTCTGCTTAAACCAAGCTTTTTACAGACAGCTGCTTTGGGGTTTTTTTGAGCATGGTATGGTATGCCTTTTGGCACAGTGATCTAGTCCGTGAAGGATTGCAGCATCTCTGCAAAGATGCTTTTACTACTCACAATCACTGCCCACCTGACTTTGCAGCAGAAGGATTGAGAGAACCGGGGCTTTGAGCTAGTCCTCTGGAGTTACTCTTTGACACTGATGTGTCTACATCAGTCTACCCTGTATCAGGTAATGGGAGCTGGAAAATCTGTAGCAGCAAAACATTCCTCTGAAATTAAGAGCACACTTGGGTTCCCTACAAGTTCCCTCCATCAGCACTGTCCTATGTAATCAAGGGATCCCGGAGTTGCTGGAAAAAATGCCCTGAGCTTGACAGCACCCATGGACAGCCTGTGTGTTCCAGGAAAAGAGGGAGCCCATATAAACTGTAGAGTTAAATCACCTCCTGAGGGCCAAAATGACCAAGAAACAAGAACTACAAGGGTAATCTTAATTTTTGCCTTTTTTTTTTTTAAATTATAAATGCGTAAATGTAACAAAACTGTTGTATTTAATGTTATATTTACATTGTCTAAACTGGACACTAAGGAGGTAATGAAGGTAATAGAAATTGTTACAAATGCATGCACAATACAAAAAAACCCTCCACAAAATAAACCAGGTTTGCTATGAAACAGCTTAGAATTTCCTCTGAGATCTGGTGCTCTCATACACACAGACACAAAGTTTCTCATAGTTGTTATGTATTAATCTCTTTCTGAGCTGGTTTGCAGTCAGCTCTCTACCAGCTACAAAAAGGTTGATGGGACACTCATCACCATGGGCATGACTGTGTATCTACTGTTCTATACATGTCTAACAGGACAACTGCCCTCAAATCCATGAATTTTATTCTGATTAGAAAAATACTAAAGTAGTCTCATTTACATATTGCTGAACAGGACAGAGGCTTTAGGTTTCCAGAAAAAAAAATCATCTCAATCCGCATTTCTAGTCAACATACTTCCAGTTTTGCTTAAAATGTCCTGTCACCAGGATCAGAGACGATGGGCAATAGACTTCATGGACTGGGAGGCTTGCAGCAAATTACACCTTTTGTGACTGTTAACAGTGAAAAGAAGACATAACCTTAAAAATGTGTGGTTTTTTCCTATTTTGGAAAACATGACCTAGCAGCTCTTATCAATAATAAACACCCAGAGGTACAAACATACTATAATTTAGTTTGCAAAGGCAGAAATGGTGTAGTCGTAAGATACTGTATAGATCTGGTATTAAATCTGTGGCAGGAAGCTTAACAATAATGTTTTTCCAGTTTAACAAAGTAAAAATTAGTGAGAATAAATCTTGGGATATATCTTATTTTGGGAGACAGGCTTTGTCAAACAAACTATTGGCTTTTCCTATGCTTTATTGTTAAGAAGACAGAGCAGGTTGAGAGTGCCAAGAGCTCACTGTCCTGCTTCTCTGGACATGGGAACAGTGATGTTTGTGTCACGCACAGTCAGCGAGGCACTGTTTGGGTGGGACAGTGCCCTTCTCTACCCCAGAGAAGCAGCCTGGCTGTCACAGCAGCCAGCCCTTGGTACAGTGACAGAAGCAAGAACTTCCAGCACTGACAGCAAAGACAGTATTACCATTGCACAATGCATAATCTTGTTATGCCCACAACATGTATTTTTTATATGCCCAGCTCATGTATTTTAATAGCGTTAAGTGTACTGGACTGTTGCTAATACTGATTTGATTTCTGAGAGTAGGCAGAGGAAGAATAAAATGATGACATTTACAATTCCAGTGTTTATACTTGTGAAATTTAATTTACTTCCCCACTAGGATTACCTGCTTTTAGTTTCACACTTGTAAGTGCACAGGCTAGTTGAGCTGGAAAACTTGAATGGAATTTTCAAGTAACCGCAGATCCTAATCTTGGCTTGATGGAAAGCCTTGGTGTGAGCTGATTTAATGAGATATTTATGTGAGCTGATTGAACCTTAAATTTCCTATTCCATTATTACTTAAAGAATCTCTATAATTTTTTAAAACTATAATATTTTGATAAGGAATATATCCTTTAATGAATAAAACAATTTCTAACACTCTTTGACTAGAGTGATAGAACATTTTCTGTTTAGTACAACTATATAATATAGTTTCAGTGATGTCCATATTGCTAACTTTGCTTGGATTCAGAATATCACATTAGGATTTACTTTCCTGCAAAAAATAGTATCACTGATAAGAAACTGATACAACTGGAGAAGTAGAAGTTGCTTTCCAGGAATGAGGTAAGACTGAACAACAAATTCCTGAGCCAGAGCAGTGCATGCCTGATGTTCAGAATGGGATACTGACAACTGTGTTTTAACTTTCAAAATACTTGTATCCACCCCTGGTTGGGGTTTCAATTCTCATTGAAACATATATCCTAGTGATCGATTTTTGTGAAGAATGGCTGTCGAGGCTCCCTTTAAAATCTAAACTTCCTAAATGCTTTTGTGCTTAATTAAAAACTTTGGATTAAAAACTAAATAAATCTGCAAATGTCTTGTTTGTTGATTAAACTGCAATTAATATATTATTAAAAAGATTATTTCATAAAAGTACAGGTTTCTCATAAACCTTGGTTTTGATTGGCAGTGGCAGTTAAAAGCATGGGAAGTAAAATACTTGCCTAAAAATACTTTTTATATTTACAGCCTTTGAGGGAAAATGTTTTTTTATTTACAGAGCTTATATAATGACATTTGTTTTGCAAATTTCTTTCACTACACTCATATGATAAACACTAAATCTAGATTAAAGCTCCATAAAAATGGTAGAATATTATAAAATAGATGGATATGATGTAATGGTATAAATTTTTTCCAGACCAAGACATATTAGTAATGTAATAGTTCTAAAGCCCTAGAAAGTAAGATTTATTAATTAAAACAAAGGAATACCTATAACTTGTGGGGCCAAATGACTCTGCAAACTTATGCTCAGAGACTGATCGACAAACTATTTCCTACATAGAAATGAGAACTTAATCTGATGTTTTTGAGGTTTCCTTTTTATATTTAAAAAGATGAATTGAAAATTCTTTAGTTTTTGCCAGTTAGGGGACTTATTCTCACTAACATCGAAGATTTCAACTGTTCATTTTGCAGGCAGTGAATTACTTTTTCCAATTCATATACAGAAGTAGAAACTTTTGCATATTCAAAAAATCAAATTAATTTTTATTCCTGGGATGACTTTAGAGCTTCAGTTCCAGAACAAGATTTCTAGGTACTATTTTTTTGTTTTGTTTTGTTTTTTCTAATTATTCCTATGTCTGGTTAATGATGGGAACAGTTCTTTTGTTTCTGACTCGCTCCTGTTCCTTCTTCTCATTTGCTGTTTGGTGACCTTTGCTTTTTCCCTACCTTTGTCAGTGTTTCAGAGGCACACAGTAAATAATGGGGTAAGATAAGAGCATCTGGGTGAGAAAAAACACTTTCTTGGTCAGAACAACCTGCTGTCCTGAGTTACAAAAACAGGTGAAATTTGATGGGTCCGTTGCTACAGTGAAGGGGCAAGCCTAGATAACTGAGAGTAAGTAAACGATGGGGGTACTGGAGCGTAAACTGTACAGTTTCTGGCTTCTAGTAGGATGATCTGCAGTAGGCAATGCCAAGCCAAGGCACACAATGCGTTCATTTTCCCTTAGTGCACCCCACTGCAAGTCTTCTCTTGCCAGAGCTTTCCTGTTTTTGGCAATTGGTTTCTATGGCAAGGAGTCCCTGCCCAGGCAGGAGTTAGTCCACTGGCTCTATGAAACTGCTATTTCTGGCAGAGAAAAGGCAACCGCAGAGTGGACTGACAGGGCTTACAGTGCTAGACTTTCTTCTGCACTCCTCTGAACTGCTGTTTCTCAGATCACTTCAATGCACCACCTTGGTTCTCTCATGCTAGTTCACATGGCAGGAGATGGCAGTTCCTCACCATGAAGCACAGAATGATGTTTTTTCTTTCACTGTCAGTCTTTGACAGCACACACAGCAGCCACATTATCTCTATGCAGTGAGTAGGTGTATGCTCCACGCTCTGTTTTAGGACAAGACTAAGGCTCATCCGAAATAGAGACAATGCATTTCATAATGCAGAAAGATCAAATACACACTGAAGTTACACCAACTGCTGCCTTATTTGTTCATGTTTGCAAGTTACCAGATATACACTACCTAGAAAAATGGACAAATACTAACTGAAAAGCTATAAAAATATTAATCTTTCCCTTGTAAATAAATTAAAATTTAAATATCAATATAAGAAACTTTATTCTGATTCCTTATAAATCAGCCATACCTCACATCTAGCAAAAGCTAACCAAGGTCATAATTATTCCATTCTAATATTTGGTAATTTGCCTTTAGTAATTTCACAATATATTTCAAGGTGACAAAACAAATCTGGGTGCATAAAAATGGATTAACTTAAGAAGGATTAATTTTCAATTAGGTCATTCTAACCCTCATACACACACTTGGAAATATAACAGTTTTATGCATATAAACTAAAATTGTCAACAATTGTCAACAATTTTGATAACTGTTTTTCTCCACAGCTGTGACATAAACAATTATCTCAATCCAGAGAAGCATGACTTCATAGTTTTAATGTGTGTAATTTTTATAATCACTACTCTTTTGCACAGGTAATAGGTGTTTCCTTATGTCACATTCCAAGCTGTGGCCTTTTTTTTAAACTTTTATGCTTTTGGTCCTGACTTAGTTATCCACATTTTACTATATCTTCATTTACCAGTACAGGTTTTGATGCCATTTGCTGAATCATGCTGATTTAGTCTGAATCTAAAGGTAGCAATGTCTTAGTCATAAGACCCTATATATACTCGTGATATTAAAGCTATGACAACAATCTCAATCAGCCTAAGAACTAAAACCAACTCCCATGACTGGAAAGCAGAATTCCTCATTCTGTTGGAGTAGGAGCTGATTTCCCTTGAAGTTTATTTTCATATTCAGAGACTAACTCCATATATGAAGACTTTTAGGTCTTTATAGCTATGATAGCTATATCAGATGTAAGAATTCAGAGTAAAGGAATCTATACAAATAACAGGTGAAATTCTGGTCCAAACCCAGAAAAGAAGTGCAAAACTTTCACTAAATGTGAAAAGCCACAATTTCAGAATTTCAGTCTCCCAAAGCAAATTGAACTCTTCTAGAATTATTATTAATTATTAAATGCATGAGACTCTTTCCCTGTGCATATCTAAAAACACACAAGAGAACTATATGTATGGGGGGTTTTCTTGGTGTTTTGTTTGTTTAAACTGTCTGTTACTAAATGCATGTGCACATAGATTATGAAACTTTGTTCTCAATAATTATAGATGTGGATGAATTTTTATTGATTGATTCTATACAGGACCACAAATCTTAACTTCTTTATTTTATGCTTTTGTTAATACACAAAAACAAGCAAGCAGCAGATACTTTGATACTTTCCGCTACCCTCCTTCATATACAAAGTGAGTTCATCAAGCTGTTAGCTGCAGTTACAGTTTTCCTTCTCTAGGGATCCACTGTCCCATGGCATCTGCTTCCACTATCCAATGCAATCATAGCAAACTAAAGCTCTGCACCTGAGCCGTGGCCTCCAGGTGGTAGTTCCTTCAACAGAGGCACAGTTTTGTGCATCAAAACAAAAGGGCAACACTGAGAAGGGAGCAGTGCCTCCACTGGTCCAGGCACTAAGGGTAGACCCTGCTACCCTGTGACATGGCAGAGCCTACAGGTTTCATAGGCCTTCCTGCCTTTTAATCTTCCTGCCAGTGGCTTCTGGGATCCTTTCAAGAAGCAGGATATGCAGCTGATGATTCAGAGCCTACAAAATAAAGTCAGTTGGAATGCTGATGTTCAGTGTCTGCAGTTACCAAGATTATTCAGTGCATCCTGAATGCACTGCTCAGTTCAGGTGCAATAATTAACCTCTGCAATTCAGTATTGCCATCCCTCCGTGATGAGAGATGAACAAGGCAGACCTCCCCCAAAATAATGAATGTTTAGTTTTCATAGGTCTTTTATATATTTATTTATAAAATTAATTTTATCTGTCATTTAGGGATTTTTTTGATACTTGTATGGTGCCTTAGATCCATGTTGTTAAGATTTTCTCCAAATTAAAAAAAAAAAAAAAAAGAAATTAAAAGAAAAATATTGAGAATCTGTTACAATTAATGGTCCCAGAAAAGGAAAATACAAAATCCTAATTCAGGAGAAGCATGACAGTTGATAGACTTGAAAGAATTTTTTTATGTGAAGAAAAGATATTTGATATATGAATTCATATAGTATTATGTGCTGATCATAAACATTCAAGCCTCTATTTAGTTATATGTGGTAAGCACCAAATACAGTACCAACTTCCCATTTTTAATTCAACAGTTTCTGTAGTCAAAAAGAACAAGATTAATATCCATGATAAATAGTCTGAATTCTCAAATCTATCGAAGGAAGAGTATTAATGTATTAAACATCTCAACCTCAGGAACAGGCAAGGGATAAAAAACCTTTTGCATTCTTTCCCTGGGCTGCCTCCCGAGGACAAGTCACTAGTTTAGCTGAAAGCAGCCACTTCACAAAAGTACAGCTATAACATTCTTATGCAGTCATGTACATCATGTACATGTCTCTCGGTGTCCTGTTGACTGACTCAATAAAGCACATAACATTGGAAATAATGCTTGGTTTTGCTTTGTGATGAAATTACTTTAAAAATGGCTTTAGGAAAAAAAAAAGTTTCCCAAAAAAGTACTGTTAAATAAATCACAATTATATATGCAAATAGGCTGATTACGTTTGGCTGCACAACTGAATAACAAATTGTAGAGAAAATGGCTTTTTAAGCTTCCAACTACAAGTCTGCCCTCAGGCTGACCCAAGAGTCCTTTCATTTGAGCTCAAAGCCATTACTTTGCTGTTAAGTGCCATCCACTACAAAACCAAAATCATGCAATTACAATTACACGCTCATTTAGATGTGCAATTGGTCATTTTTATACATGCAATATTGATACTGTCTTTCATAAATGTTTTCTGCTTTCCTGAACCATATCTACTACAGGGAGTGTGACTGTGTGGCTTTCTGCAATCTACAGCCTTTAGGAGCACAATCAGTATATTGAAAAGAAATAATCTCTGACTAGTTCACCAAATAGAAAAAGACAGTTGGCTTGAGAGTGAGTTTTTTTCTATGTATATGGATTTTGTTCACACACCTATTAAACCTTTCATATTTATATTTTGCTATATCCAGTAAATCTCTCTTGGCTAGACCTGTCATTGGCTCTTCAAATTAATTACTGTATATAACAAGTTATTTGAGAGAAGACTAGATTATCATCATGTAATGTAAGAACATAGACAATACCAAATGAAGTAGAAATTTCCAGTAGTGTAATTACCAGCACCAGGCAAACTGGGAGACAACTGATAAAAGCTAATTTTTTTTTCCCACTTTATGTTTTCATTTCCCACAATCAGAAGAACGATTCTCTCTAGGCACAGGCAAAGTTGCTTAAGACAGCAGGTTGCTGGGATCTGTGAAGTGGCTGCAGTCCAGCAGTCCCTCTTCCTCTGCCAGAGGCTGGAAAGCCTCACTGCTGCTGCTGGTATTGCCAACTCATGGGTGGCAGGGTGTGAGGTGATAACTACTCCTGCTGGGACAGTCAGTGCCTCAAAAAATAGCCATTACCTGCCCTAATATTCCCATCTTCCCAGCAGGCCCAGGAGCAACAAGCTTTCAAAGTAACTGGCACACACATTTTTTTCCTCCAGTCCTATTTCTGCTCCTGCCCCTTCTCTTTTCCTTACAGATTAAAAGCAGCAGTCCAGAGCCCCTATGGAAAACACAAGTGAGGATTTCTACTGTTTAATTCATCCTTAGCATATTTAAATCTGCAAAAGTACTGAAAGAATATGTAATTCTACATCTCTGTAATACCATTTCAACATGTCAAGAAGGGTTGTGTTGCTCTTGTGTAAATCTGTTTGCAGTACCTGACATGCTTCTGTGAAAAAGCACAACAGTCCCATGAAAAAACATACCTTTATCTTAGCTGCCCCATTTGACTTTCCCATCAGTAACAGTTCTGGAGTAGCAGCCAACATTAATATTTATGTGCACTTACATATTAATAATTGATAATCAGTTCTGATTTATCTAAGACATGAATAGGGAGCAACTGTTTTACATGGCAACCTTGTAAGAATAGGGGGTGGGTTAGAAGAAACAGGATACGTCTGAGTATAAACTAACTCACTTGGGAGAAATTACTTTAAACAGGACTTTAAATGGCAGTGGGTTAGTGAGCACGCAGATGTGCTGCATCAGTGTCTGCAAAAAGAATGTGATAGCGCATCACGTGTGAGTAGTTGAGGAAACCAATTGGAACATGATGTTAGGAGAGAAGACTATAGGACGTGACATCTGTATATAATAGCTGGGACTCTGTGTACCTAAGTTAATAAAATTCAGAGATTGCAGCAAAGAACCAATATGCCTGATGAAATAAATCAGTCTTTATAAAGTAGCCAGGACTGTAAATCTTAATGTTGAATATTAATAATTAAGTTCTTGCTATTTATATAGTTATGTACTTGATGTTATTTACTAATGATGTTACCTACCTTACTTTAATTAATGTTGTGTACTTAAGTAAGATGACTACAGAATCTAGCAAACTAACACCAGGGAATTTTAGTCTGCTCCTTTAGGAGTCAGCAGGGTGTTTCCGTTGTTAATTGTTGATACTCTCATACTGTGAGACAAAATACACTTGAGTTTCCAAAGCACACACGATGCCATCACCTCGGTTGCTTGGAAGCCTGAGGCTTCTGGTCCCTCCTGCCCATGTCGGTGCCATGGGGTAGGTTGGCAAGGGCAGTTTTCTGACTCTCTGACACCTTTCTAAGGCCTGTGGATTTCCCTTTTCTTTCTGGACTAGCTTAGCTGTGGAGGCCTCGCAGCTGTATTCAAAAATCGCTTATTTTCTCCCGTTTTCTGACGGAACATGACTCACTTCGAGGGCCAGAGGAAGACACCACCTTTACTCGTTTCCAGTCCCTCTCAGACCAGACCCCAGAGGGAGCTGGGCCGCAGCACCTCATGTCGCTTTCCGTGCTCCTCGGCAGGGCCTCGTACAGCACCGCTCAGGTCTGCAGCGCCTCCCTGAACGCCGAGAGGCGGCGAGAGCCCCGCGGATCCCGGTCCGTGCCCGCCCGGCCGAGCCCGGCCCGCGGCGCGACGTTCAACGGCGCCGCCCAGCACGAGGCCGCCCCGCCCCGCCCCGCCCGCCGTGAGGGAGGCACAGCCACAGCGGCACCGACCGCGACAGGCAGCGCGGAGCCCACCCGGGTCGTGGGATAGGGGCGCTGCCGACGGTCGAGGTGGGCTGGGGACCCCCTGGCCAAAAGGAAGGGGCGAGGAGGTTTTGGGTTTTGGGGGCTGTGGGGTTCCGGGTGCCGTGCCGGTTTGGGCGAGGGCGTCACGGTCAGTGTCCTGGGGATTTTTCACCAAAATTGCGTCAGTTCTCTTTCACGCATTCAGGAAAGAGTATTTCAAAGAACAATTGAGGTGGGCCCTCGTAAGATGCGGCCTGCTGTCAATGTCCAACTTGTTAAAATACTAAAACAACGCGGGTCCCACACAACTGCTGCTGGGCCTGTTTGCTGGTGCCAGAGGGATTCCGTTCTCTGGGCAAATCTCCCATGGTAATAACTCCAAAGAATCATAGAATTATAGAATCAGCCAGGTTGGAAAGGACCTCTGAGATCATCAAGTCCAACCCTTGATTGTTGTTTTTGTTGTTCTTTTTTTTCTAAAAGAAGCTGAAGTTTATTTAAATGATAAAATCTTGAGAATGACAAAGGAGATGGAACTTGGAAGATGATATATTAAGATACAGATGTTAACAAATTAACATTTTATAAATGATTCTTTACTTAAAGTGGGAGATTTGTCAGCCCACCATCACCTTCGCAGTTTTTGGTGCTTCTGTAGAAGCTAAACTGAGGGGGAAGATAGAAAACTGAATTAATGTAACTAAAGTAGATATTAAAAAACAATTCTGTAGGTTTATGTATGTGTGTAAGGGAACTCCTGTGCAGACAGCAGAGTGTGAGAGATACGTTGATGGTAATTAATTAAAAATCCATTGAATTAAATTGTTAGAAAACACCTTCATTTCCATCACATGTCCCCATCTCCTTTCTCCTAATGTACATGCAGCTATTCAGGGAAAAAGTGTTTTGGAGAGGAAGCTATAAGGTAGCTCAGTTGGAAGGAAAAATAAGAGAGATGTCTGATTCTGTCTTCATGCAAATTTTATCCAGCATATTCAATCACCTCAAAAAATTTCCCCGTCAGACCTTTTCTGCTTTTTCCTGCCCAGATGTAGTAATGTATGGCCTTGTCAAATGCAGCTAACAAGTGGTAGGTAGACTGCTCTTCTTCCTTAACATCCTTATCTGAGCTCAACAGTCTCTAATGATTTCAGCTGCTTTGTTGAAGTGCAATGTTTCAAAATGTTGCAGAAGCAAAAAAGTTTATTGGCAAATCCCTTCAGCCAGCACGACCTGTGCATCACCTGTCTTCTAAACAAGGTGAGTAGCGTGGCTAAGGTACAGTTCAGTTTGCCAAAGTTTTGGTTATGTTTAATGAAATAACAAAGACATGTAAGGTGACTTGGTTTGGTTTTTTTTAAGGACCTTGTTCAAACTGTAGTGGTGAATAAATATCTTGCTATGTATTGATCTTATTACATCATCTCTGTGATAAAATCAGAATTTAAACTTGAGGGTTACGCAGAACTCTTTGGTGCTGTTCTTCTAGCTTGACATCTGAAATCTGGCTTCAGAAAGCTGGATCAGGCTTCTCTGTTAAATTTGGATTTCTTGGGTTTGTTGACACCTGCTATTGAAAACATAAAGAACATATAATTTAACAAATAGATTTTTTAGGTTTTATTGCACGTACAATACACTGCACTGCTCTGTTCTTATCTAGCCTTCATACAAGTTTAAAAGAAAAAACCTTCCAAAAGCTTAAGCAAAATAAAATAATTCAATATTTGTTTCAGGTGAGAATATTTTAATTTTTTTTTTAAAATTTCTATGTGCCTCCTAGATATTGCAGTATTACAGCTGTTATTATTGTTAAGTTAGAAATTTCTGGTGGTCAGAGAATCATCAGCCCTGCTGATGTGGACTGAAGCTAAGTGACATGATAAATTTTTACTTTCTATAAAATTCTTGGGAGAAGTGGAAAAGGGGTCTTGTGATGATCTAGAGCTTTTAAGTTGGGAACAAAAGCCCATATAATCTCTTTGCAGTCAGGAATGTTCTTGTGGTAAGTTATGTGGAGCCTGCTGAAATTATTTTTCCTTAATGTTTTATCTTCACTAGCATCAGCCATTGCATTAAATGTTCAGACTGAGTTACCTGGCAGCACTGAAGTATGTTTGCAGAGTAAGGTTAACTGGGTGAGTACTGAGTAAATAGTAGATGATAGAGTTGGTGGTGTGTGTTCTAGCCTGTTCTAAATTGGAGGTCACTTGATCCATTATGCTACCAAATGAAAAGCAAACTATTTCCAGCTAGGAGTGTCCTTGAATCTGAAGGTTTTAAACCAGGAGTGTCAGAACTGTTAAAAAGAATTATGGGTTTCAGGAATGCCTTTCCCTGGTATTTGCATGCACTAGGCTGAAAAATGCAGCTTAGGAATTTAAGATTCTTATGAAAGTCTGTGTGGCATTTCTTTAGTCTTCATTGTGAATTTAAGACAGCTCTTTTAAAGTACATATATCTAGTCTTTGCTTATTATGTGTAAATAATAACAGTAGAATTCTTTTTGTTGTTAGCACATGCACAAATTCATTGGAGTCTTCACAAAAGTAGGAAATTTAACAGTTGCAGTGCATTCTGTAATTATGTTTCATTCACTATTCTGGACTGGGCAGTAAGTGAGCTCTAGCATTCAGAAAAAACAGAAGCACTGTAGTGCTTTATTGCCAGAAATACTTGGTTTTGGGCATAGTACAGTGTGTCCTTCAAACTTGAAATTGGTTTGCTGCAAAATGAAGTTTGAAGTCTTCCAACTGCAATGCTTAATGTATCATAGTCTGAATTTGATTTTCTGTTGCTTCTGATGTCAATGTTCTTTAGAGTGTATTGATAGTTTGTGTGTGGGTTTTTTGTTAGAACAAGTGCCTGTTCCTTCTCTTTTTCTTTTTATTTTAGAAGAGTTTTAATAATCCTTATTGTATAAAGCTTCTGGAAGCTGCCTTTGACTTTAAAAAAAAAAAAATTAAAGTCAAGGTGTTGAGAGCCGGTCCTTGATCACATATAGGGAAATTAACAGTTATACTTGTCTGTTGAGCAGTAGTTATTAAGGAGAACAAAAACCAAACTATTCCCTTTTAAATAAGCCTGTGGTCAGCAGTGTTGTAGTCCTCAGTTTCATCAGTATTTGGCTACATGTAGATGCACATTACACTTCTTTGATGTTAGTATAGCTGTATGTTTTATATTTTTTAAACTTTTTCTTTGACATAGGATATGGAAAAAACTTTTTAATAATACGTTTGGCCATAAACTGTTTCATGGGTACCCCAAATACCATCTGAACAGTGAGTGCCCTATGAACCCCGTCTTGATGGGCAACATGGGCCTGAAGGCTGGCAGAGTAGCTTCACAGAATATTTTTCTAAACAGAAACATTCTGTATCTAGTTCTGAAGATACTAGGACTTTGATCTTGGGATAAAGAGTTGCCTATTATCACTCTTTAATCAGTCTTGATATGGTAGAGCAGTTGGCAGGATGATGTAATAGGACATGCTGCACCAAGAAATGCAAAAATACTGTGGTGATATTGGCACATTGCTGTAAATTGTGCTTTATCATGGTCTTTTTCTTATGGATTTGAGAACATGTTAGATCTTTGGATTTCTTTCTTGGAAAGAGCCTTTGAGTAGCTAAGGCTTATGAAGACTAGTTGAACATCACAAAGCATTTAGAATTAGCAGTATGGCTCTCTGTTGACTTAATTCTCTGAAATACCTAGATTTTTCATATTTTTTTCCCAGAAGTTTTACTTAGAAGTTTAGTTTAGTTTAGACAAATCAGGAGAAGACAAATAAATTTCAACCACAGCAAATGGAAATGTGAGCAAGGTGAATAAAACATAAATATTTTGCCATTTCACAATTTGTAGTCTTAGCACACCATGAAAGCTGGTGAACTTACAGTACCAAGTGTTAACTGCTGTCTCTATGAAGAAAATAGGATCTCTTCTGGTTTTGACAAACGCTTCCCAAAATTTTCAATTCTTGTCTCCTTCCCGTCTGTCTCAGAATGTTGTTAAAATTCCTAGGCCAAACCTGTGGAGCTTTCTCATAGCTAAGCCAAACTGTTGATAAACTGCTTTCCTACTTTCCAAAACACTCTCTTCAAGGTTTTGGCAGCTAAGGGAACGCAGCATTGTGCTGTAGATGCTGTTTTTTGAGGCTTATGAAACCTTTTTGCTAAGTGAGAGAATCCAAGTCCATCCTTTAGTCTTAAGGAAAGTCCTTCCTGCTTTTCTTATCCCCCAGTGTAGCAGCTTCTGGCTACATTCTGGGTGAGATAGTAGAAAAGGAGGAGATAATTCCGTTCCTTTTAAAAACTAACAATACCACTGTAAAATTCTGTATAAAAATGGCTCTCAGTTGTGTTCACATGTATTGCTTTGTTGAACTGTTCCTTTGTTGTATGTAGTAAAGAGTAGCAAACATTCT
The DNA here is from genome assembly GCA_013397135.1 of Pachyramphus minor. Classification (NCBI taxonomy): domain Eukaryota; kingdom Metazoa; phylum Chordata; class Aves; order Passeriformes; family Tyrannidae; genus Pachyramphus; species Pachyramphus minor. The sequence goes on along the minus strand of VYXB01007067.1, from coordinate 177,769 downwards.
ACAGTTCCAAATTAAACTGTGCTACAACTGTTATTTTTAACTAAGAAACTAAGAAACATACATCCCTGTTTTAATGTGCCTAAAGGAGATAAGATTCATAACTTTCCTTCCTATTTTAGTCACCTGAAATGACTGAAGTGAAGATCCTAACTCAAACTGTAATGCTCTATCAACCAAAACAACGTGAATCAGGAGCAAAAAAAGGTAAAATGCTGTATGGAGAGCTGTGTCAGGCTTGCAATATCTGGAGGGAAGATACCTGAAATTTGAAGTGATGTGGGTTATATTTTATTTTATCTGATTAGCCAATGCATTGGTAGTTTGGCTCCCTTCTGTACCACAGTTGGAGAGTAAAGGGAAACCTTTCTGCTTTTCACATAACACTCTAAAGAAGGTGTAAAATTTGACCATAACTGAGGTGGGAAACTTCCACTGGTAGACTTGCTTGAATATAGGAGTGTAACTGTCTTTAAAAAAACCCAGACAAAACAAACAAAAAATGAATGCGAGAAAAAACAGACCCCAAGCATGAAAAATACTTTACACAAAATCCTGGTTTTGTATAAATTGCTTGTGTGTGTAGAAGTACAGATTTGAGTTGTATCCTTTAGCCTGGTAGAGGGATTCAGTCATGGCATACAGACTATTGCATGTAATCAATTTAAGAACTCAGTTTTTTGGCTTACTTATTCTACTCTTATTGCAGTGGTTCTGAAGTACTAATATTTGTATCATCAGAAAGGAATAAATTTCTCTAATGATTAGTCCTGGGCAGTTGATTCTTGTGTCAGTACTGTCCTTAAGGTTTGCTCCTTATACTTTTCTCTCTGTACTGCCTGTCAGTACAGGTAGAGCATCGGTAGTAGCCAAAATTTTACTTTTTTTTCCATTAAGCAATAATCTCAGATTTCAGACGAATTCTCACAATACTTTTCTGCCCTGCTTCCTGCCTAATTCTTCATTCTTCAACATGCATCAGTGATCCGGCTCAGGTCATCAGTTCATCAGGACAATTTCTTTTGTTTGTGTCTTCCTGTAATCAGTCATCCTAGATCTCTGTCTGTAATCTCCAAGCCTTAAGTAATCGCTGAAGACTTGGGTTGTTCTGTAGCTCTTAGTACTCAAGAATTGAAAGAATTCTATTAAGTTTTATTGAGCCTTTCCTATTTTTCTTGGTCTGAAGTTACCATCTCTCAGGTTCTTGAGCGGTAAATCTACTCTGTCGTATGTTACTGACATGGAAAGTAAGTCCATTCAAGCTCAGGTTCATTTCTTCTGTTCTCGATCTTTATCATGAGATTTCCATTCTTTGGATCTAGTTGGATGTCAGTTGGATGTCAAGTTCTGTCTGTTTGGTCATGGCTTTCTGATCCCTTTCTCATCGATCCTGCTTGTGGTTGTAGAGACTATTGTGTTCTGCAAGATCTTAAATGACTTCTCATCAGATCCTGGTCTCTTTTGTAACAGTAATCATTTTGGGTGTTGTTCAGTGGTTAAGTGCTCTTAGATGCCTTCCCTGAGTCTACTCCACAATTTTCCACAACATCGAACGTTTTCTCACACTTGAAGGGATTTTGTTTGTTTGCTGATAGTGGTAATCCTTTCCTTCAGAGTAACACAACTTTAGAGGTTCTGCTGTTCAGCTGCTGCTTACAAATAAGTATTTTGTTTTCTTTTTTTCCTCCCTCACACTGTAAAATTTCTTCTGGAACTCCTTTTATCTTCAGCTGTACTTTAAGTTCTAGATAATAACTTCCATTTGATACCTATTCAGTGGTACTATGCCTCCAATTATCTGTCTCTGCAGTTCTTAAATGCAGCATAAGGTTCCCATGGGCCCACTTCTTGAGGTTTTCCAGGTCCTTCTGGATGGCATCTTCTCCTTCAAGTGTGTCAAATGCACCACTCAGCTTGGTGTCATCTGCAAATTTGCTGAGGGTGCATGTGACCCCACTGATTGTGATTCATACAGATATTAAACAGTACTGGTCCAAATATGGAACCCCAAGGGACACCACTCATCACTCACTGATCTCCATCTGGACATTGAATTGGATACTCTTTGAATCATAAAATGGTTTAGATTGTAAAGGACCTTAAAAATCATCTAGTCTCTACCCTCTTCCGTGGTGAGGGGGGCACCTTCCACTAGACCAGGTTACTTAAAGCCCCATCCAGCCTGGCCTTGAACACTCCCAGGTGTGGGGCATCCGTAGCTTCCTGGGTAAGCTTTTCCAGTGCCTCACAGGGAAGAATTTCTTCCTTATATCGAATCTAAACCTCCTGTCCTTCTGCTTAAGGCTGTTCTCAGTTGTCCTATGAGTACATGCCTGTGAAAAGTCCCTCTCCAGCCATCTTGTAAGCCCCCTTTGGATACTGGAAGGCTGCTATAAGGTCTCCTCAGAGCCTTTACTTCTTCAGGCTGAACAACGCCAACTCTCTCAGTCTGTCTTCACAGGAGAGGTGTTTCCAGCCCTGTGATCAACTTAGCTACTTTCCTTTGGATTCGCCTCAACACGTGATTGGATGCAACTGTCCAACCAATTCCTCATCTGGCAACCAGTCCACTCATCTAATCCATTCCCTCTGATTTAGAGAGAAGGATGTTGTGGGGGCTGTCTCAGAGGCCTTATAGAAATCATAGGTTTTTAATCAAGGAGGGGAAAAAACAAGCCATAAGTTTCCAAGTATTCTTGTATTCTTTAAACTGTTCTTTAAAGTTACCCACCTGCCTTCCCATAGGTTCAGCAGTTATTGCAATCGCTTGTGGTCAAAGGCAGGAAAAAATCCCAGTCATAGTTTACTTTGTCAGCTTGTCTTTTGTCAACATCCTACAGTCTGAGAAACAAAAAACTGTAGTCCATCAGGTGAATGTGTAATAGTCTTGCAGGCAGCCCATTATTCCTAAAGGAATAAACTTCTTTGTCACCAAGAACCAGAGATAAAGTTTGTCCCTTCTTTTCCTAATTCCTTTTCTCTTGTTTCTGGTCTTGTTTGAGAATATCAGCTTAAAATACAGACACATCTGGACATGTTGTATCTGACTCTGTCCTAGAGTAGAGACACTGCTATGAACTCGAACAATAACCTGCATGCTCTAAGCAAAGCCCCTGATTCCTGTTGATTTGGTGTAATATCTTTAAAACTACTTCATTGGTATTAATCTGTTTACCAGTTTACATGCAGTGCATCTCACCATTACTTTTTGGTGTTAGAAGACATCCAACTTAATAGCTGCAAGAAAAAAGACACTTCATTTCGTTATGTCTCCCTTAGAAATATGTGCCACTTGGGTGTGAGTTATTAACAGATTCTTCTAGGATTTCAAGACCAGTTTGTGATGTTTCTGTTAATTCAAACAAGATACAGGAAGTCTGTCTCTAGTGTAAGGTCAGATCCACCTTTTTTTTCTTCTTTTGTGTTAATTTAGTGGTGAAATGCTCTGTAATTTACTACAAATTGTCCTGATGCAAGGTGTGATTGAAATTACTCCTGGTTTTAATATTGATTTTTATATTTCACATGCAATATTTCAACCCTTCTAGAAATAATTTTTCTGAATTCCCAATCTTAGTCTCTTAAACAACAATATTGAATTTGTGAATTTGTATATTCACAGAAAGGATCCAATACAGCAGAGATTTCCTTCTGAAGCTTTCAAGTGTTTCTCTCTCTCAGAAGAAGCCAGAGTTTCTTCCTGATCATCCAGTTGTACTTGAGAAGCCAGTAAGTGCATTTTTTTGCATTAAGTGAAATTATAAAAACATTCATGGAGGTTTTGACAACCCATTTGACAGAAAACATTTTCCCTCAGACTAGCCTGCCAAATTGGTAAAACCTTCAAAAGACAGATTGTGCTGTTCAGCTCTGTTACTTTTGTATGTAACTCCCCCAGTTGGTATTTGACATCTTACTGTGGTAAGTACCGTATAAACAGAAGGGTTTTTTTCAGGAAAAAGATCAGTTATATTTCCACGTGTTCAAAATAAAAGAGAACAATCTTGATAAATTTTCAGCTTGGTGAAATTCTGAATCCGGTGTTTAAGTTGTCCATGTATCAATGTCCACTACAAAACTATTAATGAGCTTAATGCAATTTGCATTATCAGTATATCTAGTCTGTGGTTTTGGGGAGAAATTAATAGAAATGTGTGATCAATGTGAAGGATATCCAGGTGTGCTACCTTAACCTTTGTCATGAAATAATCCTCAGATATTTCATAAGCTAGGAGAAAAAAAATCTGCTGGTTTGCATTCCACACCTTAAGTGTGGGAAAATCTTCAGGGTAAATATTATCATGTCAAATTAGGCAACCTACTAGGCTGCTTTTGAGGCTATTGGGATGTAGTTCTGCTAGAAATAGGTTCCTATTATAGAGAAATATGTCCAGATGATTACTGTGTTGGCTCCATTTGTTGGCCCCAAGCTACCCCCATTGGAGGTAGTTTTAAACTTTTAAAATTTCTATCCTTTGAAAAAACAAAGTTAAAGTAATATATGACTGTAATCGGCTTTTCTTGATCTCACTTTTTATGTCTTTCTTTTTGTCCTCAAGATGAAAGCTTTATTTGTTTGAAAACCTGCCTTCAGACAGGGAAATTTCTGCTCTTTAATTTCCTTACTTCCCCTTTGCCCTGTCATTTGACTTTCTAAGGGGGGCAAATTTCCATAATCCATACACTTTCACATGGTTACGTTCATAGGAGAAAGGAGAACCCCAGCAGCAATTAAATCAGTGAACAAATTAACTCTAAAATTTCTCATGACATGACCAAATGGCAAATAATTGGGTAGAGGGAACGAAGGATAATAAAAACTGGTATGAGCCAGGATGGATTGCATGTGTTTTGGGAGATTGTTTTGGGGCTGGAGGATGTACACCTGTAGCATGATGTCATAAATGTGTCCAGTTCTCTATATATAGTCTTGTCTTTAGAAAAAAGGCTATCTCATGGTTTGTGAGGCCTGCTCTTAAAGTCTTTCCTCTGCTTTGTGTTATTCATATGTTTGTAAGCCCCCACCTGCATATGCTAGTTTGTCATACAGATACAAAAAGCAGTGAGATTTTTGATTCTATTCAGCTCCAAAAGGAGATGGGCAAATTACAATCTTTATTAGTCAGGATGTTGTGTTAGAGGAACCTAAAGTGTATCACTTAGCTATTGTTACTGGTGTCTTAAGCACAAAGTAGAGGTGGTTGTGGAGGAAACTGGAAGAAAACAATCTTGTTCTCATTAAAAGAAAGGAAAAGCTTTCCGGTGATCTTGAGGAGTGTTGAAAAGGATATTGCAAGTAAAGTGGTCTTGTCAGTATATAAAGATGATATTAGGTTGCTTCAGAAAATTAGTTCCACATTTTGACTCCTGGTGCAGTACAGTGGCATCAGTCTGTCATGTTAAATTGCCTGCTTTGTGTGATACCTTGCTTATCAAGACTATGTGTCAGAGTCAGAGCATTCCACATGGAAGTAGAGAACAGGTTGATTAATAGTGGAGACCCTATAGGACAAGTACAAACAGCTTTAGTTTTGATGAAAAGTGTTTTCTGGGTGCTGTTTCTTTCTCATTTGTTTAGTTATGAGACAGAATTATAATCTACAGCCTTGGTTTGGGTTTGATTCTTTTATTTTTCTTGTTTGTTTTTTCTTTCATCAGCATGCTTTTGGTAGCTTTTAATGAATTTTCCCAAAATTGTTTATTTTGGAAAGGACCTTTTGAGATCACCTAACTCAACCCTTCTGCTCAAGCAGGGTCAGTTAGAACAGGCTGCCCAGGATTGTGTCTTGTCAGGTTGGTGATGTGTCCATAGGCAGAGACGACTTCACAGTCACTCTGTGGAGAGATTGCACAATGTGTTGCAGTGCTTGGTTGCCCTCACAGTGAGAAAACAATTCTTTTGGGGGGGCTGTGAAAACTGTGTCTCTTTCATTAGACCTTATTGGATGTTTCCACTAGTTAAAAAGTAAAAACTAAATAAAAATCTCCTTCATAGCCTCTGTAGTTTCTAGAAAGGTGGGAGAGATAAGACTAATTTTAAGAACATCCTGTAGAAGGGCTTACATGGTAGTGAGAAATTAACTGAATGTTGCTTTTCCTGAAATCTCTAAGTGCTTAGGTGGATTTCTGTGCAGTTTTACTTGTGGCATCCTGTTAACAAGTCATCTAAAAACAGTACTCTTTAATAGAGCAGTACCAGAAATGATAGTAGAACATTTGTATCTTGATGATATAATTGTTCAGGTCTTGTTTTCAGTGGAGTGTGCAAAACCATTTAATTTACTTTATTGAACAGTTAGGGGTCTTCACTTGTTCCATTATCCATTCTATTTCCTCTGCACTTTGATTTTCTTCATTCTGTGGTTGTGTGAGAAAATACCAGTGTGGTGACTGATCCGATGTCATCCACTTTTCTGCAGACAAACCAGAGGGATTGATGAGATGCATGTGTAAATTAAATGAAGGATGCCTGAAAGTGGCAGAGGGTGGTCTCCAGATAAATTTCGGATGACAAACAGACAATCCTACAACATGTCAGTGACATTGTATTTTGGACCAGGAGGTTGTCAACAGTTTGCCACTGAATTGAGTGTTCAGGCAGTTCATGCCTCTCTTAAGACTTTCCTCGTTCTGAATTTTTGAAGTCACTGCTGAAATATACACCCATTTGTGACCGAAAGCTGTAATTTCAGATGAATAAAACATCAGTAGAGTGACTTGTATAAGGGAGATGCTGTTGTTACAATTACTGGTCTGTGGACTGCATTTGTCCCAAAGGACAGTGACCTTTTTCTGTGATGTGAGGCTCAGGGCTACCTATACATAGCTCAGCATTTGAGCAGATTTTACTGTGTTGACAAAGTCTTCTAGGAAAATTTTAGGTTAAGTCTCTATGATTAGTGAAAATAGAACTGTTTGACATAAAACAAAAAAAAACCAAACCAAAACAAAAATTGTTAAATGTACATGGAATAGGAAAGAGTTATAAACAGACCCAAATTAAAACTTTGTCTAAACGATCTGTTATAACGGAAGTAATTTGATAGTTGGTTTGTCTTACAGGTAAAGAACAAACCTTTTATTGACATATGCAAGAAGTGACATGTTGTTTGGAAGATCAGAAATCCGTCAATGAAGGAGCTATGTATGATGTAGGTCTTCAAAATTTTTGAAGGTATTTGGGTGCCTGCAGATGGAAATAGGACCCTGTGAAATTTTAGAAAATGCCTGTTTCTTCCTGTCATTGCCCGAATGCTTTAAGAGACAAATCTTTAATTTGTAATGCCTGAGATGGTAATATGATTACAGTGAAAATAAATAATTTTACATATTGCTGTGGCAGAATTTTGTCCTTGAATTGTTTGTGTCGTGTAGCCATATATTTTGCCTGACCATAAACTCTAAACCAATACTTGACCAGGACTTTTTGCTTGCTCCCACCTCCCTTCCTGAGTAGTAGTAATGGAACAACAAATACTTGCTGTGTCGTATCTCAGATGTCTTAGGGTATGTACTCCTCTAGTTTGCTGTTTATTTGAGGTTTTTTTGACAAAACTTCGGTTGTTTTCTTTCTCAATTTGAAATCTTCATTTTGACACAAGATATTCCTTAATATTTTGTGGATATACGTACCTTCTTTCAAGGTATGAAGTCTCTTGTTTCACTAAAATGAGAAATCTTCTCTCATCATGGATCAGAACAGGAGACATGAGAATGTGCTGAATGGCAATTGCAGTAGTGCAGAAACCTTTCGAGTTGTGTTTGATAGGCACTAGATTTCTTTCCCTGAACCAGGCAAATAAATCTTTTTATTGGTTAATTTTTAAGCACTGGATCTTTTTTCCAAATAAGTGTTGAAGGCAATTTCTGTATGTAGCTCTCAAAACTCTTAAGTGAAACTTCTTAAACTTCTTGTGTATGATTCATCAAAGTTTATGTTTACTAGTAAACATACAAAGGAGAATAACTACTAGAAGGACATATAACCTAGTAGAACTTTTTTTACCCCTCCAGCATCTAATTGACATGAAGTTCTAAACCAGGTTATTTTAAGAATCATTTTAACATTATTTTTATTTTTCATCATGAAAAGGAAAAATGTCACAAACCTCAATGTAGTGTGTCATTTTTCACTTAAGGGTTTATACTGCAGCTGTGTTACATGTCACTGTATTTCCTTTGTTAGTAGGTCAGTAATCACAAAAAAGCCTGTGCCATACACTAGACTGACTTCTTGGCATGGGAAAAAGAGTTGTTCAGGAGTATTTTGCTTTTACTTTGCTAAAAACAAGAAACTAAACTTACAGTGATGTCATTTGTGAAGGTAATACGGTTATTTGGGTGCCTTTTTAAAAATGACAGATCAGTAGTTGGATCATGTCAATGAGGGAAACCTTCGGACTTCAGTATTAGAAGTGTTCACTTTTGCTGAGTTACTGTCAGAAGATTTAAAGGTGAAATTTGTCTCTAACATGGGCACTTAAATTTAAGTGTGCAGGTATCGCTTTCTGACATCCACATTTGTGGAGAGAACTCAGGCCTCATGAATTTTATTGGCAAAAGCCTTGATTCAGTTGCCTAAAGGTAGGGATCTGCTGTCATTCGAGACTGTCATGTACTTTTTGAATATTGCTTGTAACCTTGGACTGCTACATGAGAGAGTGGTCATGTAGCATGTAGAGCTTGTCAACCTGTCATGGAGGTGTGAGGGAGGTTACAGTGGTCACTTCCCTTTCATCTTGGGCTGGATACTTCAGATGCAGGGGACAACACAATGACTTGTTAGGGAATCAAATATTTCTACTTCCAGGTTTTATAGAATCATAGAGTATCCTGAGTTGGAAGGGACCCACGAGGATCATCAAAGTCCAACTCCTGGCCCTGCATAGGACAGCCCCATGAGTCACACCACATGTTTGAGAGCATTGTCCAAATACTTCTTGAACTCTGTCAGGCTTGGGGCCATGACCACTTCCCTGGTGAGCCTGTTTCAGTGCCCAACTACCCTCTAGGTGAAGAACCTCTTTCTAATATTCAATCTAAACCTCCCCTGACACAACTTCAGGCCATTACCTCAGGTCCTGTCACAGGTCCCCACAAAGAGATCAGTGCCTGTCCCTCCTTGTTCCCTCATGAGAAAGTTGTAACTGCAATGAGGTCTCCCTTCAGTCTCCTCTTCTCCAGGCCGAACAGACCAAGTAACCTCAGATGCTGCTCACATGGCTTCCCCTCAAAGCCCTTCACCATCTTTGTTGCCCTCCTTTGGATACTCTCTAATAGTTTAATATCTTTCTTATGTTGTGCTGCCCTAAACTGAACACAATATTCAAGGTGAGGTGGCACCAGTGCAGAGAAGAGCAGGACAATTCTCTCCCTTGACCGGCTGG